>JAOVFP010000011.1:4200000-4629383 GCA_025738555.1 Cyathus striatus
GTGGATCGAGCGTTGATATCTCCCTCATTTCACCGTGAGTTAAACCTTTTCCTTTTCTCTTACTGATTGTTAATTCTAGTATTATTTTACCAGTCATTCATTCAATGTTCCCGTGGAGTTTATATATGAAGGAGGCTCCTGTACAGGAAATGGCGCACTTTGTAAGTCACTTATTTTTTTGAGCTTCTTAGCCATTTCCGATTTTTGTAACGTTAGGTGACCATGACAAATGTAAAAGTGCTTTCTTGAAGCCAACCGACACCCAAGCTCAAGTACAATGCCAGGAGACTGATGTACATTTTTACCTTTCATATTTGCCAAAATTTTACTTACTTCTTTCGAAGGTTAATCTAAAAATCACGTTCTGTCCTCCAACAAGCCCTGATGGTAGAACATTCTACCGTGGTCTTTCTGAGCTTGAGAATGAAGATCGTCTCATGCGCCTTGCTGGTCGAGTTGCTCGAGTGTAACGGTGCAATACTGTGGAGCTATTGTAACGCGGGCTTAACTAGCTTGAAATCCGGCTCTTATTTCTTGGTACGCGTTTCATGGATTTCATATTTTTCAAGAGAGTAGTCATCTCTTCCATAGATCTATAGAAGTGTTTATTTATTTATTTAATTGTACCGGCCATATGTATACTGGTTCTACGATATGATACTGTATTTATAGTATTTAGATAGATGTATTTCTTTGATTTTTAATTTTAATTTTCTTCTACTTGCCCTCCTTGCTCATTGAGATGATACGTCGTAATTACAACCAAAGTCACTCACATTAGAGTACAATAAACATCGACATGATGTCACAATTCACCTGGTTAAGTATTTTGTGTGGCAGGATGCCAGGAATATTACCTGCCAGATTCAACGACGGCGCCGATTCGGGTAGGCTGGGGCGTGTTGTTCAATTATATAGTGCTACTATGATACAATCCTAAAGCGTTTACAAAAAATACTAATATACTAAGAATTATGATACATAGAGAATATTACAAAGCACCGCTTTCAGTAGATTCAGCGGCTTTTTTTGCGAGCATTGCTTCCCTGCATCACAGCTTAGGATCATATCTCAGAGAAGATACCAATACTTACTGGAAAGCATCACGGAACTCCTTCGCCTGGATACCTTTGCCTTTTGCTTCGAGGCCAGATTCTACCAATTTGTCGTCCAAAGCTACGGAGGGCATAAGAAGACTGATATGTCTAGGATAGTTTGACATACCCTTATGCTCACCCATCATTCGAAGACAGTCAATTCCCATGAAACCCCTACGGATGAAACGTAAGCTCCAGATTGATTAGATCGAAATGGAACACCAACCAAGATTTCTTAGCATCAAAGAATCGCACCAGGTACAAGGACTTTTTCTTCTTTAACTTTGATTTGTACTGCTTGTACACCTGGGGATTTACATCGGGATGTTCTGCTTCATACACCATGGCTGGCCACCAAGGAAACGTTACTGAACGTTTAGCCGATTAGCTACTTCCGTGCGTAAGATGTGCAACAATCTTACTAAGTTTAGCCCATACTATCATTGCAGACAGTCAGTTTTGCACCAAAGTTACGTATGATGGAACTCACCGATCAACCCAGGTTTGATTAGGGTGGCAGATTTGAATATTCCCATTCCATCGTGATACTCTTCTTCCTTCGACGCCTGACTTTCAGCCACTCTACGGCGCGTGCGAGGACCTTCCTCAGCCGCCTCACTCCCGGCTTCGCTTAGAGTGTACTCAGAACCTTTCATCCTCGTACTTCTACGCGGTGCTAGGGCGGAGGTCGATGTTCCACCGTCAAGAGTAGCTTTCGATGCGTTAGCTGGAGGAGCCGTACTCGTTGCCAGCTGTTGTCGTTTGGCCCGCTTTCGTAAGTACTTCTGTTTTCGGGTGCTGGGGGTATCGAGTTCTTCAATGGTAACCGTCCCACCTGGTGATTCCACAAGGTTGATGATGGGCTTCGTCTCGTCCACCTCTACAGTGAGCTCAATCGGAGGGTCCAATGGCGCAGGAGGTTCAGTACCCGTTACAATATCCATTGTGGTATCCACTGCGGTATCCACTGCGATATCCATTGCGGTATCAACCGCGATCCGATCCTCAACCACGGCCTCGTCTTGCGTTGGCTCGGATGACTTCCCTACCGATTCAGGGGTCAAGAGCGAGTCGATGTCCATAGCGTCTTCAATCTTTTGATCCTTAGCTTCAGGCGCGCTGACTTCCTGGTCTACCACTACATGACCATCCATGGTTGGCTGGTCCTCGATCTTCTGTGGAGCATACTCTGAATGAGTAGGTTGGTCATCTGGCACGGGAGACGTGTATAGGGTCTGGTTCTCAGAAGCGGGTGTGCTAACAACAGACAGCGACAGTTGGGAACGTCCAGTATCTGCAAACACATGTACATCAGTAGAGTACCATAAGCCGCAGAACAAATACATACCAGTTCTCGGGCGCTTCTTGGGAGGCGGTAATATACCTTTGTCAACCGATGCCCGTCCACCACGTTTCTGTTCGGCGGGCAATATCCAGCCGGCATTGAACAAGCTAAACGAATCACGATCGTCAACATCCTCGACGACTATAGGATGACTCGGTAATGAGATCGATGGTCTCTTTCGCGGCCTCGTTGACGGATCCGCTGACGACGGCGATTCCAATGCCAATTCCAACCCATTAGGCTCCGGTGTATATTCCTGTGATTGTGTATTGGCTTCTGCTTCAAACGCGGCAGCAACAGCCGTGGCTCTCCGAGTTCTGGGTATGTGTATAATCGTTGGTGGTTCGGGGGTTGGGGACACCCTTTCATCACCCGCGGCGCTCTCTCCATCCACACCCGGAACTACGCCTGCCGCTGCAGCGGCGGCGGCGGCCTCCTTTCTTGCCTTGAGACGCTCCGCCTCCGCCTTCCTGTCTCTCTTCGGCTTCTGCTTCCTCGGTCTGGGAGGAGGGGGAGGGGGAGGAGGTTTGAGTTTCGCAAAATTGTAGTCGAACAGGGAAGATATAGGGTCATTATGTAGTTCGATGGGAAGATCGGCCTGGATGAGGTCGCTGGAGACAAGAACTTCAAGAAGGTCGAGGGGAGGTTCAAGGTCACCAACTGAAGGAAGCTCTGGCTCCTGTACTAGGGATCGTTCCTGTGTTTGGGAATGTTCATGATCCACTCCATTCGGTTTCACATCCGAGTTTGGTGCCTCTTCCTCTAACTCTCCGTCAGCATCAGCCTCCTCGTCCACCTCCCCGTCAGCATCAACATCCATTTCGTCCCGGGAGTGAACTCCGTTTGCTACAGGCTGTTCATCCACAGGAGGCTCCATGTCTCCATTCGGCTGGTTTGGGGGTATAACAGGGACGGAGGTTGTTTCATGCGAGATGGCGAGAGAGTTGAGCTCTTGAAGGATAGCCTGAGAAGTGTTTCGTATTCGAACAGCTGTCTTGTAGAACGGTGTGCCTGGCTTGTTGTACAATATGGCATTGTTAAGTACAAGCTCGATATCATCCTACAAAGAATAACAAGTTTAGTAGTATGCAACAACGAAGTAATATAACTAGCTACCTTGAAAGCCTGAATATCCCAATACTGATGTTGATCCAGCTTTGTCTCGATCGTAGTCCAGCACATCGGTTTCTTGACGATATCAAAGTAATCAGGGACTAATGTTCTCGAGACCGGGTTCTTGAAGTAGTCGTGGCGGTCGAGACTGTCATGGCATGTTTATCATAGGCGTAAATATCAGGAGAATGCTCACATACGTCTGAATACGATCAAAGGCTTTTCGCAGGGCAATATCATGAGGAAGCAAGACCTCGCTCAGGATGTGATGTATTATTTCCACTTGTCGATACTTCCGTGTCTCTCTCTTTCTTGTCAGCTCCGCTAGCTCACGAATCTTAGAAAGATCTTCTCTAAGTTTCCGAAGCATCTACAAACCGATCAGCTGACATGACTTTTGATAATCGAAGATAAACGACATACATCGAGCTTCATCTTCTTCTCTTCATCCGTCTGTAGCTTCGTTCCAGCGCCTACCGTCCAAGGTTCTAAATGCAGTCTTTTTAACAATGGAGCTCCTCGTCGAGCTTCACGCTTCAGGCTCCAATAGCGGCACACCATCTGTACAAATTCAGATTTCTTCCGCAATGAGACCTTGCCGATGTATGTTATGATGCGGTTGACTATGATCGCGGGGACTAGTGGTGGGCCTGGCTTGTACGTTCTGGCGTATGCACGAGCAGACTTGGACAGCTTAGTGATGGGACTGCTTGGAGCTTCGTCTGACTGAGAGTCTTCGGCTGCTAGAGCGGCTTCACGGACATCTTGTTGTTCTTTCTGCGGGAAGGTCAGAGAGATAAAATGATGGGAATAACAGTGGCACGTACTGTCAAATGGCGCTCGCAGTAACATGTTAATACAACCGGCTCCGAACCCTGCGTACCCTTCATAGGTAATAGCAGTTTCTGCTTTCTCGCACAGGTAACGTGAAAAGCGAGAAAACAAGATGCTTTCGAGCACTGTATATAAGCTCCATCTCGGAAATCACAGATGCTGCACTTCTTCACCATTGCTCAGGACACATTATGATTACAAAGGGAACAGGACTGACTAGCTTCCACCTCGACTTCGATATCCTATCCACGCCGGTTATAGGCTCCATGAAGACTTCATTCGCCACACGCGTTTCTGGTATCCAAATTGCGCACAACAAGTGAACCCAGTCTCCACTAGTCGTTTGCTTGAAGGCACCTCCTTCGTTAGGGCAGAGAATGCATTGCTATGGACGGTGTTCAGAGCCAGGATAAGGTAACAACAGATGGGGCACCTTACCACTGGGTTTTCTGGTGACACCGTGCATTTGCGGCAGAGCCATTGACCTTCGGGGATGTAGGGGACGCCATAGCAATCTGCCACATATTCAGTAGACGAAATGAACTGGGGCAGTGAACCTCACCTTGATGAACCGCCAGGTTGCATCCATCACAAAACACGATCGCATTGCTGTTCTCTCCCTCTGAGTCGTCACATATCGCACATGTCGAATCTTCTGATGGCATAGCAAGGTCAGGTTTCGGTATATTCTTGGTCTGAGAGATAATAGTTTGATATAGAGGTGTAAAAAGCGGAGAATGGATCACTGAAGACATACCAGGTCGAACCACTCTTTCTCCAGTCTGTCCATGATAATCTCGAAGACTTCATAGGATATCGTTCCTTCCTGCGCTTTCCTTCGTTTTTCGTTTATCATATCGAGCCATTCTTTGTCTGATATGTCGGAAGGTAGTTAGTAGAAGCATAGCGTAAGGGCTGGTGCGACGCGTACCTTGCTCGTCCATATCATATTCGACTTGTCGTGCAAGGTCAATCTCCAGTGGTTCTAAGAATTGTGTCAGAGTGCATCTTCCATACCGCAGGATTCTAATATACCAATATGGCGGATGTAATGGTCTGGTCTCTGGAACTCGGAGAAATCGTTGTCTACGTCGCGTAGGTTACCAACTTACCATCCAGACACGAAAGGGTTCTGCAACTCACATCCATAGGACCTAGCCTGCATATCGTGTACACCAAACGGCTTCTTCGACACCTCTTCCTCGATCTTCTGGTACTCTGCTTTGGGCAGCTCAACTTCTGTCGGTGATTGATGCTTTCCTCGCGCCATGTTTGCCTATAGGTTGTGATCTGATAGCACGCAGATATAGAGTACAGTGCTATCTCAACGATTATAAAGTAAGGGGGGATGGGGAGTTCATTCAGTGTGTATAGGATTGGTAGTTGGGAGGGGACAGAGCTAGTCGCCGTTGACGATGAGCAAGCACGGACCCAAAATGGAGGCCTCGTTTAGCAACATGTCACGCGTGTGACACAATCGCGCGTCGATCACGTTTAGGTCACGGTAGCGGTTTCGAGGATGAGCGATCTCAAATTCTGGTCCGAGATCATATAGGATCACATCACGTTTGGATCACACCTCCGCAGATGCTGTAACGTTACACTTGTATTATACTTGTTATTTTTGTGTATCATTTTCTAAACATATACGTCCAAAAAAAGTGACTGCAGAATTACAACATGATTACAAAAATTTGAGTTCACCGCCAAGAGTCTAGCTAGTATCTACTATGCTCCATCTTGATCTTCTTCGAAGGAGCTATGATTCAAAATCATGTCAGACTGAAGTCAGTAGATCAGGAAGGGAACATACCTTCACTTTCCATTTGGGAAGGGCCTCCAGAGCGTTTCAATAGTACTCGAGGATCTTCACTGACCAGATGAGATTCCGCACGACAAGGTTCAGATTTCACGTCAACACGATCATCTGAGCGTTCTTGGTATCGTATCTCTGCCGTCGGTTGATTATCTTGGAACGTTTCTGGAGGAAGCGATGCAAAGGCTTTCATAAGTTCGTTGGAGGGTTCATACGCGTGTTCTTCTGGTTTACATTAGATAACATTGTCGTAAGAAGCGAACAGAAAAAAAACTGCACCATTTTTGACGGAAACTGTAGATGAAAAGTCTCTCGTAAGTTCTTTAGAGAGCCCGTACACATTTTCTTCTTGTGTAGATTAGATAACTTTATCGTAATTAATAAACAGAACAAAATGTACCATTTTTAACGGAAGCTGTACTTTCTTTGGGACGATCTTGATTTGTATGAAGTGCTTCAGGAGGGAGCGATGCGAAGGCTTTCATTAATTCATTCGAGGGTTCATACGGATTCTCTTCGAACATCTCGGTTAGATGATAATGTCGTAAATAATGAACAAAAACTCGTTACCGTTTTTGACAGAAGCTGTATTTGCTTTCCTTGAAGAGTGATCCGAAAATTCCAAGACATCCGGAGGAAGCGAAGCGAACGCCTTAATAAGATCCTTTGAAGGTTCATACTCGTCTTCTAAAAAGGCATGAGTCTCGGAATAAATTTGATGTTTAAAATACATGACACCTATCCGCTCTTTTTTAACTTTATTGACGTTATTTAGGTGCTATAGAAACGTTTGAAATAGTAATACCGATAACTCACTATTTGTGTCGACCGGCTCGTTTTTAATGCTATATCTGTAGTCTCTCGGTGAAGATGGCGGAGGAGTCTGAAGTGTCACATTTCGGCGTAGATCCGGTTTACGTTCATCGCGTGAATCTTCAAAAATCAACTAGTTCGCGAAGCATCGGAAACATAGCGTATATGGTACTTACCTTCATTTTTAACCATGCGGAGAGAACTAAACTGACTTGGTTCCGATTTTACGCTAGCTTCCACACGAAGAACTTGAGTAGACACCTCAGCTACAACAACAATAATTCATTGCATGCTTCATGATAAAAACAACATGTCACGAAATACCTTCATATGGATCTAATTTCTTGACTCGAATTTCATTATCTCGTGGCTCAGGTTTGATTCTGGGAGACATTTCTTCACTAGAGCTCGACTGTTGCCTGCTGTAATCCTGGGAGGTTTCTTCATTCACGCTGGGGTATCGAGTATGTCTCGGGTGATGACTCGGCGGCTCATAAGGTGTAAATTGGTCCGACGTCGGATTTGGAATGGGCTGGGTATCGGATTGGGGTTTCGGGGACGCAGTGCGCGTGAAGTCTGGTGGTTGTCGTCTCCTTGGATCTCGTAGAGCGTCAAGAGTCACAGAGGTAGACGATTGAGTAGCTGATGTCGTTGCAGCTGAAAGACTACTAGTTGCTGCTGCAAGTCTTTCTTGAATTCGCTCTAAAACTTCAGGGGACAGCATCTTGGCCCATCTCACATCAGATGGAGGGTATTCTGGCGCTGGTAACGCGGGAGGGTATGGAACCTTTACCGGAAACTTAGGGTGGATTTGGGTATAATCCGGAACACCGGCTGTCCAGCCTGTTTCAAAAGTGTGGTAAGTATACTAGATTAACTCAAACCCGCCCAACTTACTACGTTCTGCAGGGTCACCAAACATCTCATAATTATATTCGTAGATGAGTGATTTTCCAGGAACTTGAATGCCGTTTACAAACCGGCTATAATCATGTTCTCCCAAACATGAAATTACGTCGATGTACGAATGAAGTTCAACGATCAAGTTCATGTGCTGAAATATACAATATTAATTATACTCTCTGATACAAGTATATGCTTACAGTTCCTTGATAATATATCGTGAGGACACCCGGATCTCCAGGTCTCAGTTGGTTTTTGAGCATAAGCTCGAACCATGCCCCGATATTGTTAAAATGCGGAAGGGAACTGGGTTTGCCGCCGCGTCCATCACCCCATGGGTTAATGACAACAACAAACACTTCATCCGGAACCTTGTGTGTCTGTGCACGTACGTGAGTGCAACGGTATCCGAAGCAAAGGCTGCGCAACGTACTTTGATCTTGAACTTGCCTTTGGCCATGAAGTTGGTATTAGGGATATATACGCGCCTTTTATGTGGGCCTGTTCAACCCACTCGATGTAAGACTTACTATTAGATCGTATAAAGATCGAAATTGAAACGGATGGAGGGGATACGCGTACCAGACGATCCGAATCACACCCGAGGAAGGGTTCTAGGAAACGCCTTTCAAACGCCACGAACAAACCACGTTTTGATGTTTGATGAACAAGATGAAGACAAATAAATATGCACTGTTATCACGTGCAGTAAGTAAGTACGTCATTGTTTACGATGCGCAGGCCATTGTTCAAACATCAAACGTTCACTGTCACGGTTGAGTTAGTACTAAGCGCTTTCATCTATCTTCAGGTGAGCACTCGGTGAGCTGCAACTCACGCTACAATCCATCACCTACGTTAACGTTCAATTCTGATCAACGCTACTGATCGACAATGAAGCGATTGGTGACTTGTATAGGAAAAGTCAAAAGGCTTAAAGATGGGTAGAAAGAGTACTATAATTCTACTTCCTATCGAGATAGAGTAACAAATTTCAGTCACTACACTGGAATACAGCAAATCTGAACATATAAAACATGTAGTTATTTCTTGTACTTAACCATTGATTGGCCCAAGACTCTGAGATGCACACATCGGAACATATCGAATTCGTAAGATAGTTATAGCGTTGGCAGTTTACTTTCACGTTTCTTCAACATAACCTCTGCCTTCGAATTTGGTTGACGGTAGGGGCCAAAAAACATATCCTTTGGTCTAACCCCTTCGTTCTCGAATTTGACGTCGTAGTTTATAACTATATGGGAAAGCAACAACTTCATTTCAGCAGCTGAGAAAAAGCGACCAGGACACCCGTGTTTTCCGGAACCAAAGGGAAGGAAGTCGTTCCTACCCGCGGAAACAATTTCGAATTTTCGGCTCCCGATAGCCTCGTTCATCTTCGAAAACCGGAATCCGTCGAATTCGCCAGCATTGGGATAGATCTCACTATCAGTGTGAATAGCATCTGAAGCGGCGCAAACCATAGTGTTCTCTGGAATGAATGTGCCATCTTGAAAAGAATAATCTTTCAATGCCATACGCGTAACAGTAACTGAAGAAATGAGTTTGGAAAAATGAGCGAAGAAATTTACTCACAGCCGAAAGGGGTATGCAACCTTTGTGCTTCACGAATAAAACTGTCTACTTATCCATTGAAGCTTTGCTCCACCCATTTTGTGAAACCACTGCCTCGACTTCATCACGTAAGGGCACGATGTATGCTGGATTTGCAGCAAGGTAGTACAGTGCTTGTAGGAATGTCTATTTGAATTACTTCAAAGACCAAAATGCTAAACAAAGCATAATGCGAACTTACTGCGGTGTTGGAATAAATAGCCCTAAAGTTCACAAGCATAATACGCCTTGCTAATCGTATGCTTGCTTTCTCTTCACCTTTTGCTTCAGAAATAAGACATTTTAAAAGAGTCTACCATGATCGTAGTAATGAATTTGTCAAGTGTAACTACTTTTCAGACAATTGATACATACCAATTCTTTGTCATCGGTACGATCAACCTCTTCAACCTTCCGATGTCGCTTAATTTCAGGTTGCAATAATTTAAATGTACGGTTTATACAATTTGAGGGGCCTCGAAGGACATATGTTGACAATCTACAGAGGTTTAAAACTGTAACTAAGAATCGAATAGTACCATGCGTGTTGATACTTACAGTCGAAGGAAAGAAGGAATGATATTGATTAACGTTGACGTAAACGCTACGTCGAAGGCATATTGCATGGCATTATCCAAATATTCGTCGTTCCGGCCTATACATATAAAGAATCAATATGACATCTAAAGCTACGGCGATTACTCAAAAACTTACATAAGGGAAGGCCGACAGCTACGCGGCTTGTCAGCCTAGCGATGATTCGCGCGAATACATCAGTAGCATTGTATTTCACCCAACCTATGCAACTAGTTATAGTACCCTCTAACTAGCGAAGATAATGCAAAAGGAATAGGCTTTCTTACCTTTCTCTACTGGAATTATTTCTGAGAAAGCTGTCAGCAGCTCATCCCTCATGTCGGGAAATAGACTATGAAGATTTCTTGTTCCAAAATATGTTTGAATAATTGGGATATGGTACGGATTAGTTGTTGTTTCTGATCCCATAGTGTACGGTGCCTGAAATAACTGCGAAAGAGGATTATTAATATTATATATATAGAAGGGGAATTTAAATCACAGGTACCTCATTTGTGGCAAGGATCTCCGAAAACAAACTATCCGGTCCTGTCTTCAACTCTCCTAAGAGCTCATCTCCAGACACTAAAACGAGCCACCTTTGCAGAAGAGGAACCTTGAAAAAACCCCCTTTATGCTAAAGTGTCAAAACCAGTGATATGAGGACTCTTCATTTAGTCATTTTATAACTTGCTTGCCTTCTGGTAGCCTTCCTGAATTATGTGTCCCGTTGAATAGAAACTTGATGGCAGATATATATGATAGGATCGGTGAATTATATCCCACCGTTGGAATGTGACTTAGCTAATAAAATAGAAAATATTTAGAACGTAGACTTTACTATTGATGCATGTATACCTTTCGCGTTTCACTCCTGTACAGCAATAAAAGTAAAAGCGACGCTGCTGCGATTGGTGCCAACATCGACATGGTTGAAACTGGGTCGGATAAAATATACGGTATCATCCCTGAGGACAACTTATGAAGACACAGTGATGGCGGATAGGATGGACTAGAGGGGAAGTCTTTTTAAAAGGCGGCTTTTAAGTACGCGCTGTATTAAGGGAATTGATCGAACGACACAGTGACAATCAAGTCTGACCATCTTTCACCTTAAAACTATAGTGCCCCTAATTGATCATTTACATTTGATGGATTCAAGCGTATCATTGGCAAATGGGCCTTGATCATGCCAAAACTAAGCCCTGCGTACTAAGATAGGCCTTCCTCAGCTATTATTGGCAAATAATTATGCTTCTGTTCCGCATCAGTAGTATTAGTTCAGTTCAATGGCCAAAGAATTAGGAAATGATACTTCCATCTTCCATGGTGCCGCGGGGAGTGCTTAAGGTTCCGCAGTATGGTTCGTTTGAAGGAGATAATCTAGCAATAGGGGTTACTTTTTGGCTTTACATCCATTATCCACAATAATGCAAGAGTAGAGAAGATACACTGGCACCGGCGAAGTTTGCTCCAAAGTAAGAATGGACTGCTATTTTCACCCTTCAACACACCCGCCTTCATTCGTTGAGCATATCACGAGTTATTTCTCGGCGGTGATTCGTCTTGGGATTTGCAAGAGGAATACTGATTTCTCGGAATACGCATGAGACAGACTGAAACGTAGTCATGGCTTGCGCCAGCTAAGCGTTGTACTGTTCTGCTGTTTCCCGCTACGTTTTAGAATACTCCAACACTGATACTAAAGGCTTCATTCATCGAATATGTCACCAGTGAAATCCTGTCCAACGAGACTGTGTGCCAAATTTCGAGATATGCATTCACAAGAAGACAGTTACGTAGGTCCTAACATGTGCTGCGAATAAATATCACAGCTTATTCACCCGCCTCCTAAACATAACCTCTGCATTCGGATTCGGATTACGAGAGGGACCCAGAAACACATCGTCCGGCCTAATCCCTTCATTCTCAAACTTAACGTCATAGTTTACAACCACATGTGAAAGCAGCAACTTTAGCTCGTTGGATGCAAAAAATCGACCAGGACACGCATGTTTTCCGAGACCGAAGGTCAAAAAGTCGTCACCAAGCGAGACGATATCAGCTTTACGGTTCCCATTAGTTTCATTTATCTTTGCAAATCTGAACCCGTCGAACTCATGGGCGTTGGGATAGACGTCGGGATCGATGTGAACAGGCTCCAGGGGAACCGCAAGCATAGTGTTCTTTGGGATGTAAGTGCCATTTCGGAAAGTATAATCGACCAAGGCCTTTCGCATAGCAGTAACTATTAAAATGATTACTGGATATCAGGAGAAAGAAGATGAACTCTCACAGCCACCTGGAGAATGCAGTCGTTGAGCCTCGCGTATAAAACTGTCCACTTTCAGAAGCTTGTCCAAAGATGCTTTGCTCCATCCATCTTGAGAAACGACTTCTTCGACTTCTTCTCGCAAAGGCTGAATGTACGATGGATTTGCGGCAAGACAGTATAACGCTTGCAGAAATGTCTATCGAGTTTTACCTGTGTGAGCCAGCATGCTGAAAGAGAAATGATACATACAATTGAGGTGGTGTGAATAGCTCCAAAGTTTGTCAGCATTATGCGTCTTGCTAGTTTTATATTTTCTTGCTCTTCTCCCTTTGCTTCTGACAACAGCCAATTCAAGAAGATCTACGAAGAGGAATCAAGAGATTTAGTCTAAAAGTTTGCACAAGATAGTTACATACTTACCAGTTCATTATCGTTCGTGCGTTCTGCGAGTTCTTTCCGGTGCCGCTCAATTACAGGCTCTAGTAGTGTCTGTGCACATTTGATCCGATTAGAGACGCTCCGAAATATATATGTAGACAATCTAAAGAGTTTGAATCCGTAAGCATATCATAGTCGTATACTCGCTCGAAAATCAGAGCCTACGGTCGCAAGAAAGGAGGAACAAGGTTAATTATCGTTGACACGATTATTACATCCATTGTATATTGTACGGCATTGTCCAAGAATTCCTCATCTCGACCTGTGTATTATTCGAGTAAGTCAGAAGCTTACCTAGGTTAAACTAATGAACTTACAAAGAGGAAATCCTACAATCATACGATTGGTTACCCGGGCAATGATCTTCATGAACGCGTCTGAGGCATTATATTTCACCCACCCTGTGTAGCAACTTAGAATTATCGAGAAGAAAGGGAAGTTTTCCAGTGCAGTCTGTCTAACCTTCTTTCTCCGGAATTATTTCTGAGAATGATGTCAACAACTCATCTCTCACTGCAGGAAATATATTAGCGAGATTTCTTGTGAGACGAGTTCGCACAATCGAGATATGGTATGGGTTTGTGGTTATCTCCGATCCCATGGTGTATGGTATCTGAAGTAGCTGGAAGAGTATTTTTTATTCGGTAATATAGGGTACGGAGGAGCTGTGTGCACCTCGTCTGAGGCAAGCCCTGCAGAGAACAGCCTGTCTGGAGCAGTCTTCAACTCTCCTACAAGTTCATCCCCGGACACGAGAACAATCCAACTTTGTAACAAAGGAATCTTGAACATGCCGCCTTTGTGCTGATAGGTGTCGAAAGTCTTGTCAAGAATATTCATTTCTTTGGCAGCGTTTCACTTGCCTTATCATAACCTTCCTGAATCATATCTATCCCCTTGAAGAGAAACTTGATGGCAGATATATATGACAGGATTGGCGAGTTATACCCCACAGTAGGAATGTGGCGAAGCTTATAGAATAAGATGTTTGACCATGCAAATCATCAGAAATGGACACATACCTTCCGTGTTTCGCTTCTGTACATAATCAGAAGCGACGATACAGCAATTGCAGCCAACAGCATGGCAAATGGATCGTAAAAAATGGAGTTCATCATATCAGGGTTATGTGTGGGTGGTCAACAAGAGTGTATGACGATCCAGGAAAGGAAGAAGCTTTCTAAGGTTGTCTGTTAAATATAAACATGAGACTTTCTCATCGGTAGCTTCCGTAATTGCCAATGTTCTCATCTGCAAACATAAAAATAAGTCAGGTGTTAACTTTACTTGGAATTGTAGTATGGCTGCAGCTCACCAATGCACTTTGGTTTATGTTATCCATGGAGAAGTAAAACATCAAATAAATAGTCGAAGGAATGGCTAACGAACATGCTCTAGAAAAAAGAGCTTGATGTGAGCAAAAATTATCTTGAGAATGCTGAAAGAACACATTTGCCAATACTACCGCGTAAACACAACGACAGCGCTCTTCCATCAAATTAGTCATGCTAGTGGTTGATATGCTATGATACGTTTGTCTTGTGATTCTTGTCAACGGCGTTTGACGGCTAGCAGTGTCAGTTTTGTGTCTGTGATTTGTTTCCGTTTGATCGCCTCCATAGTCTGTTACGAAATAAGTACATGACCAGAATGAATGACACGCCGAATGCTGCTAATACGATGGCAAATGGATCAGCAAAACAGAGGCCATCGTCTCTGGGTTCAATATGGAAAGTCAGTAATAATGCCAATGATTCAGGTTTAAAAATGTCATCGACAAGAATCACAAGATCATGCCAGTTAATAATGACACTGACCACAGAGCCTGTCGCAAGACTTTATTGCGTATATACTCTCTTCCTAAACATGATCTCTGCTTTCGGATTAGGATTCCGAGAAAAGCCCAGTAAGACATCTTCTGGCCTAACCCCCTCGTCCTCAAATTTAACATCATAATTTACGACGACATGCGAAAGCAGTAATTTTAGCTGATAGGCTGCGAAAAAGCGTCCAGGACAAGCATGCTTCCCAATCCCGAAAGATAGGAAGTTGTTACTCAAGGATACGATATCATCTTTACGGTTCCCAGTACCTTCGTTAATCCTCGAAAATCGGAACCCATCGAATTCATGAGCGTTGGGATATATATCGTTATCTCGCTGCACGCAATCCGAAGCGACGGCAAGAATAGTATTTTTGGGGATGAATGTGCCGTCACAAAATGTGTAGTCTTCCATGACTTTTCGGAAGGAGGTGACTGATTAAGTGAGTCAAAAGATGCAAAAAAGAGGAAGGAAGATTCTCACTGCCGACAAGTGGACGCAATCTCTGAACTTCGCGGATAAAACTGTCAAGTTTTATGAGTTTATCCAACGAATTTTTGCTCCATCCATCCTGGGAAATCGCTTTATCGATCTCTTCTCGCAAGGGCTTGGTGTATGATGGATTCGCAGCGAGGTAGTATAGTGTTTGCAGAAATGCCTAAATTAGCTAAGTTCGGTAGGGGTGCTTGGTAAAACGGATAATAGCATACTTACTGAGGAGGTGGTATGAATAGCTGCAAAATTCGTCATCAAGACACGTTTTGTTAGTCGTATGTTTTCCTGTTCATCCCCACTTGCTTCCGATATAAGCCATTTCAAAAAGGTCTACAAAGGGATCTTCTTGAGAAGCATTTCATCCGTTATAGCAGGCATGTACATACCAGTTCATTATCATTCGTATGGTCCTCTAGCTTTCGACATCGCTCAATGACAGGCTCCAACAGCTTTAACGCAAAATTTGTCCTGTTCGCGATGCTTCGAAATGCATATCTGGAAAGTCTTGAGTGTTGTTTGAAGCTGTAAGACAATCATAATTTACGATATGATATAATGAAAACATACGGTCGCAAGAAAGGAGGGACAAAACAAACAAGCGCCGAGACAACGACTACATCATTTGTAAATCGTATTGCGTTTTCCAAGAAGTCCTCATTCCTACCTGGAATTTATTTTGAGGTTTTAGCATTTTGTCAAGGTTACAGTAGTAGCAAGGCTTACAGAGAGGAAAGCCGACAATAACTCGATTGGACAACCGAGCAAGGACCTTCTCAAATGCCCAGGAAGCATTATATTTTACCCATTCTGCATAACCACAACTTTCAGCGCTTATCCTTGACGCACATCATGAGGCTTATCTCACCTTCCTTCTCAGGAATTGTTTCAGAGAAAACTGTCAACATTTCATCTCTCATACCAGGAATTAAGTTGGCAAGATTCCTTGTCAAATGCGTCCGAATAACCGAGGCATGGTATGGGTTTGTAACCATCTCTGATCCCACAGTGTACGATATTTGAAGAAGCTGGAAAAGTTAATTTCATTTTTGGTTATAACAGCAATAGAAGGCGAATCCACAAGTACCTCGTCTAGGCCAAGAACCGCAGAGAGTAAGCCATCTGGAGCGGTCTTCACTTCTTGCAGGAGCTCCTCTCCAGATACAATTACGAGCCAAGTTTGTAGCATAGGAACCTTGAACATTCCTCCTTTATGCTGATTTGTTGAGATTAGAATCCTTCATCTCTCATGTGGTTTACTTGCCTTCTCGTAACGTTCCTGAATCACCTGCGTACCCTTGATTATAAACTTGATGGCGGATATATAGGAAAGGAGCGATGAGTTATATCCCACCGTTGGAACGTGACGAAGCTACTGAAGTAATAGAAGTTTCAACTACAGAGGATGCGAGAGGAACATATATACCTTCTGCGTTCCACTTCTGTAAAGCACCAGAAACGATGATATAGCGAATGCCATCAACAATATGACATATGGGTTGGAGAACAGAAAGAACATTTCGTTCAGTATATCTTTGCGGAGGTCTATAAGAGGCAGTGAGTGAGGCGTACGTGCATCTGCTACAAAAACTTCTGTTTAAGTAGAAATTGAGATCTCGTCTATTTGGACTTCGGGGGATCGATCGAAGAATTATACGAAGCTTACGGTTCATAATTCAGATTTATCTCTAAGCTCGTCTTTTAGCTTTATATGGGGTTAGTAGACGGATTTCCTGACCACATGACACTCACTAGAGATGCTATTACTGGTAAGGTGCACCTTCGTTGGAAGAATGGAAATGACAAGGAAATGAGCTCACTTGATTAGCGCACGAAGGTGTATAGTATGGGTGAAGCCTATCTATTTTATCAGCCGATGTAAGATTCAGGGCTATAAATTCGCATTTGACGAATGCTAGGAACATGGCCGCCCCTCCCTGTCGTTGTGCAACACGACGATGGTATCGTCGAGACCCTGCTTGAGTCGAGACGCCACGTAGCAGCCAGGTGGCAGATGACTTCGTTATTTCAGCATTCCATGCGGGGGTTAGTCGCCGCTGAGATGTTCGGTTCTTCGCAACGAAGCACAAAGTTTTTCAACTAACTTGTGTCTTTGAAACGAAGTGGCAAGGATACTTGCCTCGTCCGTCACGTTGATAAGTACAGTCGACTCTGTATAAATACATACCCCTCGGTGGGCATATTTTGCTATAGAATAGTACAGAGTATATATTAGCAAAAGAACCCTTATCCGGATACCACGGGCCGGGCTAACCGGACCAGTGCCATGTCACAACGCATTCAAACAACAATTCAATTACTCTAGAATCAACATTACTAATGTTTGTAATAATCGGGAATATGTGGCTCCTTCAGAACATGAAAGACATTGAGCTGTGTTTTGCACCTGTATTGCACCAAAGCTGCCTCAAGTACTCAAGAAGCATGGAAGCAGCGAGTGCTTCCTTACATGTCGGCTTGGGAACAACTTCATTCACCTCACCATCTACATTGTCACCATCCCTTTCTTCCTAAGACGTGCATTGATGTCTTCTCTCTTCTTCTTTACTTGAGCATTGAGTTGGATAAGGCCCTTTCTGAGGATTTTGACAGAGTATATGGGTGGCATTGATGTGTCACAAAGCAGTTCAGGCTATTCAAATGCACATGTGTACATTATGCTTTTCCAGGATAAAAAATAGAGTTTATGTAATGTTTAGGAAATAATATACTTACTGAAATTCACTCTTCCATTATGATAAAATGCATCCAGCATACTTATTAGGATTGTATGAAGTCGGTTCTACACAAAAGTATTGACAGCGCTCTTATGAGACACAAAGTTATGCATTTTGCCCTCCCCCAAAAGGTATAGATTATGGAATATCAGAATGAAATACATAACTCCCCGCCAACCAACTTGGTGGAGCCGAAAAAGTATTAAATTAAGCAGAGTATGTATTAAGACAGCATGTATTTATACAGAGTTAACTGTAATGGACATCCAGCTTGTTTGTTTTTGACGGAAATAACAAACAAACAAGATAGTGGTTACCCAAACCGGGATGTGACTCGGACCAACTTAGACCATCCACCCAAATCCGTCGTCGCAATGAGCGACGCTCAGAACGACGGCAAAGGCGCGTTCTTCATCGATTCTAGTAGTCCAGAACGTGTATCTAACGATTGTCTTCCTTCTAGCCGTCGAGTTGGACCCGACTATCGACTTTATCGCAGGAACGATATCTGTATGAACACGAAGCGCGTTTCGAGTCATATCTAACATTTTGACAGGGGATGGCTAGTCTGGTTGTGGGATTTCCTTTCGACACTGGTGCGTTTCTTAATATATGTTGTCTATACCCGATATAAACAAGCTTCCAGTCAAAGTACGTTTCCAGAGTCCCGATATCGCGGGCAAGTACCGCTCGACGTTCCACGCCATCGCAACAATCATTCAGGAAGAGAAGTTTCTTGGCCTTTTCAAAGGAATCACTTCGCCCTTGGTACTTCTTTATATATTTCCAGGCGGTCGTCCACGGTCTCTGATACTTCTCAGGCTTCGGTTGCACTTATGAATGGCCTCGTCTTCTCCTCCTACCGCTTTTTTATGAAGATACAATTGGAGAATGGTGACTCAATCCCTACACTGGCCCAAATAGGCCTTGCAGGTGCAGGATGTGGTATCGTGTCCTCGTATGTTCTCCCTCATCCGCACTGCCTGCCTCTTTCACCAACTACTGCTCCAGAATTGTGACCACGCCAACTGAGCTCATTAAGATCCGGCAGCAAGCGCTCCTCACGCCGACATCAGCACCCCAAGTTGCACTACAGATATTTCGGGAACAGGGCATGCGAGGGTTGTACCGAGGAATCACTGCCACCGCCCTGAGGGATATTGGTTATGGTGCCTACTTTGCCGGTGTGCGTACCTGTCTATTTATCTTTTCTTTCCCCTGTCGCATTCTGTCTAACACGGTTGTGTGCCTCTTGCGTCTATCTATCTTGTCTCCTGATTTACCGTGTCAAACCCTCGACAACGAACCATCCACCGCCTCGACTAGTATGAGGCAACCTGCCGGTATTTCACTAAACCTCCAGGAGATCTGGACCCCTTCGCAATTCAAGCTGACAATCACCTTTCTTGGCCTGTCATGCTCCTGGCAGGTGGCGTCGCCGGTATCGGTGCGAATCTCCTTCGTATGTCCATTCACTTCCCATTACTGACGGCTTAAATGTGGATATAGCGGGTTGGGTAGTCACATTCCCATTCGATGTGGTGAAGACACGCATACAAGGTACAGAATACAGCAGACCTCATGCCCCTCTACCGGCGGCACCAATGTATATTTCTTTTTCTACACCTCTACTGGGGACAGCGGCGTACATGGACACGGTACCTGTACGGAGAGGCGCAGATCCTGCATCCAGTGCGAGCCAGCTTAATCCGTATCGGACCACATGGAGTACCATCATGAACTCATATCGGGCTGAAGGCCTAGGCGTCTTTTTCCGTGGACTGGCGCCAACGTTGATTCGGTGGGTCGACATGCTGTTTAGTTTTCTTTCATTCAATTTCCGTCGGACCAACGGTGGCAAGCAGCGGTCCGCACAGGTACCGCTGTTAATCACCTCCTTGCCATCTCATTTCCCCTCTTCTCCGTGACCGGGCATGGGGCCCACGCCCGCCCTCACCAGCATCTTTCCATGATGTTTACGTAGCCTTCTTTAACTTTTGGTCGTCTCTCGATCTAGCGAGCTGGCATGCAGACCGACTGACTGACATTTTACGACACCTACAGTGCTATTCCTGTGAACATGGTGACTTTCGCGACATTCGAGACCATCGTGCGGGCATTTTCATGATATCTATGAGGTCATGAGATGACATAGGGTGTTGCATGAGCCCCGTATGTCTCATCGCTCTCAGCTGCCCACGCTTTTCAGGTCAAAGAGAAAGGAGGATAAAAACACCCATGATCCGAACGTTGACCGTTCCTTCAACTGCAATAACTGAATACCGACGGTCTCGTCCGTGCGCGTCCCGGCAAGCTCGGAAAAACAACCTACGAGGACAATCTACAGCATCTGCAGGCATGTACTTATCGCAAAGTGCGCGAGGCAGAGATTGCAGCACATATGGAGCACTGAACATAATTTGCGACACCCACGAGGTTGTGCTGCCATCGTGTTGGACATTCACAAACACCGAGTTCTCGCCGCCACCTAGGCCTTTGGTATAGTCCAGGCCTGTTATACATCTACCAATCCCGACGCGCTGACAACACTATTTTCACGCATCGTCGTCTCATCAGATATCCGATTCCCGCTGCTATTGCTGTGTTTTCGTTCCGACTCTGGGTAGGCCGTTTAACACGAGGATATGTAACGCCTGTAGTTTTAGTTTCTTTTTCTAGCGTCTTTTCTCTTGTTCCGTTTTGATGTTTGCTTATCCATGCTGGGGGTCCAGTTCGTTTTGGAGAACATGTGTTCTGTCCTGTGTGCCATGTTTTTCTGGTTGCTGCTGACGAACTGCTGCGGCTGAGCTGCTTGGTTAATTCGTGTTCCCTTCCGTGCATTCTTCTAGACTTCTTGGCCTCATGGCTCCATTCTTTATCATTGATATATCCGCTTCACCATTAGAATTAGATTGTAGATTCCATAGTGTACGTATATTATTATTCATATTCTTTTGTAGCGCGGCCTTATGCCTCACGCGTTTACCAAACACTTCTCAAGGTACTTCCTGTATGTACCGCGGGACAAACCATCAATGCATAGGCTCACAGGCTCACAGCACCCGGCGGGACGAGACAAAAAGCCCGGAAGAAGAAATCGCAGGATGATTTGTCCTCGACCCCAAATTTCCTTCCAAGGAATTTACCAGCATAAATGGATCATGGTAAGGCTGTAAGCCAATGGTATCTCTAGGATAAAAGTATTCTATTCGCCTTATTTGTCTCTTCAACGATAGACGCACACGACCATGACTACCACAGACATTAATCGAAATACAATCACTTACTTCCAGAACGCACGCACGTTCGACAAACGAAAAAAAAAGCCCCAAACACTTCCCATCATCTCAGCTCGCATCTCGCATCCCAACGATCGGGCCCCCAATCCCACAAAGAGGGAAGCAGTAGCGCAGAACGCGAATGATTAAAGCCAGCTGGGAATATCCAGTCCAGGCGCGTTCGACGACGCCATTGATTAGATTATGTAAGATCTCAAACTTGATTAGGAAGGTGAGCTGGTTTGCTTTTTGGCGAAAGCCAATGGGATGTCTGGGGTATTTTGGGTGGGGGCGGGTCTGGGCTTTCAGTGGCGGTGGGATAGCGAATCGGAGGAAGGGGGGCGCTGGGCTTTGTCAGCGGCTTGCTGGCTGCCGGTGTTGGGGCGTTGAGCCAATAGTGGAGGACATGGAGAGGAGTGGGTTTCTAGAGAAATGTATGGTTTTCCATGCATACGGCCTGAACCTTTTTTTCTGTTCTATATCTGGTGGGTATGTTTCCCCCCTAGCCCCCTAATAAATTACAAGCTTATCTCGAGCAAGTTAGGAGAGAAACACAGACGTTTAGCCACGTTACCACCCCAGGCTCTCTGTACACAACACTGGCGCATCAGCTGCAAGTTCATAAATCATTGAAATTGGGCTTCGAGGCGAAATGTAAATGATAATACATTCGCCATAGACTATCGACGGGCCTCGACTAGAATTGTATTTCTCGAAAAAGCACAGTTAGGGGACCGAGGACGCCGCTCACGCAGTCTGTCCTAAATAAATTACATTCCCCCTCGGGACACAAATGACAAATCGCACTGACAGAGACGAGTATTCGACGTCGAACAGACAAGTTGAACATTCCGTTCCTGATACTCTTGCATTTGCACTAGAAATAGTAACGGGGATACGCACCGAACAAACCGCAACGATAACAGATTAATTGAACGAAGGGTCGAATCCTGGACTGAGGTATTTTTACAGGCCAGTGGTTAGTCTCGGCTACCCATCCGTTTGCGGCGATTCGTCCTAAAAAGGACTTCCCACCGCAACCGTCTGGGAAATGACCAGCCACTTTAGAAGGAGTGTGCATTCCGCGTTTATCGGGAATTCGGAAGGCTTGTCTTGCATGACAAAGGCCTGAAATGTTCACGTGATTTACCCGTTTTGGTATGTATTTCCTGCTTTGTAGTCGTAGAAGTGTTTCGCGTCCTCCACCCATCCACAGTATGTTATTCATGTCCCCTTAGTTTTGCTACTCTGTATCGTTATTTTTTGATAAGGACTCTGTAAATTTGTTGTATCTACATCCTTCCAATTTAGTGAAGATTTGTCCCACTAACAGTCAGTCTCAGAGTATTGTGTTTCATCATTTCTTTGATTTTATTGTCAGTCTCATTGTATATGTCTCATAGAATATCACTATGTTCTCATTTTTATTTTAACTCACTAATTCAGTTCCACACCTTAGAATGTCACAGGCCAAACGGACATTCAACCAACTCGCACTATTTTTGTTTCTTTGACCTTTACAGTGCAGACACAGAAAGTTGGGAGGGTTACAGGAGATTAAAGAAAAGTCTGTTTGTAAATTTTGACTGTAATAGTAGTTGCTTCAGGATTATTTTAATGTGTTCAAATGTCAATGTAATTCTTGTGTAATTCTCTTCAAATTCTCTTAAGTAATTACTAACATGTATACTTATAAGTACTACATCATTGACTATGAATTGGAGTACATGAAGCAGTATTATGGTCAGGGAACATGATTTAAAGATGTTGATAAAAAATAATGATACAGAGTAGCAAAACTAAGGGGACATGAATAACATACTGTGGATGGGTGGAGGACGCGAAACATTTCTATGATTACAAAGCAGGAAATACATACCAAAACGGGTAAATCACGTGAACATTTCAGGCCTTTGTCATGCAAGACAAGCCTTCCGAATTCCCGATAAACGCGGAATGCACACTCCTTCTAAAGTGGCTGGTCATTTCCCAGACGGTTGCGGTGGGAAGTCCTTTTTAGGACGAATCGCCGCAAACGGATGGGTAGCCGAGACTAGCCAGTGGTAGCTTGATAAAATTCACCTGGTCCTTGATAGAATGCACACCTCCCATTGGAAGTTGGGATAACGAGAAGATGTGCACCCTGTGTAGGCGGTTAGGATGTACCTTTGGTGGGGTAAGTGACTTCCATTCATACCTTCGACCTTACCCTAGCCCTCGTGCGCCCTCAAGACAAGAAAGGAAATCACGAATCGGAGCCCTGCTATCCTTTGTGATCGTGGTATTATCCGGGAGGTCGCGATGGATGGAAGGCGGGGTTGTTCTGAGTGGTCGACAGTGGGGATCGGAGGGTGAACAACGAGATCGGGCGGATGAATTGCGCACGATCGTAATCGCTGCGCCATTGGTCCAGTGCAGACGCGACGCGACGAGAGCTAGGCGCAGGAGCAAAAACAAAAAAGAACACGTACGTTGGGGGTGCGTATATGTATCTGCAGACGCGTAATACATACGTGGAGGTTTGTTTGAATTCTGGAAATGACTTGATATTCTTCTAGACTTTCCATGACCACAATCCACAGGAAGTCGTATGCTAGAACTAAAAATAAACTGAGAAAGACGTAAGTTTACAAAAGTAACAAGCAACAAACAACCTCGCGACCGTCAAAACCCAAATGAATTATATACCTACCGGTGTCAAAGTGATGCCGGTGGGCAACGTCGACTGTAGGTATGTCCAGGTCTCGACCAGAGCTCGAATTCGACACCTGACGACAACAGATCATAAGCGTAAGCGTAAATGTAAGAGTCGACGTCAAAGTGGTGTCACCTCGACCTCGATCTACATCCTGCCTCTTTGCCTCTTTTACATATGACGATTCGGATTCAAGAGGATTCACTAACCACTCCACCGAATCCAATCCACCAGCACCCCGATGGGCCAGAATCAAAATGCGCCATTACCCGATAGCGCAACGTCCCGATACGGTGATAAGTCCTACACCGCCCCGATACTGATATATCCCGATAGATCACCGGAAGCAAATACCACCCACTACACGTACGCGTACAATTTCAAACTTGAAGTTCAAACCAGCCCGCCGTGTACTACGCGTACCCACGAGCCAAGTCCCGACCAACGCAGCGGCACAGCAAAGGTCAAACGAAACGATGCACACGTGCACGATCCGCGCTGGTCATCTGCCCAGTGCTCAGCCAGGATGAGTTTGGGCGTCGTGTTATGTTGGAGATAAGAAGGTCTAGTTCTCAATCACATCTGGAGATAGGAAATTAGGAACGAAAAGGATGAGGCCAGACAAGGCGAGGCGAGAGGTTCCTATTCGTTCACATTTTAATCAACAGTCTACGTGTATTATTTCTCTAGTTGGATAAATCGAAATCTAAATGCTTTCGGAAAGTTGAAGTTGTACGTTGCAAGCTGTAAGTAAACGTAGTCCAAGTCCAAGTATCAAAAAGCAGAAGTTCAAAAGTAACAAGTTCACTTCTTTTAATTGCAAGTTGATCCAAGTCTCTCACTTTCACTCACAAAAAATAAAAATACAAATACAACTTGATTCCACTCCTTCCAACATACAATTCTAAAAAAATACGTAAAATAAATACTAATGCCAGGGATGAGATAACTACTAAAATATATGTTGTCGATGATGATGAGCGAAAAAAAAAAAAAGTAGTCTGGATGAAATCGTACGAGTTATAGCATAGAGGTAAGGATAGAAAAAAGACTTCCGAGTCCACTACTCAACATCCATCTCATCCCCATCAAGCACAACCAACTCCCCACCAACCTCCTTGGCTCTGGCATACAACGCCTCCCTCCTCTCCTCCTCCACGGTCAAATTGGCAAGCGTAACAAGCACCTCGGCCAATAACCTCCGAAGTTCCTCCCGATCTTCCTCCTCCTGATCTTCATCCATCCGATCCATTCTCTCGACCCTCGAAGAGGAAGAAGTACTAGCCCCAGCATGCGAATGCGCAGTATGTAAAGTCGAAGGCGAAGACGAAGCTTCCATGGCCTTTTCAAAAAACTCCATGGCCATCTCCAAACTCTCCCTCGCATCCTGCGCCTCCAAGCCCGCCAACACACCCTCCTCACCGCGCTCAAGGGCATCTTCCAAATCCTCCGAGCGCGCAGAACCAACGACGAGCCAAGCCCTTCCACGAGATTGCAAGATTAGACTCCTCCACGCTTCATCAGTGTCCACTTCCATCTTCATCTGCTGAAACACACTATCGGCCCAACTGGCCCAATGCGCTCGCTCACTCGGCACAGCGAGCTTTTCAGCCACGAGCAACATCTCCGTTGCGATCGTGTACAACTCCTTGGCGCGCGAGAAGGTGAGATCAGAAGAACCAGGTGTGGGAGGTGACGTAGCGGGACTAGGCACAGCAGGTAAATGGCTAAAATACGACGTGGAAGGTAAAGGCGAGCGCCTATTATGCGCATGAGGCATATGGAAGATGCCTCGTGAAAATTGATCCATGGCAAGCACCAATATCTCATTCGCAGACGATCCAGCCATGCTCATGCGTCGCGTGATAGGCGGGCGGCGAGCAGCAATGGCACTGAACGGGCTTTCATGCGGCCACTCGGGCTCTTCAGCACAAAATTCCGATGCAACGCCAATATCTGGGTTTCCCTTCTTCCTCTCCTCGTTTTCGCGGCGTATGACTTCCTCAGAGAGCGAGACGAGGGTGCGGCCCCATATCACTGCCATCCGCCAGTCCTCTGGCATCGACTCGCAGATGGCGTTGGATGTGCGCGTGGGGAGGGTTTCCCCCGTCTCGAACACGTCGAGCGCAGCGAGCCAGTAGGGTATAGGCGACGGAGGCTCGCCTGCTAATGCCAGCTCAGGGCTCTGCGCAATCAGCGTGCCGAAGAAGAAGAGGGCCGTGCCGAGGATAGTGTGGAATGCAGTAGGCAGATCAAGGCATTTACTATAACAGAGCATTAAAAAACGAAAAAAAAGCAAACCCGGGAAAGCGTACCACTTTTTTAGAGGCGGGGTGGGTGGTTTCGCGGGGGCTCGAGATTGCGAGCGCGCTTTTACTTTATCGGGGGGAGGGAACCCCGCCCATTCCTTGAGCTCAAAGTACTGCGGCGGCTCTTCCTTTTTAGCGAGGGTTCTGCCGTTCATAAAGAGCACGCTAGGATCCTGGTAGAACAGCAGAAATCGGTGGCATTCATGTATGACGCCACGGAGGAGAGGTAGGGTTTCGTTCGGATCGTCAGCTGCCGAATAAGATAAGGATACAGATAAACTTTTTTTTATTAAAATAGAAATAACCTTCATAGACCTCAGCAGCCTTTGCAAAGAGCTCCTTTAAATCCTCCCAATCCTCAATATCGCACGTCTCGTCATCGGCAATGGCGCCAGGGGCAGCGGTGCTGGAAGTATCCATAACCTTGGTGCGTGTGGTCCACTCGCAGGTATCGTCGTCGACTTCCTGCAAATCCCTGATGGTGCGATCGCTCTTGACGGTGGTATTGCTGCACTTGCGAGCGTAGTCCCAGTACAAGACCTCGTCGTCGCTGGAGGCAGGGGTATCTGGGGTGGCGCGCTTGTGCCTCTTTCGTGAGTCTTGAGAGGAGGACGAGACTCGGTCGTCGTCGCTATCGGAGGAATCGTGATCGCGGTAGTGGGTGAGCTCAGGAATCGATGGTGGTGGTGGAGCGGAAAAACGGGGGGATGATTGATTTGGCACTAATTGGTGTTGTTGATGCGGGGTCCCACGGGCCTTCCAGAGACCCCTGGGGCGTTGCTTTGGGTGGGGTGGGTGCATGGGGTGGGCAGGGAGTGGTGGTGGACGGGGGACATGGGGAAGGAGAGGGAGATGGAGAGCGGGAGGGGCATCGAGAATGGGCAGTCTCTACTCGCCAGAAAAAAAAGATTCACCGCCCTCGCATCGTCTCTCTTCTTTATACACAAGATGCGAAAGAGTCCAGCTCTTCACCACCAATCAGTCTGGACCCTCGATCACAACCAATAGTCTAGACTCTTCTCATTATAGTAATCAAACCAGCTCAACTACCTATTATATCCACATCCAATCACATCCCTCCCACCTTCCGCCCTCCCCGTCCCCATTTCTCCAACAGGAACCCTCCCATGTACTCGTACACCTCTCTCTGCGCTCCCCTTCGCACAATGCTGTGGTCACTGATGCTGACTCAGCACTCATCCCTAGCAACCAATCACCGCTCACTCACCTGTCCACAAACATCCTGAACCTAAACCGCCGCACCTGCTCCCGCGTAAGCATGTCCAGCAGGTGCGCGCTGTTCGCAAAGTGCACATTGTCGTCCCCGCTCCCGTGCTGAAGCAGGTAGTCCACGCTGTGGAACCCCGTCACGTTCGAGATCGACGCGTTCACGTACCCCCCTGGGTTCACCTCGGGCAAGTTCATGTACCGTTCAGTGTATATCGAGTCTGGGAACATTCCTGTTAGTACAACCCGTGAATCTCAATCCCCGGACCGACCGTAAAGTCGCCAGCTTGTAACCGGCTGTAGGTAGACGCGCTTTAGTCACTCCAGCATAGCCCTCCTACCTCCAGACTCACCGCAACAGCCATAGCAAGCGAATGCACCCCCGCATTCGCTTCAACCACCTTGGACGACATAAATCCGCCGTACGACTGCCATTCAACCGCCAAAATCGGAGCGTGAGGCAGCACCATACGAACGCATGATCAACAATCGTTCCATGTAGGTTGATCATGGGTACCATTCAGATCCAAGTACCAGATTCCAATCCATCCAAGTTCAGAACCAATTAAATCGAATACAAGCAGGAAAAAAAAAAGAAAGCCCAGAAGCCAATCGGCACAATGGTCGAGTCGAGGTCGAGGCAAGGCACGTCCACATTTCATCCCAACACCGATGATATGGATGCACACAAGAAGCGTGTATCAAGATAGATCGAAAGCATTCCATGGCAAAAACAAGCAAAGCAACCAGTTCGTTAGTAAACAAACTCTCCATCGCAAGAAACACACCCACCCATCCCCAAATCCCGATTCGTTTGGTGTCAACGTATTCTTTCCCGGCCCAGACTCTGCAGAGAGGGGGAGGTTAGTAACTTCTCCTTCTAACCGAATATGTAACACCACATATGTATGCTCCAACGGCGATGAACCAAGCGAGAATATAAATCATCTGCGCATATTCATCACCGCTGCAAGCACCAATAGCCTGGCTAAACCACGCAGACCAGACAGGACCAATATCCAGCCAGCTTGCAAACGCTAATAACACCCCTAACGTAATCCAAAGGCGGATTGGACCAAGAAGGTCTGCACCCAAATAGAAGGTGGAGCTGACATCAACAGTCCAGACCATGATAGACTCATCTCAAAAATAACTTCCAACGCGCCAAAGGATCCAAGGGAGGATGCCCAATGACAGCCAACACAAAGTAAGCCAATAGCAATAAAACACCACGTACTTGGCAGCTTCCACCTGATCACGCGTCTCCCAAAAGCCCAAATTACCTTTAACAGTATTGCGCAACTTGCGCCCTTTGAACCCCGTACCCCGCCCATCGACCGTCACCACAATGTATCCCAGTCCACACGCGACGTATTCGTGCCAATCACGCGAGAAGCGGGTGTCCACCGTCTGAGACCCGGGCCCGCCGTAGCTGAAGCTTAATGTTAGAGTTGGCACGTAAAAAAGAAGATGACCCAAGTTTACACGCGGAACAGCACAGGATACTTGGTCCGACCAGAGTCGTCCATCCGGGGCGGTCGGATTTCTTTCACATTAAGCTCTGTGTCCAGGCCATAGTTTATTCGTTCACAGGAGGCGGAAAGGTAGGTTAGAGTGAACCATGTCGCAGTCCAATCCATCAGTCAAGCAGCAGTAAACGCATGACGTCCATTTCCAGGGATTGTCGTCGGCGGTAGGAATAGTCGTCATCCGGGGTTTAAAGGGGGATTAGGGAGAAGGGAAGCAGCGAAGAAAAGAAGATCAGCAGCCATGTCGTAGACAGATAAGATAAGAGAGAAACACAGAAAAGAACGGCACGCAGTGCCCGGTAATATTACCATAATGCATGCTGCACAGCGGATACATATGGAGCCCACAAAGACTAGCGAATCCTAAAAATGCAAAACGCAAAACGCAAAAACAAGTGCAACGAGTCGAGCCGAACCCGGTTATTCGCTCACATGGAACATCCAAATCCAACGATCAGCAATAGCCAGTGCAATGTTCCGAATAACAAGCCACCCAATGGCATTTCGCAATATCCGGAATCGCTGATGAGCGCCAACTGAACTGGTGGTTGCCAGGGCTAGTGGTGGGAACACGACAGATGATGCGGGACGAAGAAGCGTGAACAGATGTCTGTCTTGGGTGTCCTGAGTCTACCCGTTTATGGATAAACCTAATGAAACTTTCCGGCGGGGCAGGCGGAGGAAGGGAGACAAGAATGGAAAGAGGGGAACGACAACTCACCGTACCCGTCGATGTTAATCGTTTCGTATGACACCGTCGCAGCTTCGTACTCTGCAGTCATGTTAGACAGGTGTTCATTGTTGGTAAGGTAGTATGAGAACTCTTCATCATCATCGGTACATCAGTAACCCGCATATCTATACCGAGGGGAACGTACACACTTTTGTCATCGATCTTCTCGACCTTCTGCCACGGGATGCTGGGTCCACCATAGTTGAGCACGTAAAACCCAGCTTCGGGTGAGAAGTCACTGCTATAGTATCCTGGCTTCTCGGTGTCAGTAAGTGGAGTTGGCTCGGCAGGAGCATCGGCAATGCTAGACAGGGAAGAGGGTAAAGCAATAGAATACAAATGCCTCTGCGTCGACGGACGAGCTGCTTCAAAGTACCTATTAAAGGAACGATTAACAAGATGCAAATCTAGTGGCAAGACACTTACACTATACCCTTCTTTCCATCGATACCCTTCACGCCGCCTACAACTTCCCAGTTTCCAGTGGTAAGGAACCTAGGCTGCGAAGCGTCGGCAGGGTTAAACAGCGCAAGATGATTATACCCATCCTTATTGGGGACAACATCGAGGTAAGCATTGCTCGCAAGTGCCGAGAACGTCGATTTGCTAACAAGTGACGCAGGAAGAGGGTAAATCGATTGTTCCTAACAGTAACCGACCCATCAGCAGGTACACCAACGTGAAATGAAACACATACGCTATCAATCCAGCCTTCATCCCCTTGCTCGCCGTCCTTGCCCAACTTTCGCACAACGCGCCCCCGGCTGTAGCCTGCCAAGTCACCACTCTTGCTCAAGTCGAATACGACGACGTGGCCGTCGTCTGCATTCCGGTTGACTTCTTTCACTGCCAGACTATCGTTCCCGACCCAGGCGACTTCTTGGATGATGCTGTCGGTATCTAAATGTTTGGGTTCCCAAGTGAGCGTGTGGGTGAAAGTCGAGACAGAGACCGATGGCGATGGAGAGGCGGTGGTGTTCGCGGAGAGATATCCTTGAAGATCAAAGACGCGCACTTGGACAATAGGGTTGTCATATCCTGGCTTGGGGTATTTCATGCGCACTTCGTCAGTGTACGGCACGACCTATACTATCGTTAGCAACGCAGCTACAGAACCAGCCAAAACATACCTCGTAACTGTCGCTGGTGGGGTTATACACTGGGAACACAAATTCAGGAACTTTCGTCTCGTCAGAAGACAAAAATGCCAATTTCGACGCGTCGGGGGAGAACCATAGTGCAAAGTCGGCAGAAAAGACTTCTTCCTCGTACACCCAGTCTGGGACGCCATGGAACAAAGAGGCGTTGCCAGTGTCCGTCACACGCAATGGAGCTGATTCACTAATTTGGTGTAAGATAGTTGGTCATGGCGAAGAATGCCAATGCAACTCACAGCCCAGGAGGAATAACATAGAGATCATTGTCGAGTACGAATGCAAGAGCATTGCCTACTGGAGCCCAAGTAGCGTACGCAGTTTTGGCGGGTGATGAAGGTGGAACGATGGGTATGGTTTGCTTTGTACTTAGGGTATGAACGTAGTAGTTCCCAAAGGACGAGTGGCGCCATTGCTAGCGGAGGCTTTATTTAATCGCCGGTCAACGAGAGAAAGACTGGTAAAGCACCTTCTTGTAATCCGTCTTAATCAGAATCTGTTTCATATCAGGCGACAACTGCCAACTTGCTATCGAGATTGGATTTCCGTGCTCCTGTAAAGTATGATAAGTAAAACTGCATGCAATAGTCCCAATAATAGCTCAAAAATATACTTACATCCTTGATATCCATCTGCTTCACGAGGTCGGTCGTCGTATTCGTCTTCAAGTCCACAAGTTTGATGTATCCGTCTTGCGATATGGAGAAAACACCATCACCAGCTAAGGAAAGCCGCCAGCATGAGCCTACATGCAGAGCGCATTACGGGAGACTCACCCTCTTTGACCCAGTTCAAGCTCGCGCGTTCGACGTAGAATGTTCCGTTAAAGATATGATCCATGGTTATTTTGCGTACGCCTGGGATGCGGTACCCACCTGCACCTACGTAGGTGTATGCTCCGATTATACCTATGAATGCAGATGCGCCTACCAGGCAGGCTAGAATGATGAGAAGAGCGCGGAGTGGCTTGTTCTATCCCGTTATGTCATTACGAAGTGTAGGAATTACGAAATGGGAACGGACCTTGCGTTCTGGTGAAGCATATCGAGCTGCACCGCTTCCTCCAGCTTCTGCCCTCCCAGGCGACCTTGGGGGCACCACACCCTCTCCATCATCAACACCCTCTCCAACCTTCGCCAACAATGACCCTTCCTCATCCTCCGAGTCTGAGCTTGGTGCAGAGAATGCTCCTTCACCGTAGTATGTCGGCGGGCGCGAAGAACTAGAACTTCGCGTGCTCTTCTTTGGTTGTTGCGGAGCAGGCGCAAGTGCAGACGTCTCCTCCGGGTCGTACTGCGGCAGCGATTCGCTGCTAGCTATACGCATTTCTTTTACTGGTCTTGGTTAGATGGGGTATATGACCAAGATATTACTCCAGAAATATAACGAGAGATCGAGAGATAATAAGAAAGCAGATAACGAGATATTCCGAACGAATAAATACGCTGGTGAGGTTTTAGAGGGAATATAACCTTCTCCCTTCCGTTGTCGTAAGGAGATAAAGGGCAGAGTCTGAGGACGACGTGGAGAATGCTGAGAATGCGCCGAACAGCCTCCCTACTTCGGTGAACGCAACGATTGGACGGGAACAAACCCTAACCTGGATCCGCTGCCATTGGCTCGTAATCATGTTCCCACGACCATTATGCAAAGGGCGGCCCGAGTTCAACATTCAACAACACACCACAAAACAGCACTCATGTCGAAGATATGGGTTTGATTTTTTGTTTGAACGACAGTTGATAAGCGCTTTTGGACGAGAAAAATAAGTTGGCGGCATCTTGAAGTTTAACACAAAGAACGCGGGGTGCCCGGTGGACGGTCATCGTCCATCGTCCAGATCACAGTGGCTCAAGGCAAGCGCAAGAGATGAAGGCTGGGGGTAAAGAAAGCAAGAATTAACCCAAGCATACATAGTCATTTAAGTAGCCAGTAGGTGGAGAGGAACTAAGTAATTTAAATGACGAACGAAGTGTAATGGTGTATGGTAATGAAAAACACGTTTAACGGTGTGGCAATGTAGTATGCATGGGTCTGCTCGCAGCTCCACCTGAGGCCCCCAAAATTTATCAAGTACATTAAATTTAAATAACCGCACCAAAACTTTTGTTGTAAGTTGCGAGAATTCGTTTTGTGGCGCGAGAGCATTTGGAACACAGAGAGAATCGCTACATATTATAGAGCTTCTCATTCAGCGATCACGATTTCTCGACAATTACCAAGGGCAACACGCAATAAGCCCGTCCCTCTTTTCATCACGTCAACAAATTGCGCAAGGTACATAGCAAACTTTCACAGTGCCACACCCCGTTGCTATGATTCAAATCAGCGAATTTCTGTGGACATCCAAATTTAGCGATACAAATGCACCTCCAGAAATGTAGTGGGTGGTTCCCAGTGCATTGATTAGAAGTGACTCATGCGCCAGTGCACACAGCAGAGATACTCTGCGCAAGATTCAAGAGAACAGGAAGGATGAAGAATGATAGAAGTTTCATGTTCAAGTTACTCTCGGACTTTGGCTTACCCTTAGAATACAGTGACTTTCGAATAGCTTTTATATCGAGATGCTTGGACCTGGTCTGCAAAAGGCATTGGTTCATATGGTGGTCATATTGCCACGGAGCCCATCGTATCGTGACCATCCTCATTCCTCGTTGATAGGATTGATAGACAGTGTTGGAGCCACAAGTTCAAAGAAATGCAGATTGATTCTTACCACCACATGTCCATTGTATTCGAAGTGGTAGGACTGAAACAGTAAAAGATTCGGATGGTCAGCGGTTGCAAGTAGGATATATCCTGTGACTCGAATGTTGTCAGATAACCAGGTGAGTTAGTAACATTCCAGATTCTTACCTTCGCTCCTGACGACATGATATACAAGGAAAGACCCAAGTTATTTCGAATATAGATAATGATGAACAAGTGATAACCAACTTCATCGTGAAAACGATATGATGATATAAATGGCACATTGAGAGGGTAGCTCGTCTGCCACAATGATAAGAGTTGCTTATTTGAGATTGAAGTCATGGGTACCATAATTCAAACCTCGCGACAGTGTCAAGTAACCATGTTGCGAATCAGGCAAGGAGATCAGGCTTACAAGGTATGAGCACACCTTTGCTTCATAAATTCTCGGTAACCCGAGTACATTGTTCATTGCGCTATCGAATACCGAAAATCATCATTGGCGTTTGACTGGAGGTTTCCCACAAATGTTTAACAAAACAATCTTAATCAGTTCGCAGGGTATCACAATCCCATTTTATTATTCAAGAATTGCAGACTCTACATTTTAGAATCGTTCCTTAAGCGGGGAAACTTTTTCGCTTTCGTTTCAACAAGGCGGACGTCGGAGGTGGTGGCAACCTGGCTTTTTTGCGCAACTGCTCATCAACATCAGGATCTGGAGGCGGGTAATAGGAAGGTTCTTGTTCCACTTTTAGGTTGGTACTGAGAGGTGAGATCCAAGCGTAATACACGGTCAAGATTTGTTGAAGGATGGGAAATTGCCTCACAGCAATATCAGTATTCCCCGACATTGATAGGTGATAGCCTGCTCCCACAATGACGAACTTGGGATGGATATGGCTAATAAGCTTGGGAAGAGTGGTGAAGGGGTATACGTGAATGCTAAATGCTTTGGGAGTCAGTGGAGTTGTGGTGTTGGCGTTCTGGCGTGTAAACGCAATATCCTGCATGTCCTTGATAGGTATAAGGCTATACTCAAATGTTCCATTCTATAGAATATTACGAGAAAGTTATATGAGGAGACATATATCTTAAACGTACCTCAAAGTCCGGAAAACTGTCTCTTCTTAGTGGAAATACGGAGTTGTAGTATTCTTGAACAATGTTTGCATCGGGTACAAGGACACATTGACACTTATCAAGCATAACATAAATCGACCTCCCAACTATTCGAATTCAATTAATGGACAGCAGGAATGTGTGTCAATACAGAGGCGTACCAGGGAAGATATTGTGACAGGTATCAAGTCGCAAAGTACCTTTTCGCATTTTCCAGTGCCACGTAAGTGAATTCATCTGAAAATATTAGTAAAAAAAAAGTAACATTGTATTAGTGACATACATATCTCTCCTCTTCTTTGAAATGTTGGGGGGTAGCGGAACGGTATTCGATGGCGCGATTAACAGAACAATTCTCAACGAGGCAACGACCATTGTTAGGGTCAACTGAATCAAACCGTTGCTTTATTTTTGTGATTCGACGTGCATGTTCAGTGTCGGTGTCTGGTGTGGATGTTACGGACATTCTAGTGGGCGATAAACTCGGCAGACAGGCGCGTTCGATGTTAAGATTCCCGCTACCTTTTAAGGTAGTAGGGTTATGAAGGGCGATGAAAGCTCGTTTTTTTATAGAGCGAACACCTCCCGTCAAGTGGAGTTTAAATACACGTGGTTGCCATAAATAATGACAACCAACAACAATTCCCACACATAATATCGGTCATTCCCGTATCCTAACTGCTTGGAGACTTACCGCGTCCGGCGCGTCGTTGACCAATCGTCGACTAACATACTTATAGTATGTTTAGTTATATCTTTCGTCTCAGAACACTTCATGGAATATACATTTCCTTGTTTTTACGAGTTTCCTAAGCTATTGAAATTCCATGCCATGTTATGATGTTCAGGACCATCTTTTGTTGACAAAATGTCTCCTTACCAGAACATCATAGTATGGATCTGCTCTCGTGAACTCTATGTGATCCCACATACTCTCTTTCTAATTTTATACTGATTATACTAGCTTGTAAGCCTTGGGCCGAGATAATAGCGAGGTTATCGATAAGTAACACCTGCAGGTACTAAGGATGACTGGAATTTCTGGGATCATTAAGAATAAATTTATGTAACGTTTTTATGAAATTAGTTTTATAATGTGATGACCCATTCAATGAACTTTTAATAATACACCTCAGGTAGCGGCCTTGCCGCTAGTCAGCCTTATTGATTTATCAGAAAGTGTGAGACTCCAGAATATTTTATTTTCAGGCATGTGTGATTGCTAGGCTTTTCCCTCGGTACCAAATAACGTTACCGCCCGGCGCCGGGATGGCCCGCAAAAGTTTGCAAGTGGCTCCAAAGTGGCACTCTTCTACTTTAGACTTCATGCCAATAAAACTTGTCACTGGACGATATCGAATGTGCCCAAAAACTCTCCGTTGGTTTCGAGGGGATGTTACTCCTCCCGGCCGTTTATTGAAGCCGATGACCACTATGACAATGATGATTTAAACTCAGGATTTACTAAGACGTGTTGAAGTGTTGGCTTGAGCAATGAAGAGTGCTACAAGAGCCACGGACCAGCAGGAAGCAGAGAACGTTTCTCAATTATGTGTACTCTTGCATCTTCTTACTTTCGCATGATGACACAAATTTCTCAATATCCCAACATACTCTCCCCCTGTGGCAATTCTTACGACAGCAACATACACAGTACTAGTTTTTGAAGAACGTTCTAAAGTTGTAACTTCGGGAAATATCAGCCCAGGCTTCCCAATACTACTGTAAGCCAAACTTCACTGACGTATCTTCTATTCTTTCTTTACTGTTGGCCGTGGTAGTACCTGACACGAAGTTAGCATACTGGACTTAAACCTTATCAGCATATTCTCCTCGGAACCGGTAGGGAAGTACCAGCGCCAGAATGATTTGGCTCATTGGAGGATTTGATGGGGACAGAAGTTTTCCTGGATGCGTAGCCCTTTCACTAAGTTGATTGTGTAATTGTGTTTTGCTAGCCTAGTAAATGGTGTATACATTTAACTTCATCAAGTGCAAGGGAAAGGGGGCTATAAGAGCTCGAAGGTAAAGCGTGTGTCACTTGATACTTCCAAATCAAGCCTTAATTGGCATGGTGTTGTTCAATCGATTCCTAAAATCCAGTACGTACTTAAAGGCTCGCTTTTACTCAGGCTACATCATCGTCTCTTGCTTTTGTTGTGCAGAAATGAAACGCGAAAGGTATATATGCAATACTGGGGATTTCTATGCTCTGAAAATTCTCCCTTTTATTAGCTACACCACATTCCAACAGTTGGATATAATTCACCAATCTTATCTTACATATCCGCCATCAAGTTTCTATTCAGCGGGATAGACATGGTTAAGGAAGGTTATTACAAGGCAAGCAAGCCATGAAAGCACAGGAGTAGTTGAGAATGATACCAGAAAGCTTATTTTCAGTGTTCCTCCCCACAGATGAGGTACTGTAGATTCTCCTTTCATTTACACAATAAAAATGTGTAAATATTGGTTAAGTACAGGCCCCTTAGATATTGTACACTATGGGATCAGAAATGACAACTAATCCCTATCACATCTCAACCATTCGAACACATTTTGGACCAAAAAATCTTGCTAATGTATTTCCTGCCATGAGAGATGAGCTGTTGACCGCTTTCTCTGAAATAATTCCAGTGGAGAGAGGTACGAAACCTACATTTTGTTTCCGTTTACTTCGCTTCCGATTGGTGGGTCCATTACTATTTGTTGCATTAGGTTGGGAGAAATATAATATTAGTGATGCAATCACGCGAATCATTGCCAGGTTAACAAGCCGGATAGTTGTTGGACTTCCCCTGTGTAAGTTGAGTCAATATTGAACTTTCATATAATGGTATATTCATATATATAGGCCGGAACAACAAGTACGTGGATAATATCATTCAATATCCCTGGACCATGGATGTAATGGTCGCATCAACTTTAATTAATCTTCTACCGTCTATCATACGACCGTAAGTTTCAAGGGCCCTACTATTAAAATAATTAACTAACAGCTTCAACGTCTTCAGATCGTCAACATATGTACTTAGACGCACCTCAAATCGGATAAACTGTGCGCTGAAATTACTGAAGCCTATTATTAAGCAACATCGTAAGGAAAGTGATCATACCAACAACGATGAATTGGTGTGTAATAAACTGTCTCTACAAAACATTCTGAATTTCTTGACAAATACTACTATACCACGACGATAGACACTTTTGAAATGTTTTGTGTCTGAAGCAAAAGGTGAAGAGCTAGCAAGTATACGATTACCAAGACATGTCATGTTTGCAAACTTTGGAGCTATTCATTCCAGCGCCGCCGTAAGTTCGAATCATGTTTGTTTAGCATTTCAGCCTTCAAATTAATTCTTCTAGACATCTACAAGCACTATATTACCTTGCTGAAAATCCGGAATACGTGGCACCCTTGCATGAAGAGGTTGAGAGGGTAGTTTCTCAAGATGGGTGGAGCAAAGCTTCACTTGATAAATTCATTAAAATTGACAGCTTTTTCGCGAAGCACTAAGGTTGCATTTATCTTTCGGATGTGAGGGCCCTAGCTTTCTTCGGTTTACTCATTTTTTCAAGCTCATTTCCCAGTTACCGTCGGACGGGTAGCATTAAAAGATTACTCTTTTCAAGACGGTACTTTCATTCCAAAGAACACGATGGTTTGCGCAGCCCTGGATGCCATCTACACTGATAGCAAGATCTATCCGAATGCTGGTGAATTCGATGGATTCCGATTTTCGAAGATGAATGAGGTTGCTGGGAGTCGTAAAGTCGATATTGTCACCTGAATAACGACTTCATATCCTTTGGTGGTGGAAAGCACGGGTGTCCCGAACGCTTTTTTCAGCAATTGAAATGAAGTTGCTGCTCTTGCGCTCAATTGTTTTTGGGGCAACGTATGTCATCCATTTGGAAAAAATCAAACATATCGCGTGCTGGGAATACTAAATGTTTCAACTTCGACATGACACAGACAAGGATCCAACTTGCAAACTGCTATCAATGCAATAAATTCTAGAGTTCTATAATACATGGGTATAGTACAACAGCTTCTATATATCAGACATCACCACCAAATAAATGCACAGAAAGAAATAGAGCAATAGCTGCATGTGAGCTGGATAGCCTTGATGTAGCGAAGTACCATAGGTGCTTAGAGCATGGAGAGGACTAGGACATAAAACTCTGTCAAAGACAATTCGTCAGACGTCCTAAAATAAACCAGTGGCTTCGTACCTTCCATGGGTGTCATTCCATATCGACTAGTAGTATTAACAGCTGCTGCTACAGGAGGCAATGCCGTTCCTGACGAAGGTTCAGATGATGCAGAAGATTGAGGCACTGCTGCCCTACGTTCTGTGGACAGCGCAGAGCGAGACGAGGGTGAAGAGACCGAGCTGTACGAACGGAAGAATCGTGGTACAAAGGACGACATGGCCTTGATATGTGAGGTAAGAAATCGACATTAAAGTGCGATACTATATATACGCACTTATAATGGCCTCCCAGATATATCACTGCTTCAAAATGGAACGCGGATAAGGCGAGCGGTGCTCAGGTGGACTAGTGATATGGAGTTTGTATAACGTCTCCGACAAAGTCGTTGAGCATTTATATAAAGCTTTCGGAGTTACCGAGGATCACGACTCCCACGTAGCCTCGCGAAAAAGCTACGTCGTCCGGATTCCTTGTTAAATTATCAAGTGGTCGAGGTTGTAGTGAAAGAACGAAGTCGATAGGCCTGGTGAGGTCCAAAGTCGAAGCCGTCGGGTGTTGCCGAGAACTGATCTCCCTAGGCAAGTCCAGATTTCGGTCAGGAAGTCCAAGTGGCACCGACTCGCATGCCGCCTAGATAAGCATGCAGCATAATTAGACTTGCATCGAGGAACGTGCAACATGCGAGCATTCTAGCATTTCGGTTATTTCAAAATGTAAACTTAGCCGGTGTTTTAGGGCGAAACCAAGGCGAAATTAAGAGTGTGCAAGCTGGAGGCTGGCTACGAGAGACTAGAGTGGTGGGAGAGAACGAACCTCGGACTGTTGAATTCATTTGAAATATTTGCCCTTGACGTCATAGGTACAGCTTACAAAGGAAGGGCAAATCGAAAGGTACCGAGACATACAAGCTCCATATAGAGTATAAAAAACGGAATGGCAACAACAGATGTATCCGGCACCGAACAATTCTTCAGTGAGAGAAAACAAAGAAACGAGGCGACAAAAACTCCTTAACGCATGGTCACAGTCCCCGATAGCAGTCACCAGAAGATGAAAATGCCTTCTTTGCGCAAAGACGGACGCTCGAGCCAAACGATAGTAGGGCAAGACACCTCTGGGCGAAGAACCACAGTCGTAGTTGACTTCCAAAGAAACTTCACTACCTCATTTGAAGCTTGCTGTTAGCCAACTTGAAGCCATAACATATAAATTACGCAGTTATCGATATCATACAAGGGTAATTTACAAACTTCTTCATGCACACGCCACCCAACCCCCTGGACGCGCAGCGTTCAAGTAGGCAGTTAGGTGCTGATATGCCGGAAGCCATGGTAGTCAGCTTAGATACAGAGAGTGTCAGCTGGGACACCAGCGGCAGCGAAGCCCGTAGTAGCCATAAGTTGAATCATAATGAAGTCTCCAGAGACAGGAGCTTAAGTAGTCTTCTTGAAATGAGCACTCTTAGATAAAGTCTTTGCGAAGTCTTTGAAGTCCTGCTTCGAGCACCCGCGGCCAGGCTACAGCAAAGTCAGCAACCGCATCCCTGACAACAATGGAAAGAACATAATAAATAAAGAACACGAACCTTGAGTGCATAAATGACAAGCTCGCTTTTGGACACATCAGGCTCGGGTTGCTCCTTCAGCATCACGCGGAGCACATTCTCGTCTGCATCAAACACGCAACGCACGGTGTGGTGTACCCGGACATTCATGGATACTTTCCATAAAGGCTCGCGACGGAACACTGCGAGTCTCAGTCAGCATTTATCCTGAATAATAACGCCACCGCAACGAGATAAGGACTTACGGATCCGCTCATCTAGAGTCGTCTTACTCTCGAGGACCTTCACATGGCCCATTATTCCCTCCGAGAATGGCTTCCCTCCACGCTTGATGTACAACTTGACGTTCTTCAACTCAAGCTCTACGTTCTCATCTTCTTCCCCCGTAACATCTGCGGAACGTGTGCATTAGTATCGCTATTGCGTCAAAGGCTCAATGCAAGGATGGTATACGAACGTGTAACAGTTTGTGTGGCGGTCAGCACTGCGGCTGCGATTGCATGTTCATAGTCATTGTCTTCTTTCTCCGCGGTGGCGGAGGATGAGGCAGCTTCCTCCTTAGTTGACGATGCGGTGGCTGACGGAGAGCCAAAGACAGAAGTGCTTCCTTGGGTCCACGACTTCTTAGTAGGTGACGCTGAGCCTTGCTGGCGTACGGTGGCAAATGGCGATGAGGAGCTGGCGAAGGCGGCGAACCCTCGTGTCGCACTGGCCTATCGTCATAAACAACAATGTCAGACAGATCGGGCAAAAAGCGGGAATGAAACCTGAAGAAAACGTACGATAGGAGTCGAGACCCGGGGAGTCACAGGTGCAAATACAGGGAATGCAGGTGTGCGGTTTGACTTTGGAGCGCGACCATCAGATTACGGAGATGAATGTGAAATGAGAGGGTTGTACGTACAGGAAGAACTGTGAACGGGCTTGGAGTAACAGGTGCCAATATCTTCGGCTCCGGAGGGGGAGTGCGTGGAGGAGAAGGTGGAGTCTCAGCATTAGCATCTGCAGTCGTCTGTTCTGTGATATCGTGAATCGTTTTTTGCTCTTGCTGAGTTTGGGGTACGGCAGTCTCGATAGTGGTCACCGGGACCACTGCCTCTGGCTGATCTTGCCCCACAGCCTGAGGAACCTCGATAACTTTCACTTCCTGCACAATCGGTATCGGAACCTCCTCAAGCTCCTCGGAAACATGAGGCTGTCCAGCCACCCATCAGATATCTTTCTACCCTTGAAAGTTTGCCCAGAGCTTACTACAATCACATCCTCATCCGCAATCACAGACTGCGGCTTCTCAGAAGTTGTGTTGGGGTAAGACTAAAAGTGGAGGCGATAAGGTGAGCAACAGAGAAGCAGGTAGAAAAGATGATCCGCCTACATTTTCTTGCGCGTTCTCGCCTTCTGACGATGGCGTCCGGCATCGTTTCCTAGGATAAATGTTGGCCAGGTTCTACGAAAAGCGTGAAAACAATTAGCATTTCATTAGACTGCAACGTGGAATAAAGTCAGTCGTACATGAGGGTATCCAAGATCCTGCGGAGTGAGAAATTGTTATTAGCGTTGACAGACAGGAAAATGAAGTGCACGAACTGGAGTCGCATCGTCGAACCCGTCGTGCGGGATCTTTCGCTTCAATGACGCCCGGCGGCTGGGAGCCGCGATGATGGCAGGTGCTTCCTGCGTGATAGTAGGTTGGTTGACCGGAGAGGTAAAATCAAGCTCTGGGGCATGGCGAGCCTCGCTCTGCGAGATGATATCTGCAGCAGCAGGGGATGAAACTGCGTTTCTCGCAGTATCAGGTCTATTTCATAAATGATTATCAGCGCTATCAAAAACCGCAAATGAACGTCGGGTATGAGAACATACGTGTTCATGGTGAGTTTACGAGCGTAAGTGTATCCAACGGTAGCAGCAAAAGTAGCAAGACCACAAACAACGACGTTGAAATCGGTCACTGGGAACATCATCCGGGGGTATTGGAAGATTGGTGTGCGATACTCGAGTATACTCAGAGTAAGATTGCAATAGAAACCTAGTGCTACAGAAGTCAAGAATTGAGCTCTAAGACGCTATACTCTACTTCCAATCAGCAACCGCAAGCAAGAAGATAAGAAGTCGAGAGGCTCACTTAGTCAAAATAAAGGACTTACAACAAAGAGAGACGTCGTTAAGAATTCGTATCCGTTTCGTGGTGGTATGGTATTGGAAGTGACAAACGCCGGTCCCAAGATACTTATAGGGTCCGTATTGGATGCCCTAATCCACGATGCTGAGCCTCGCTACGAACACGAGTCATGTTGGGGCCGGATTGAGGAGGTGATGCCCTTGATTATGGGTTGTTTTGGGTAACACGTGTTGCGGGAGGCGCTGATAAGACATGGACCTTAGCCTAGTTGAGATGCGTCTGGATAAGACTTGTATCGGAAGAAATGCATTAAAGAACTTTAATGTGTAGAAATTTGGCGCCTTTGGTATAGAGAAGAAAGGGAGGAGGAGGGCAAGTAGCTTAAGGACTCGGACGACATTGAGGTTGGGGATCAAAAATACTTTCCGAGCTCCGTTTGCTGACAGCTGATCCGGGGTTAATGTCGACAATAGCCATCATTCTCACGCCAGACAAATCAACGGAAAACACTTCCCCCAAACCTTCTCCGTTCGTACATACTACATGCATCTCTTGTAAAGCTCAAATAAGCAATCCATTCTTACACTCATCCCGCACCGACTATTTTTCAACGTTTCATGTCACATCATCATAGCATTATCATATGCACTTGTACTAATCTTTTTCTTTGCTACGGTGTCCCATTGTGTCCTAATTGACAAGGTTTCCACATTGCGGGCACCCACAATGATCAAGAACTTCGGCTAAGAATATCTTCTTCAACAGATAAGTTGGGAGTTCTTATGTCTATTTTTATCTATTCCACTATGCTGGCTAGAACATATGGCATAACGGTACGATTCCTGACAGATCTCAAAATTGAACAAGCTAGTAGTGTTAGCACTCTTTTCTTGTGACGTCCATACTGTAAAAGGAATGATTCTGCGGGATAAAACGATTGGTGTAAATAGCTTGAATTGTCTCACTCATACGTGGAATATCTGCTTCTACGCAGCGGCGAAGCACAGACTCCGCTGGCAACAGCAGTAAGTAATATCAATTTGGGATGGTGGACGTGATTCTCTTAGCCGGTGATCTGCGCCCCGGTTGCGTCGTTCTCAAGCTTTACAAATAAGTATATCTGTTTCGATGGCGAGAGGCTAACTAATCTCCTTTATAAATGCTTTGCGCAAATAATTACTGGTTTCCGCTGCCTATATTTATGCAATATTTATGGTTTGATAAAATTAATAACGATGCTGTAAAGATGGGCGTGGTTTATTGATTTGTAGCGATGTGAACATTGAGATGGCAGTATCATTACCAGTGCCATACTTAGTATTCCAGAACATGATTGGAACGATAATGTTTGAACGCAACAAGTTGTTCGCTGCGACTGAATGGGATCACGAGAAGTTGTAACGTTATAGATCTCACGTGCTGTTAAAATTGTTACATCCCTTTCAGTTTGAAATTAAACCGGGCTTCCAACGGTCTTTGCAAAGTTCCCCCCAGACGTCACCATCGCAATCATCAATGTCCCATCCAACATGCGATTCAGCTAGTTCTGAAAGGAAACTCCAGCTGTGCAGATAGAGCTAGGTTGAGTCAATGTTGACTTTTACTTACATTCATCCTCGGCAGGCGCAGCTTCTCGCTTCTGACTGCTTCTAATGAGATCACTGTGACCGTCTAAACAAGAAGGTTTCATTACACGTTGCAACCGTTACTTCACCATTTATGCAATTCCAACTGGGTTTAGTATGAGAAACGGGGGAATTTGGACAGGAAATTGTCCATAGATAGAGGTATGTTCCCCAGGAATGATCTCACGCTCATGGCTATACTTATTGTCCTCAGGACCACAGCCAGGATGTAGTAACAACGGGATCAGCGATGTGTAGACCTCTGGGCAATGCGGGAGCTTGGATGGGGGAGCTTGATTGATTTCTGAGGATGAGCATCTAGCGCTGTACCCCACAGGCCCCACTGCGACGCTGTACAGCTACGTAAGTCATTAGAGGAATCGCAGCATTTTCTGGACGCTTCATGACGCTCTAGGCTATTAGACTTTTTATAGGTTGTGAAAGGAAACATGTGGCAAATAAGGGTACTATACTTACCTTTGAACAGCCGCTATTTTCATCGATAGTTTAACGCTAAACTTAAGAGGATTTACGATTCCTGGTTCGTGATCCAGATATCCATGATTTATCGGCATCATGCGATATCTGCTGTAGAATCAGAATCATTATTCCAACAGGGTGTTGTGGGTGTGTGCTCGTACCACAATGGTTGCTTTGTCTTTGTTGAGAAATGTCTCATAGATGTTTACTAGTAGCCCGTGATCGTATAATTTCCCCTTTTACGCGCCACAGCTTCTTTCATCTGCTCTTCCACTATAAGACCAGATTCACTTTTTATCTTCCACCCACTCCTCCCTCGCATTCCTCGACTAGTTCTAGTTATGTCTCATTGGCGCAACGATTCGACGCATTACAACAGCTCGAATGACTCACTTAGAACAAACCCTTGGCCTTTGCACCGGAGCCGTCAGCCACACCAACACCAGTCGAACTCTCAACCCTACCCATCCTTTTTACCACAGTCCGAGACCTCACCATCGCCGCATAGATTACAGCCATCCGAAGGGAATTGGAGAAACCCAAAAGGTAGCCTACCATCTAACGCGTTGTTGTTCACATCCGTGATGCCTAAAAACATCGGTGTTCCTTACCATCAACAATATTCAACAGAGTCCTCGTCTAATACCCCGAACATCACCGCCACCACCACCACCTCGCCTTCCTACCATCACACGCAAACAAATTCCTCTGATACCTATTATAATAATCCCATGTATCAAACTGGCCCGCAGGGACGCATCTATCCTCCTCTAAGTCAGCCTCAGTCTCAGTCATCGTACGAGCACCCTCAAACCCAGCTGCAGCCGGAGTCAAACCAAGCCTACCATCAGGGATCATTCTATGCTGGGCAACCTCAGTACGCGGCGGAGCAAAACTTCAACACTAATGCACCGAACGCCACGTTCGACTCAAACTTTTCCGCGCAAGTTCAACCGCTGCCAACCGCTTCGTCGGTGACGTCATGGGATACCGTCATTTCGTCGTCCAACATGATTCCGTCAGTGAGTACGTCCTCTTTCTTTCATACACTGCCAGCCACCAACATATATGCATCCTTTCTGCTTGTGCAATAGTCGTCTTCTCGCTCGACCCAAAGCCTCCAGTTAACCCGCCAACCAAGCGCTCAAGAAGACAGATTCGGACTAAATATTGATCAAATAGAATTCGAGGTCGCTCATCTATGGAATCTTGCAGTAGATGTTGCGAGGAAGCTTGATAGCGGATGTTAAAAGTAGAGCTGATGCTGGTGCCGTGGTTTTTTTGTTCTCCTTTGCTTTGAATCGTCCCGCTCCCGAGGTGTTTCAGTGGTTCTGCTTGTCGCATTTTGTTCAGCATTTTGTTCATTTACTGCACCGGACTCGACTCCATCCTACTCGTTGTATTTTTTGGCCTGATGCATTGTCCTCCACTATTGTTACTCTTTCTCAGATGCTCGTTTAGGACTCGAGCGTTATTGTATTGTACTCTACTTATTCAGCTATGATGTATCAATGATTCTGGTCGATATTTCTGATCGGCTTCTTGCATTCCATTTAGCTTGCCCAGCCTTGTACAGATTTTTAAAGTTCAATTTGTCTTCTGACCTAAAGCTAGCTCTACTGAGCCTTTCCAGAAACTTATTAGGGTAAGCAACCAAGCTTTGGACAGCACCGTAAATATGCCTTTCCTTTTCGACTGACGAATGCAACGGATACTTGGATGAATTTGTACGCTTGTGTACTTGTCTAGTACATCATACGAGATTTGTCTTCTAGGAAGCAATCATCCGAATTTGCCTGATTTCGAAAATGCTATACGTTTTTCCCTCTTAATTAGAAGGTCACGCAGTTCCTCTTGGTTCCTCCATTTTCGATTCCGAAGCCTGCCAGACTTGCACAGGGTCAAGATCCGTTTCCGAGGTTCTTGCGCGACACGTCGGGTGGCATGCCGCATGCGGGAGAAAATAGCATATGCCGAATTTCCTCCCAGCAGCCTTGAAATCAACTGATTTTAAAAAGAAGGATCTTCCTGAGAACTTAGAATGAGGAGACCGAGTGATAGAAGATGTTGTTCATGAAACTCCGACTTGATTAATGATGAGGCTACGACATCTGACAACCGCCCGCCCGCCGCGTACGCGTTGTTTGGCAAGCTCTTTCAAAATTAACTTCTAACTTCACGTGGCAAGTAAGTAAAAGTAGACTTGCGGAAGTTCGCCTGAGTTGAACACAGCCGTTCACAATTCTTATAAGCTCTATAAGGCCGAAAAGCGATAGGGCCCACTACCTAACGTTTTTTTGTCTGTTATGTAGTAAGTGATTTTGATGAGAAAAGCTGAAATTTGGGGGACAATGTCGTATAGAACAAGTGTGGTGTTCGACCCTAAGCTTATTGATGCATATACATTTTCCGCTAGTGTGATGGACTTGGCAGAGAGAGACATAGAGAGTGAGGGACTCTGAGTTATCTGCAATCTTTCTTGAAGAAGCATCATTTCACTTCTCAGGCAGCATTGTATAGCTTGGTGCCAGAAACTAAAAGGGGAGAAATGTACAATGAGTCGAAGCTATTACATTAAAATCAACAGTGATAACTCTCAAATGAAGCTTTCCATACTTTACAAACAGTAACAGACAGTATCTACAAACACTTGAACACTCGAGCACAACAGAAGACCTTTACTTGAGAAGCCCAGCTGTTAGTACGAGAAGACAACAAAGAAAGTACCAAAATCACCTAAGACAGGAAACGGTCCGCTATTGTGTATCCAACATTAAGAAACAGTGTACTGCAGATGCGAGAGGTAGTTTACGGACAGAGACAGAGGTCGGGAAAGAGAGACGCCTAGAGAACAGGTTCAAACACAGGCAAACTTTTGACCATACTAGGCGGGTTTTGATCCGGTGCAATGCCGAGTGATCGACCTGCAAAACGCGTTTTCGAAAAGACCACATAAACTCTACTACCTAAAGGTAGTGGGAATATAGTTGAAATATCAGATTCAATTGGCTGTAGAGACAGAAGGACAAGCTCCCAGTCGTTCACGATTATTCCTCGTAGTCAGTGTAATGACTACTAGTAATGTTAATCTAACAGTGGACTAAGAATGATTCTGATCTATCAAGCTGTGTAAACGCTGTGCACTGTGCATTGATTGCATGTAACGGGATGAATGCACATATAATATTCGTAAAAAGATAGAGATATTAGTTAAACTGGTTAAAGAGAGCTTTCTCGCCTTCTAAACATGATCTCCGCCTTTGGATTCGGCTGCCGAGAAGGGCCGAGCAATATATCCTTCGGCCTAACACCCTCCTCGAACTTTACATCATAGTTTACAAGTATATGAGAAAGCAACAACTTCATAGTAGTAGTTGCAAAAAAGCGGCCTGGACATCTGTGCTTCCCAGCACCAAAGGGCATGAATTTGTTATCCGTGCTCCTATCAATTTCATTCATCTTCACAAATCTGAATCCGTCGAATTCATCAGCGTTGGGATAGATCTCGCTATCAGTGCTGACACCATCCAAGGTGACAGCTACTATTGTGTTCTTTGGAATAAAAGTGCCATTTTTAAAGGTATAATCTTTCAGCACCTTCCGCATGAAACCAACTGAGGAAATACGTTTTGAAAATTTAGAAACGAGAAATAAATGAGAAAAGAGCTCACAGCTAGAAAAGGGATACAATCTCTGCGTTTCGCGAATAAAACTATCCATTTTGATGAATTTGTCCAAAGAAGCTTTGCTCCACCCATCTTGGGAAACCACCTTCTCGACCTCTTCGCGCAAGGGTGCAATGTACGCCGGATTTGCAGAAAGGCAGTACAATGTATGTATAAATGTCTAGAGTAATTATTTAGATTGTATGGACGGTGCTAAGCGAAATATGAAGGATACTTACAGGGGTAGTGGTACGCATAGCCCCGAAGTTGATCGCCATTATACGCCTTACTAATCGTATGTTTGCTTGCTCTTCACCTTTTGCTTCAGAGATAAGCAGCTTTAGATAGGTCTATCATCATTGCGGGATTGAGATGAGGTATTTGATACAGGCAGCTATGTACATACCGATTCATGCTCATTGGTATCATCAACAAGCTCCTTGCGGTAACGCGAGATAACTGGCATCAGAAATGCCAATGTAAAATTTATCCGATTCGAGGGACCATGAAGTACATATGTCGACAATCTTAAGAAATTAACATGTAAGTCAAATATTTAACAGCGGTTGTAACACCACACTCTTGAAACGTACGGCCATAAGAAAGAAGGAAGAATATTAATTAGTGATGACATGATCGTCACATCTGTAGCAAATTTTATAGCGTTGTCCAAATATTCCTCATTCCGGCCTATATATATGAAGATTCAGCACTATGTCACAAGTAGAAAATAATAATATTTACATATAGGAAGGCCAATAACCATGCGGTTGGTCATCCTGGCAATAATCCGCGGGAATACGTCAGTAGCATTGTATTTCGCCCAACCTATGTGATAAGTCATGAAGACCTTCAACAGACGAAGTAGTAACGGGACACCTTGTCACCTGTTTCCACTGAAAATATTTCCGAGAAAGCTGTCAACATCTCGTCTCTCACGTCAGGAAATTGATTGTGAAGGTTTTGCGTTCCAAAGTGTGTTCGGATAATTGGGACTTGGTAAGGATTTATCGTTATTTCTGGCCCCATAGTGTACTGTATCTGCAGAAACTGCGGCAAAGGAAAGATGAATGCTAGAATGCTAGAAGAAGAGCGAGAAAATACTTCATCTGAGGCAAGGGCTGCCGAGAAAATGCTATCTGGAGCTGTCTTCAATTCTCCTAAGAGTTCTTCTCCAGACATTATAACCATCCACCTTCTCAGAAAAGGGACCTTGAAAACTCTTCCCTTGTTCTGATGTATCTATATTAGATTACAATCTTGGCCACTCTTGCATGCTTGCCTTCTGATAACCTTCCTGAATCATGTCTATCCCATTGAATATGAAGTTGATGGCAGATATGTATGATAGGATTGGTGTACTATACCCGATCGTCGGAATGTGTCGTAGCTGAAAAAATGCGGAATGATAGAACCATGTCAAATATGGAGTTACAGTTTATTGATAAAATATATGTACTGTACCTTCCGCGTCTCATTTCTGTAGTGAAAGAACAAAATGGATGATCCTGCAACTACTGCTAACACGGCTGTCAATAGATTGGGTGTAATATAGGCTGTCATGTCTGAGCGCTGTGTCAATATATGAAGGGGAAGCAACCGTGCGTAATAATGAATAATATATGCTCGCAGGAAAGATGGTCTGTCAAAAGGGAACCTTTAAGTATGCATTCGAGTCCACAGCCTACTGATCAAACGTACCAGACCTTTCCCGACTTTGTGATATCTGTGAGAAATACATTTGCCTTAGCGTTTACCATACTCCCCCTTTACGTTATGCTTGATACTACCACAGTCCCGAAAGGAGTGCCTAATATAGGATTTAAGTCCAGTAAAATGCGTCAGGAGGTTGAAAACTTTTAGCTTCATATATGTAAGCCGCAGAAATATAGGAGCAGAGAAGACTCATGGGGTTTAAACTATACATAACGGTAGTATGTGAGGGTTAGGAAGTATATTTGGAATAGTAGAAGATTAATGAGCAGGTGTTTGCTGTGGCTACCCTAGCCACTCATACTCTCCATTTCAGATGTCGGAAAAGTCGAAATTACCATATAAGGTGCTGACGCCGCTGACGACCTTATACGAAGTAATCGGTACTGATCAGGTTTCGCTGTAAGCCACATCTTGGCCACATCAGGTGAGTTATCAAGCACTGTCACTCCTGGCTGCCGACTTTTTTGCCGTTCGCAAAATCCATCCAAATTTGACCTCAATAACTTTAAATATTGACTGAACATTTTGGCTGTCGCAAAATATTCACTATTGGCTAGTGCAAAATTGTAGACAAATATTACATTTTGTACATATCTTGTATGAATACAAATCATTCTTTTTGTTCTAATTTTAGCTTCATCAAAATAAGTGTCAAATGTAACGTTGTGAACATGTTTTGACCTCACGCAAAATTTATTGTTTTACATGTCTGCAAAACCCGTGCAAAATGAATCATTTTGCTTTTTCTCTTAAAATAACACAACTGGTGAACCTGTTATTTTAAGAGAAAAAGCAAAATGTTTCATTTTACACAGGTTTTGCAGTCATGCAAAACAATAAATTTTGCGTGAGGTCAAAACACGTTCACAACGTTACATTTGACACTTATTTTGATGAAGCTAAAATTAGAACAAAAAGAATGATTTGTATTCATACAAGATATGTACAAAATGTAGTATTTGTCTACAATTTTGCACTAGCCAATAGTAAACATTTTGCGACAGCCAAAATGTTCAGTCAATATTTAAAGTTATTGAGGTCAAATTTAAATGGATTTTGCGAACGGCAAAGAAGTCGGCAGCCAGGAGTGTGTAAGAGCTTCTACAGGCTATTAACTATATGTAACCATTACCCACGAAGTACATCAACTCCTGATCATGACATATCACTTGCAATATATGCATAATAAGTCCTGACTATGCTTTGCCTTTCGTTATATCAGTATGTTATCAAACCATACTAAGTAGATAAGCACCTGTAATTTTTCAGCAGTAAACATATCAGAAACATGTAAGTTGAAGTTAGGTCTACATAAGTCTCAATATTTCCTGTGCTACATAGTTGTTTTTTACAATTGCCCCTACAGCAGTCATTGAAAGTCTTTGGTACAATCATCACTAAATCCGGGCGAATTGGATGATTCAATATCATTGATCATGCTTGTTCACGATCATCATGAGTTGCCAACATATTATAACCGAAATCATAATTGATTATCTTCCATCGTCCTGCACCATAGTTTTTATAATCAATGTGATCGTGTTATAATATTGTAGGGAGTTATAAGTCAAGTATCCTATTTTATTGTCCTCATACATGGTATTTGATATTATTGTAATATAACGAATTGGTTGTGCTATTATTTTTGTATGATGAAGCCATGGTAATGTTATAGCCTGTGCATGAGGTATACTAAGTATTATTGCGATATGACAAGAATATTGTAATGTTATTGCTTTAGCATGAGTTTAACTTGATGTTACGGGTTTAGCACGAGTTTGATTTTATTTTATTTGGAAGACATGAAAGCGGAGCTTCATTACAACACAGATATTCAATTGTACTTATGGCTCCGGGATGATGATAGTTCGAAATTTCAAATAGTTTTAATAATAGTACCATAAACATTGTCAGACATCGTAAGTACTACATAAATAAAACTAAGTAGCCGTATGTCCCAGGCCAGCACGAGAAGCAGTTATCTGTGCACGCTCACGGCGGTCCCTCTGCGCACGAAGCATGTCTAAAGATGTGGACATCGTGTTCAAAGGGGCAACGGCGAAAGACGAATGGGGAAAGATTTGGCTACAACAGGAAGAATTTAGCAAAACATACACGGTTAAAATAGTTGAATAGAAGTGTGCATACCGATTCCACCAAGCCATAAGGGCTTGTACATGAAGCTTCTCTCGCACTGTAGATGTGTTCTCAAGGTAATCTACTATAAAATTGTAGAAGGCTTGGTAGTTGAACCCTTCATGCTCAACTGTCCAGGATGCGGAACTAGACAACGAGTAATGAACCTACAGTGTATCAATGTTATCAGTTTGAAACCAATAAAAAATGATAGAGAACTGCACACCTGGGCGCAAATATACGCAATAGACCTTGGTGTTACAGATTTCATGTTGAGCAAGGAGGCAACACCCTGGCGGTTCGAGCCCTTGACCTTTCTTGACTTGGCAGGTTGGGGATTCTCAGCATCGGCATCACCTCCCTCGTCTGCAGTGAAACATTTTGCAGACGAAGGAGAGGTGAATACGTGCATAAATGCCTATGAGCAAAGTGAGTAGCCAGTTTAACTGATATGTTGGGCGGCACATACCATTACTAATAGGTCACTCCTGAGAAATCCAGCCTCAATATCTTCTGGGTAGTATATGTATTTGCGGTACAAAAGCCGACAGAAGAAGTTTTGGCCAAGTGAATAGCTAGGGTGTTCTCCTGACCTAACTCGGTCTCGAATCCTATTCAACACAGATTAAAGGTAAGTGATGTATACAAGACATACAACCGAAATGAGTACTTACTGTTCATCCTCCCAATCAATATCCACCGGGCAGATGAGGTATCCAATATGCCCGTTCTGAAGGCCAAGACTAGAGCGGTCCGAGGCATCAATAAGAGGAATGGGCTTGAGCTCTTTGTTTATGAAATTGATGACGACGACCTTGAGCTCCTTAGTGTCATGGGCCCGTGCATCGTTGGCACTTTTCTCAAGCTATATATTAATATTGCATCAGCTCAAAGATAAATGTAAACCAATCTTAATAACTTACCATGGAAAAGAATGCATGAAGTTGCTCGCAGTTGGAGAAATCGCCAAGAGTCTTATCGAATCCTGGTATCAAGCGGCGCAGAATTTGAAAGGCCCTATGATCACGAGCATGACTAGAAGGATTATGTCAATGTCAAACAAATCCAAATACAAGGTGAGATTTGACGTTACTCGTGTTTAATCGCTGCAACCTGTTCTTGCCTCAGACCAGCTAGAAAAGCGTCATCATCATCATCTCCGTCGCCGTTCTCAGCAAGTTCATGAAGATCGTTATTCCTAGTAACTTCTTGTAAGTTCCCAAAAAGAGTGACTGTTTTACGGATGCCTCTCCCAAGTGTGGAGGTGGATGGTGTTCTGTCTTTGGTAAGTCATAGTTTCAATGTAGTGTGCAATGATACTTACTTGGTTCGCTTTTTAGACCTTTCCCATTCGGTCACTTGCTGAGATAAAGACGAATAGAGTCGCTTGTACTTCACAAGCTCTATGTCTGAAGGTAGCAGGCCACTGTCAGGCTCGGAGTCGTTGTCTGGGGCTTCACGAATGTGCGACATGGTATGTGCAGGAATAAGGGCGGTGGAGTGGAGGGAAGGAAAGCAAGATTCAGAGATTTGGGTTTTTAAAGGTACGGTTGCTCATCGGATCGGCTAATAGTTTTCTAACGTTAGGGGTAGGAACTACCAATTGGCCATGACCATGGCTCCACGCTACTATTGTACTGCCGGTTTACGCATGTATTCAGACGATGCGATACTTTTCTTTAGGCCGCTGTTCTGCTCATGGTTGGGTATGGTTACTGATGCAAGGTCTGTAGCGGTGGAGAGTGTAGGAGGAATTTGATAGGTATGGTCGCTCATCAAACTAGCTGATAGTTTGATAACATTAGGGGTAGGAACTACCAATTGGCCATGACTACGGCTATGACCAAGGCCGCGCTTTTTGCTCGCGGCGCCGATCTTAACTCTCTGTACAACTATGACCCGACGAAATACGTCGCCATAATCATGGTTATTCTATTCTCCATCTCAACTGGTATGTTTAGTATGTCATAGACTGAAGTTCTAGCTAGGTTCCTGCTCAGGTGGAAGTACAACATGGCATGCGGTTAGAAGGTAGGTGTTATTGCCTGTGGATAGGTAGATACCTCCGGTGCCCTCAGTTCCCGGAGTTTGGATGTAAGCGATGGGAAGACCGAGTGCAGCGGTAAGAGGACTGCAAAATGAGGAGATTAGGTCTGCACTTGGGACATGATCGAGGAGCATACAGTTGTACTGCCTGAAGCATGATTCACGAACGGCATTGGGGGTGATCTGTATCTGCGTGTATGTTCACAAAGTGAAAATCCTGCCATCAACTACCAATCTGGCATATGCCGGAGCATAGCCAAGTTATTGAACAGGGGTACTGGTGCTAGCTTTTACGCCTCTCACTGTACTTTCCATATCCATGCGCACACTCTTTTGTATCGTTGCTGTTGCATATACAATACTAATGGTATTTCAATGTTCATCACATTGCCCAGGACGATTTGAGACAAGCAAATCACTCAAGCTTCATCAGAAATCATGTGATGGGTTTCGAAAAGCGTCCGATCATGCACATATTCTACGCCAATCTGTAGCTGCATCGAAGAAGAAGAAACAGCTTGAGATAAAGAATCGAAAAGCACAGGTGTCTCAAGAACAGGTTAGTACACTCAATATGTTTTATATACTGTTTATTTAGTTATTTGATTTCTAGTTCAGAGTGATGGTAGATTCAGAAGCTGAAATATCTGGCGCGATGACTATTGATTTAGAAGCTCCAGAATCAATTCCGCTACCATTGCCAGAGATTTCTTATTCACCATTGACATCACCTCCTGGCTTAGTCCCTCGTCCACGATCTCCCCCAATCCGCATCACTCGTATAGGCAGGGGTACACATATGCCTCAGAGATACCGAGACATTCTTCCTGAGCCACCTCAGTCTATTCTAGTACAAGAACCAAATCCGAGTGTCATTCAGCGAGTCATATTAATTGTTCGTGATCGCATACGAACACTCAAGAATACGTTTGGCATATGGCGTGAATACCTTCACCGACCATCCCATGATCCAGATGCATTTGTTACATCTAATGACTTGCTTTCTTCATCTCGCATCAATCAACCAGTCAATATATCACCTGCTATTCCAAACGAACATTCGGTACACAAAAATACAAGTATTTCATTACTTATGGACTGGAAAAACAGTGGAGGAACCACGAAGTCAGATGGTGAAATGGACCGTCTAGTGGAAGATGTACTTTTACACCCAGATTTCGATGTATCACACCTTCCTGGTTTCTCAGCTCGTCGCGAAAATCAAAGAATTGATAATGCGGATAAGAAGTCACCATTGCTCGATTCTTTTACAGAAGTTAGTGTGCCTATTGAAGTTCCCTCTGGTGATAAAGATGTGCCGGCACGCACTTTTATGATTCCTGGACTTCACTACCGAAGCCTTGTTGGTGTTATCAGGGCAGCCTTTACTGATCCACTGGCCTCAAAATTCCACTTTTCGCCTTACAAGCTTTTCCAAACTTCACAAACTGCTGAAAACGACCAGAGATTATATTCTGAGCTCTATGACTCTGATGCATTTATTGAAGAGCATGACAGAGTACAGCGTGCTCCAGTTCCACCCAGCGAACCTGATTGTAAATGTGAAAAGGTGGTTGCTGCACTTATGTTCTGGTCGGATGCCACCCACTTGACAAACTTTGGAAATGCGAAATTATGGCCAATTTATATGCTCTTTGGAAACCTTTCCAAATATACTCGCTCGCAGCCAAGCTCAGGAGCATGTCACCATGTTGCTTATATTCCATCCATATCCGATTCCTTACAAGACTTGTTAGCAACATTTCATGCGAAGTGGAGTAAACAGAAGAAGGATATCCTCACTCATTGCCGCCATGAGCTTATGCATGCTGTTTGGCGCATATTACTCGATGACGAGTTCATACATGCTTGTAAATATGGCATAGTTATTATGTGCTTCGATGGAATTGAGCGACGTGTTTATCCTCGCATTTTTACATACTCAGCTGATTATCCAGAGAAGTGATTTCTTTATTTTTTATCGTCTTAATAACATTTCTAATGATATCCTTCAATAGAGTTCTTCTTGCTACCATCCGTGACAAAGGGCTTTGTCCTTGCCCTTGTTGTTTGGTTTCCAAAGTTAAGCTGGACTTAATGGGACTGGTATATGATATTAAGTTCCGTCTGTGTCACGGTCGAAAGGTTTTAATGGATATTGTCCTACGAAGCCGTGAATTTATTTACAAGCTGGCCCGTCCAATTGGCGGAGCAGCTGTAAATGCCTTGTTAAAACCAACATCATCGGTTCCTACAGTGGTATGTATAGCTTACACTTTTTGTCATTAAGATGGTTGCTTATTTGTATTAGAATGCTTTTGTGGATCGACTAGGCGATAATTTTGACGTATCAAAAATGCTTGTAGTTGACTTCCTGCATGAGTTCAAGCTGGGCGTTTGGAAGGGGCTTTTTACACACCTTATTCGTCTACTTTATGCTGCTGCGCCTGATGGTCGTTTGGTGGCTATCCTTGACAAACGGTAATTGTCATATTTAAATCATACTCAGTTCTAACTTTGTTCTAACATACCTTATTAGCTTTCGTGAAACTCCTACTTTCGGAAAAGATACCATTCGACATTTCGCTAATAATGCCTCAGAAATGAAAAAGCTTGCACGAGACTTCGAAGATTTGCTTCAGGTACATAAGTTAAATCTTAAACCAATTATCAATGCTTATACTTGACATAATAGTGTGCCATACCTGCTTTTGAAGGTCTTCTAGATGAGCCGCATAATAGCCATCTAATGAAGCTTCTATATCGCACTGCAGAATGGCACTCATTTGCGAAGCTTCGTCTTCATACAGATTTTACACTTGGTCACTTGGAGCTATGTACGAAGGAATTTGGGCAACTGATGCGCAAATTTAGAGATTTTACATGTGCCGAGTTCACTACATTTGAGCTTCCTAAGGAAGCTGATGCTCGGAGTCGTCGAAAACAAGCTTCAAATCAACGTGCAGGAAATGGTACTGAATCCCTGCCTGCTTCATCTTCCAGGAAGCCGAGAACTTTAAACTTGTCAACGTACAAATGGCACGCACTAGGTGACTACGTGCATACCATTCGTACCTTTGGGTGTACAGACTCCTATTCTACACAACTTGTGAGTGCGATGAACTTCCAGCAGATTACTTACAAATAATTTGTTACAGGGAGAACAAGCACATAGGGCAGTTAAGCGTCATTACGCTTCAACTAACAAGCGGAATGCGCCAGGACAAATTGCAAAGCACTATCGTCGAAAAGAAAAGGCTGAACACCAACGAACCATTCTCAATAATGTTACACGAGATGCTGATGAACCTACTGCAAATGATTACGACATTCATTACCAGATCTCAAGCTCTCAGAATCATCTGGTTGATTTATTCAAATTTGTTAGACAGCATGCCGGAGATCCTGCTACTAAGGTATGAGATTCTGTCATATTGAACGTCAATATTCATTTGACTGAACCCTAACAACCAGAACTTCATCCCAAAACTTCAGGAACACATACTCGGGAGGCTACTGAACCATTCATTTGATGGTGATACATACGGTGAATTTACTAGCGAAGATAGAAACTTGGTCCGTTTCATCGGAAACAAGATATACTCAGTTCAAACATGCCGGATAAATTATACCACTTACGATGTCCGACGCGGTCAAGATGTTGTTAACCCACGTAATCATGCAGATATCATGGTTTGCCCTCCTGAAGATGGTGCACCTCAGGCATACTGGTATGCGAGGGTTCTTGGTATATTTCATGCTAAGATTTCTTGTAACCACCCCGATGCACAAACATATTCAACGAACAGTATGCAATTTCTCTGGGTACGTTGGTTTGGTGATGAACATTGCTATTCATTTGGGTTCAGTCACGGTAAACTGCCAAAAATAGGATTTGTTCCATCGGATGACCCTTACGCATTCGGGTTCATTGACCCCGCTCTCGTAGTGCGGGGATGCCATTTGATGCCAGCCTTTGCAAATGGGCGTACGAAAGACCTTCTACCCGAAGATTTGTCGCTGGGTCGAGACAGAGATCAAGAAGGTGATTGGGAAAATTTTTACGTTGGAATGTAAGTCAGATATCTCAATTTTCAACAGTTGTAAATTGTTCACTTACATTTGGCATTTGTAATAGATTTGCAGATAGGGATATGATGATACGACATTTCGGTGGGGGCGTTGGACACCTCTCGAACACTATTCCTGTCCTAGCACATGATGAAAACGAGTCCGACGAGCTTCAGGAGACAGATACAGATCCCATTGTAGACTTTGACAGGGATGAAGTTGGCGATGCTACACAGCCGGTTGAAGGGCTACTTGATGAAGAGTCTGACAATGGCAGTAGCAGTGGGTCAGAAGATATGTCGGATGAATGCGCCAGTAACGAAGGTGGCTCTGAGGACGAGGAAGAAGCTGGTTCTGATCCAGGATATGCAAGCCTTTGAAGTGACTAATACTAGTTTAGTAGCAGTAGTCTTTATTAATGGTCGTCACATGGTCATCAATTTTGGTTTCATTTGCTTATGAATAACTTGCAGGGCCTGTATGCAGCTCTTGAGATTCTTATAAGGCGTGTAGAAGATAGTATATTGATTATAAGTCACTGCTAATGTACATTTACTGTTCGTAATGAATGACTAATATCGCACCGTGTTGATAACTACTTACAATTAATCCATCACATCACCTTCAAAGTACAAGGAAGTATAAGTAATCTTTGAGCATTGCCAACAGATTACGCGACAGGTGCAATGTCGTCTACAACGTATGATACCACTATAATATTGATGTCAAATCATATTCCATTATCATCGCTTATAATCCAAAATCATATTAGCCACGGATCGTGAGAAACATAAGGACATACAATTTCTTCACCGGTTTAGTGATGATCGTAGGTACTAAGCTAGTAAAGTTGTAAGCCACTTTATGACATTTAACTACCATCCGAAGCAGCAGAATCCAAACAGTCACAAAGTATATGACACTTAATTTCGGTTCAAGTTTCGAGTTGCCATCTTGTGGCGGTTCAAAAGCAATTCAAAAGTCTTCTGACCAATTCTCTAAATTTTGGGGTTGCATCGACGTACTGCCTCCACTTGGCACTAAACCAAAAGACATAAAAGGCACTATAACTTTCCAATCTTCCCGTACTTCAACATTCTTGAATGCCGCATTCAGTTCCCAAGTTTCACCCAGTTGTGAAAAGATAGGTAGGTGCAAGGTAGGTGCTTTGGTATTCATGATTGTAACTTGATGTGTAGTAAGATTTTATTCTGTATGAACAACCACAGTGGCTTGCGAAGTCCAAGGTAAGTGAAAACATACTGTCGACGTACCCCACATTACTTATTTCCCTGGCCTCTATAATGTCTCGTACATTACATCACCTACTATACCTTATTTACAAGCACTTAGACGCTACCTTGTCGCGACATATGGTACCCCATCACCGACATTAAATACAGGATTTCAAAAAAAAAAAAGGTAAGTGAAAGAAACTTCTCAGTATGCAAAAGCCAGAAGGTAAAACAACCGGAGTGTTTTGTAATATAATATTGTACTTTTAGCTTATACAGTATCATATATGTATGTATGTATAGAACATTCAAATAAAATTAATTATTCTTTTTCACCTTTCAAACTTAAACACAATTACAGCTGTTTTCAAAACGCTAGACACCTCCCCGAAAAAGTTGTGGTACACTCACGTGAGATTATGACGATATCTCATGCAAATTAGGAAAGTGTACCGCAGGTTCTAAGTTAGCGCTTGGTTGGCGCTAGGCGTACGTATTAATTGCCAATGACTTCCCAAACAATGAGAGCAGCGTTGAGCATGTATCGCAAGCCATTGCGTTCGATGACGAAGGTAGTAATATGAATCTAATTGACCTTTGGAGTGAAATGCGATGTTTATTGAGAATAAGGCCATCCAGGTAGTAACTTAATAATAGCTTATACACAGCTATGCCGCAACAGAACAGAATCACGAATGGTTGGAGCTGAGCGCTAAATGATACCCAGCTTGGGTATCTGACGTCATTAAGTGGGCCCAGGCGAAGTTGTGTTATTTCCTGGGGATGTCTACATAGCGTTTTGAAAACAGCTGTAAAGAATAAAAGCGGTAAGCCCCCCAAATGGCTGATGGCCTTATATGGCCCGATATGCTAATCTCGATATTTCCGACAGAGCAAGAAATGCAGAGGGATATCCGTATATCTATCATTATAAGCTGGGTGAAAGACTGTCGTACTGCGGGGAGTAAAATGCGGAAGTGGCCGATCTGCGCCATCAGGCGCTGTCGCGCATTGGTAGCAGTGAGGATGGACGAGTAGAGCAGTAAGGATGCGAGGTCATGCTTACACTGAGAGCGCATTTGGATATACTTCGAGAATTAGGCGAGTGCTCGTTCAAACTTAGACCTAGTCAAGGCTTTATTGTAAATCATAACATGGCTATCGAGAGATTCCAGTGCTCTGAAGAAATTCGATACTACATACATACAAATCCAAGTCGTACATCTTCACAAACCATTCACTGTATCTTAAATCCTCCAGCCAAATTCATAACACCCCTCGGATCATACTTCTTCTTCGTATTCCGAAGCATCGGATAATTGTCCCGATAAACATGCTCAGAAGTAATCATATCCGCATCTGACGTATTGCAATAAAATGGAACGTCGGGGATAACAACTCCTTCACGGTGAATCGTATCAATCACGCCGTTAATCGCCTTTTGCACTTGCCCAGTCCAAAGGTCGTCGTCAGACTCGTCGTTCCAGATTACCGTTATGAGCTGTGGTCCGTAGACGGTCCCCCTGGGGTGTGGCCACGCCGAGGGAGTACTGTGATCGAATATTGTTGGTAGGAAAGGCCATATTTCGCCTGTTACTGCCACTCCGTTGTAGAATTTGAGGTAGTTAGATAAGCCCTGGGGAAACGAGTTGGAGTAAAGACGACGTTAAGGAGTCTTAAGGAATGCAAGTACCTTGCTTTGAGTTTCAATCTTATCAATCACCACACGAGTGTACCGCCCCAACATAGCAGTCGACCATCGCCCTCTGCGAGTAGCAGCCATCAAATACAGAACCAAGAGCCAAAGAATTCGTTTATACATACCGTCCATTCTCACCAACACCCGCCATCTGCGGTGGAGCTTGCGGAGCTCGCTCTTTGCCATTCCCATCCTTCGTCTGAATGTACCGATCGATCGTCCCGGGGTGGCTCACCAGCGCAAACCGCTGCTCGAACTCGAGATACGACATTGCCGAATTATCTTCGTCCGAATGTCCGGGATCTCTCTCAGAGGGGTTCGAGTCGGCTGACATTCCCGTCCAGTTGAGATGAGGTATATTGAAGAATGGGGCGAATGGGTTTGGGTTTGGTAAGGGGTCGTCGTCGTATAGGTATTGAATAGTAATTTTGGTCTAAGGGATGAATAGTTGTTAAGTCTTTATACATATAGTTGGAAAGTAATTACCTGAGTAACACCAATTCCATTGTTTGAGTACCTGAATGCACCCACAACAGCAGCCTTTGGGTCCAAGCATGTTTCAATAAAAGTCATAATAGCGCTCTTAACTAAATCCGATTGCTTCTCGTCGTAAACGAGGAAGCCAGCGTGGATTTTAGGTGGCTGGTAGTGCGTTTTCAACGTAAACTCTGTTGCGATTCCGAAATTGTTTCCTCCTCCCTAGTATAAGTCAAGTTAAAATCAGTGATATTACACAAACCAATCACCGTACCTTGACAGCAACAAACAAATCCGTATTCTCCCTTTCGCTCGCAACAGTAACCGTACCATCTGGCAAAACAATCTGCACAGCAACAATATTGTCAATGCCCAGCCCGTACTGGTTTGTCTTGAGTGAATATCCGCCACCCAAATAAAACCCGGCCATGCCAACGCCCTGGGTCGTGGATCCCCCTACGATATTACGGTCGGGAGGAAGTGCGCGGTAGACTTCGTCGAAGAGACACCCGGCACCGACTTTGAGGTGTTGTGTTGCAGGTATGTATTCAATGTTGTTTAGACGCGTGAGGGAGATTTGGATGCCGGTTGTTGAGCTGAATCCTGGATTGCTGGAGTGCCCGCCACCTTTGATCTACGAACAATTAATTATATAGCATGCAGCGTCAGTGAAGAGGGGACGTACGGCGAAAGGAGTCCTATCACGGGCGATGACGGCCATCTATTTAGACAAATTTGAAGGTTGAAAACTTAAAAAAAGAAAGTAGAAAGAAAATATACGATTTGCGAGAGGTCTGAAACCGTTCCGGGCTGCACTGCGAATTCTGCGACATCGCAGCTGCTTTGGAGGTAGTGACTGATACTGTTTTTGTATCCTTCTCCGCCTAATTTAAATTAGCAACCATCGAGGTATATAGATGGATAATGTCTCACCATAACGGAAGAGCTGCGACACATTGTTAGAACGGGCACAGATGCTTTGAATTTCTTGAAGAACACTAGCTTGCATCGTGTGTGAAGAGGTGAGCGTAGGATTTGTATGAGTTGCTGGTAGAGATCTCAGGGATTTTATACTTCGTCAAGAAGCTTGAAGTCTAGAGTCCACTGTAGCCCATCTGCTGGATATGTTGCGGAAAACAAATGTTTCCGTACATTCATCCTGTCTGTAGTACTATCAATAATCCGAAGTTTGATAATCTAGAATGAAGATCATCATATGACTGCACGTATTCAGACACACGTTCTACAAGCTTTCACGTAGAATTTGGTGAAACGCGATGCCGTGTTGGAGAACGCGGAATGTAGCTATGTCCGATAAGGTGAGTGACATTCAGCGGTCAGGGGTTGATGCTTATTGTATACAAAGAATAGTTCAAGTACATATGTATGCATATCGCTGTATCGTTATTGTGACGGAATCAGCTGGTTCATGATTGCGCTCAGTTGAACAGTGGTACCAGCGTCACTAGTATTAGCACCGGTGCACGGAACCTGTAATGAATAATCTGCTTTGAGGTGTCTCTTAAATATTACTATAGCTGATAGGTCAAATAAAAGTCTGTTGTAATTTTGTAACGACGTACCAGAAACGAGTACAACGTAATGATTTATCATTTCCAGCTTTTGAGTAATCAGATTAATCAGGCTTTGAATTGATCTTGCAGTGTTATCGAGTGCTTTTGATGATCTCCGATATAACATTGATTCGATCGAAAAATATGCTATGACCATATTTAGCATTGATTAGCAACAAGCAAAGGGGTGTGACGAAAGTCAAAACAGTTTGAAGTAACATTACGTGCTTGTATCATTGAAATAAAACGTAGTTGTTATAAGGTTCAATACATTTCTTGAATTCAGAACTTGCGTCATGTCTCTATCATCCAGCACATGATGGATTCGAGAGCCAAAACTCTGTGATACTAGCACGAGACGTTCATCACCAGTGTAATGAATGTTTGAATAGACACGCATCGCTTCGAGCTATAGATATCATTGAAGGCTCTCAGCTATGAGAGATACGATGGTTGATCTGTATCCCGGAGAAACCTCAATATGTCGAGTTGGCAGTTATCCATAGAGTTAAATTCCCGCGCCTTCAAGGCAGAAGGCGGCTTTAGATGGAGTGACCACCATCGTGGGCGGCGCCCTCGCTCGGAAAGCGTCTCGTGTGAAGATCCAGTTCCCAGGCGAAAAGTCGTAGTTCGATAGTGACAGGTAGTTGCAAGGTATAAGCGTACTGTATGAAGTACCAAACCCTCGTTTCCTCGCAGACGTTATAAACGACAGAACCAGCAGCGGTTGACGGAGGTCAAGCAAATGGAGGTTCCGGTAAGAAATGGGTTGAACAGAGCGTGGTAATATCCCCTCGACGGATCAACGGAACCTCCAAGCAAGCCGGAGCGGACACGTGCGCTTCCACGTCAGTGTGAACTTTTGAAATGCATCCATAAATACCGATTCGCGATGGGCTCGACTCTCACTGTCTCTCAGCAACGATGCTGTCCACACACTTACTCGCCCTCACTCTGGCTATGGCCTCGTCGGTGCACGCTGGCATATTCCCGCCCGACTCGCAGGTGAAGATGTTGACGTCGAAGGGGTTCAAGAAGGCTATGGAGGCTAATGTGCGTTCTTTGTGCTTTTGAGGGGTTGAAATACTGAATGACGGCTGTGAAGGTGACAAGCATGGTAGCATTTGTTGCGCCCTGGTGTGGGGTATGCTTTTAGTTCTTATCGTCGCCTCAACTTTACTGAGTATGATGGAAACAGCACTGTCAAAAGATGGCACCAGAATACGCCAAAGCCGCGCTGGGAGTATACCCCCTCTTACCCTTTTACGCGGTAGACTGCGACAACGCAAAGAACAAGCGTCTCTGTGCGGAGCAGGTAAAGTTCTTCTTTGTCCTCTAGACTTGACCTTACCGTTCTGCTAGGGAGTGAAAGGCTTCCCCACAGTCAAGCTCTTCCCACGCGGGAAGACGATGAAACCCATTGAATTCGACATGCCCCAGCGAACATCGAGCAGCTTCTTTTACTTCTCCACAAGGCGCGTTCCGAACCCCTCCAAGAAGTTCTACTACCACGAGGAGATTGATCCATGGATGAAGGAGGTACTTTCTCATTCCATTCTCATTTGAGGTTAAGCTAATTTACTCTGAATAGCACATCGACGAAACTCGTATTCTACTCTTATCAAAAGACAAGCACGCCCCGCCGCTCTTGTGGAAGGTTCTCGCGAACAAGTACGATGGCCAGCTTTCGCTTGCTGTCCACCGCGATAGGAAGGGGAGGACATCCGTGAAGATGGGTATGGAAGCTGGAGGAGTGAAGGAGCCTAAGGTGTTGATCTATCCCGCGGGCTCGATGACACCCATCCGATACCAAGGTTCGTCGCCTCCTTTCTCCCTTCTCCTTCCGCGCACTCATACTCACACTCTCTTCACAGGCATAGCAAAACTCGATTCCCTCACTAAATTTTTCGACTCAATCCTAGACGGCACAGCCGACCTTCAAGTAATAAATGAAGAAGCAGCAAAAGAAGAATTCGTGCTCTCCGAGGAAGAGCAAGAAATCGAGCGACAGCAGGAGGCGCAACGTATCGCTCTGGCACATGGGGGCTTCACCGATCTTATTGATTTCGAGAAAGCTATTAAGGATGGTGCCGGGAAGGATTTCCATGATTCGCATGGGTATGGTGGGATGATGGGTGTTCCGGATAAGTATAAGAAGGAGAAGCCTGCCGCTGCGACCACGGAGGGAGGTCATGGGGCTACGGCCCCGCCTACACCCGCGCCGACTGCAGCTCCTGTGAAGGAGGAGACGAAGGAGGAGGTGATTGTAGAGGAGGCGGTGGAAGAGGCTGCTGCTGTTGCAGATGAGGAAGACATTATTGCTGGGGAGGAGCAAGTGGTATTTGAGGTGCCCCGGGAGGCTGCTGATAGGCCAAAGGATGAGCTATAATGAGAAGTAGTGTACTTAATGGATGATTAGCATTGTAATTCCCACTACCTTTAGGTAGTTGGGTTTTGGGGGGCTAAATTGAAATTTTTTGGCGGGGATTTTCATAAAAATGAGGTGACGTAGTGATTACTAATTGTTACCCCCCTTTGTCTCGACTGTCCAGCCAATGCACGTGCACCTTTGTCCATCCTTTTGCGATTTCCTTATTATGTGTCGACTCTATAACTTTTTATCTGCCTCTTGTTTTCTTCCTTCCTCCTTGATTCCTACTTTACCCTCCATCAATCACAACAATGTCTGTTCTTAATGATGTAGTGGTTGAGGCTTTGATGTCTCTATCAACTACTACAGCCTCAGGATTTTTTTTTGGAAACTGGTATTCATACTGCTGAAATTACTGCTACGACAACAACAGGGCTGCTCATATATTCCCTAAATCTCTGTGTGCATTCCGAGTCTCATTGGGGTGTTCGGCTGGGTCGTTATAGGTAATGACGGATGCCAAAGGTCTCTCTTGCCAACAAATTTTCTTGTTCAGCCTTACTTTCCTGGTAACACTCTGATGGAGTTGCATGGTGAGTTCTTAGACTTCTTGCAACTGCAAGCGTCCCTTGGAAATTTTCTTGCCCCTTTCCATTCCCCTGCCTCCCCATCTGGTTCTTCCACTTTCCGCTATACCTCCACATCTGCCACCTCTTTGTTCTCCCTTGAAGAAAAGTAAGTGTCGCTAACATATACGCTCCGCAATACTGTCATCCCTTTCTTCCCTTTGTACTCTTTGTATTTCGACGCTATCTATTGTCATCTCTTACAGACGTTAGCGCATTATTAAATTTTACCTTTTTCTTTTTCTACCTCTTATGTACTTTGTGTCCTTATGAAAACATTTAAACCCTCACTTACTTTTATGTATTCCCAATCTTGTACCGCTACTTTCTTACAGAAATTTAATAATGTTTGTTTGTTTCGCTCGCTTTCAGTCCCCCCTGTTTTCTGCTTGCCCTCGATGTGTGTCAAGGAAAAATGGGTAGTGGGCTATGCCAGTGACAGCCAGCCTTAGGGTTTATTAAGTAACAGATATATTTATATTTCCTTTTCATGCTTAGTAGTTAGTGTTCCAATGCTGATGTGGCAGAAAGATCATTTGGACACTGTTTTCAGTATCCTTACCAACCCCTCTGATGTTGATATCACCAATTGATCGGTGTTACATTCTTACCTCCCTTATTTCCACTTTTATCAATTGCGAATCTACAATCAAAGCAGTGTGTGCTATTTTTATCAATTTGTCCTGATGAGATACATCTGGATTATCTGTGCTCTCCCACTTCCAAATCAACACCAATTTCCACAGAACTTTTTGTAAATCATGGCTGTGTATGTAGTCAAGATTTAGGAATATTATAATCTTGCACATTACTGTAAGCTTATTCCCACTACCTTTTAAGGTAGTTGGGTATTGGGGACCTGAGGGACCTCTGGATTACCGTAAAAGTCAATTTGTGAATTGTGGTCAGGATCTCACTTTCTGGTGATATGATTGGTTGAAGCCCATTTATGCTCTGTGATTGGTTGGTCAATTGATTACTTGTGACATTCTGCGACATAGGGCAATTGTCAATATTGATTTTCTCTTATTCAGTTTACTTACTGAGTACTAACCACCTTCCACTTCTCTTGTGACAAACAAAGTCCAAGGTCAGATAATATCTTTTTTCCTCATATTAATAGTAATACTAATACTAATGCAACATGAAAAGCCAATAATGACACAAAAGTCACTTCCAACCCATCACAATCAATGAGCCAACCATCATTTTCATCATATCTATCCTACAAGGGCTCAAGCACTGCTAAGAAGCACACCACAGACTGAGAGATGGTATCCTTGATTGCCAAGTTGATGATTGACAAGAAATTAGCAGTCACAGGCCTATGTACCTCTCAAGCACCAAGAACTTTGAGGTTTGCCATGATGTATCTGACTGGTATCATAACAACAACCAAACCACCAACAGGAAACAAGGGGGAAGATGGCAAGACAGAGCCTGGAAGAGATTTGACAGTGATGGACAAAGGAGAGTAGTGAGGACTGGTAATCCTGTCTATGGTCCTCCCCCTCAACATTCCCTGCACCCTCACAACTCCACAGCTTCCCTTTTACCTACCACCTTCTCTATTCCCCCTCTCAAAACTTTTAACATTTGGATTGTGAACGGTGGGCGCAAAGGCCTCCTGCGTAAGCCCAGCAAATTCTGTAAACCTCTTAGAGACCACTCGATGCGCTCCGAGTCTGCAGAAGACAAAGGTGGGGGCCAGCCTTGAGCAATATACCAAGCTCTTACTGCTGACAGATATTTCCTTACTGTCGGTATCGACACTACCACCTTCTCTATTCCCCTACACAGCTCAGAAACCATTCAAATCCTCCCTTTGAATTGCAACAAATTGAAGACCTCCACCATTCTACACTCAACCACCATATCTGATACACAATTGTGCACATGCACAAACCTCATTGCAATTGGTGGTTATAACTGCCCTTGTCTTACTCTAGTGGTCACTCCCCCTTTTATTATTGTCTTTCCCATTTGTCATTGTTTTCCCCCCTTGCCCTTGTCCTGCCTCATCATCATACCCTCCTTGTTATCATGATTCATCCCTCCCTTTCATTATTGTCTTCCCATCTTGTTCCCATCTTCCACCCTTTTCATTGTCTTCCATCTGTTCCCCATCTTCCCCTATCCCCCCCCTGTTATCCTCTCAGCCCCTTTGCCCTTTGCCCTCCCCATACCCTCTCTTCTTGCTTCCTTGACAGCTCTGGCCAACTTGCAAGCTCCCTTGACCTTCCAGTGTTCCCATTGCCAATGTCCAACATTGGTATCTCTACAGTGTCATTGATACCATGTAGTCCAGTCTCCTCTCTTTTCTCCTCTCCTATGTCAGAGTCTGGACAATAATGCTATGGCATCCAGCCCTGCTAGCATCACCTGCATCATGACAACAAGGCCATGTTATCCAGTCCCCCCTCACCTACATTATGACAATGATGACACCACATCATACAACTCCCTCCCTCCTCCTCCCCCCTCCACTGTGTGATGACAATGGTACAAGTGTCTTATATATTTCACAATGCAGGACCAACTTTCACTACTCACTAACTTCCATGCCTGGGTGTTCATTGGTTCCCTATACCTCTAATCTAATATGTTATGTTGAACTGGGTAATGGGGGTATGAGGGAATTCAAAGGGGAAGTATTTCTAATGGTAAATGTCTGTTAAATGAGAAGGTAGTGGGCCCTGCTGCTTGCTGGCCCTATTTTATATATAAATAACATTCACAAAACTTGATAGGTTTGTCAGAATTTGAGACTTCCAAAAATTAAATGACATAGAACTATGTATAGGAAAGTGTATTTCACATAGAAGCAGTTGTTTTAAGCATAAAACTGCAAGTCAGACATATTATGCATGAGATTTATGGAAATCTATGTGCTGATGCTCAGTAACAAGGATCAGGGTGCAGTATAGATTCCATGCTATTAGAGTGGATAATACACAGCTGTTCCACTACTTCACACCAGCCATTTTCTCACTGTTCTTTTCACTTTTACAGATAATCCAAATAGATCTACATTATTGAAGGTAGGAGATGAGAGGATATTTGTAGAAGAGCAAACATCATGTACTTAGTTACTCCTTATCTTGCAGAGTGCAAAAGCCAAATGGGAAGAGTACACATATGATTGCTGGGGATTTGAGCAGGCATTCTTACAGTCAATTGGTAATGTATTAAACTGTTATGTACTGTACCACTCAGAGGGATAATAGGGAGGTGCTGGGTTTAGCACGGAGGGAGCTACTCGTAGTATTACATAAGCTTGAGGTCAGAAGTGGAGAACTCAAAAAGTGTGGAAGGGAACCTTGGCTTCAGCTTATGTGCTGTGCCCCTTGTGATCCTCGGTGGTTCATATTTCAAAGTTGAGGTAGGAGCAAGGTCAAGTGTGAAATGTGGAAAGGTCGGAATAGAGACCAGAACTAAGGATGAAACCTTAGAGACAAGAAGACAAAGTATAGTGGTATATTCATAATCATAGTCAATATGAAAACTAAAGTTACTTTACAGAAATGAAATCTTAAATACTAAGTAACTAGTGGAGTAGTTTACTTTGAGTGAAGTATAAGGGTATAACTAGGGATAGGTAAACATGGAGTCAGCCACCATAGAGGAGTAGTGGCTGAAGAATGGAAGGAAAGGCTGTATGTGATATAGTGAAATGGATAGGAGTAATAATAGAGGAGTAATACAAAATAATGACATAGTGGATGAGCACAAGTAAGTAATTGATAAATCATGATGACATTTCTGATGGTTGGTCAGAAATGCGGCCAATGTGGAAGTGCAGAATAGTGTGGAAGTGCGGAATAGCAGATTCCAGACATGGATGTAACATAAACTCAGTCTTAACAGTATTATTGCAAGAGAAAATCAAGAACAAATGGTAGACCAGCAGTGTCCCAATGGTGATAACATTTAAGCTGAGAGTTGGCTGATTCCCAGTGAAAAGTGGATGTATTGGAAATGAGTGGGAAATGAGTGGGATTGAGTGGGATTGAGTAGAATGAAGCAAATCAATCAGAAGAACTGGAAGTCCAAGGGGCTCAACACACAAGTTGAAGTTAACATTCCATTACTCCCATATCTGTTCACTACCTCCTCACACCCTACTAACATGTATTGGTTACTCCGCCACTTAGACTATCTCCTTCACAGTTCAATCCCTAGTGGAATAGAACAGGATGTGACAGTAGGTTCAACAGCAATCTACTCTCAGTGGACAATAGAGAGAACAATTAATAATCTGGGAGAAAAGCTATGACAGCACTCAAATCCATATCAGAATATTATGCAGTGAGCAATTTTATGTGCACAAATGAATGCACTCCAGGCAATGATCCCTGAGCTAGCTGAAACAAAATCAGCATTTCCACAGGGATCCAAAGATCTAGGTGACAATTATGTTTTACTTACTGCAACAGATAATTGTCCTTGAGACACTCAGGAATGTGAGAGTGAAGCATTGTGTATCTATCATGAAAATTGGGATGGAGTTGTAATTTCTTGCCAACAATGGCCACTTCAACATGTTGTCCATTGGTCATGTCTTCAATTGCCAAATGGGCAGATTGCACAATCAGCCTGGAAAGAGTCCAAGAAACCTTTGGACTGCCTGCAGACTTCTCATAATATTAAGGTAATTGTTACTCTATCATTTTCTCATTTATCTTTTTAAAATTTCCTACCGATTCGTGTCTCAGCTACTGCAGAATGGCAATTTGCAGAGGTGTTATATTATATTATTATTGATAATGGAGACAGAACAGAGGACATAGTTGCAATAGTTTTGCTTTTTCTCCTCCAAATGCTCACTTTCTCAACATTCTTCCAATGCTTTGATATCTTGTAAACCTCTAGGAGACAAGGGTGTTCTTGTTGTGAATTTCAAGTCAATTCATTCAGTTGTGGCAGCTATTTCACATCCACCCACTGCTGGCCATCCAGAGCTTGAAGGCTGGGTTTTTATTGTGGAGAAGCCAGGACTTGATATTGCAACTCTTGCTGGCATTGAGGAACTGTTATATCTGTGTCCAGATATACCATGCCGACATTACCAAAGGTTCCCACATGACTGTTGAACATACCTGGTCTGTTCCTGGAATGTACCTGCTATGGGTTTACACTTCCTGACATTTCTGCCCAGGAATGTACCCAGAACCTGTTGGATTTTCTATCAGGTATCCCAGATATGTAGTTTCTCTTATGATGGCCTCACCACATCATTATTCTATTACTCCTCTCTTCCATTCTCACTGATACATTTCATTATGGCCTTTGTAGTTTAGTTCCTTATTCTTCATTATGAGCATGTCATTTGCACCCCTACTCTGCTTTGCCCAGCTTTTATATTCTACTTATCCCTTTGTGAGACGGTAAGTGTTATTGAAGGGGAAACAATAGTTTCGGTGAGCGCGACTGTGTCCATCAGTCGCTAGTGGCTTCAAGTCGAGAATATAAGTCTTGAGAATAAGTATGGGATCAGTCTGAGGTAATCAGACTTTGAGTTTTAATATCGATGTGCAAGAGCAGATACTTGAGAGATAATGAGAATAGTGTCGACCCGAGGGTGCTCTTCTTGAGCTACTTGACCCTTGTCGAGCAGTGGAGAGTGGATAGGATAGATGTCAACTGCTGTATTCAACTGAGGGAAGGTAGCTAGCTACAGATGGGTTTATATATGTAAGTATCTAAATGAGTCATATAAAATTTGAATAGTAAACTAAGGTAAAGAATAACATAGCTTTGGGGAGATGCGTGTGGCAACGCGTGTTGAGTGTTGTCACTTTTCTGCCATTGTCGATTGCTGAGTCCGATTCCGTGGGTGTTGTCCGAGCCGAATCAGGATGTTTGCTTTCGGGGTTGTTTGGTTCTGAGGGTGTTGGTTGACCCGGCACGTGACTTGTTGGTTTTGGAACACGTCAACTTTGGTGGAATAACTTTTATATTCTTCTGACTTCATCGTTCTCCATCTTCAATCTGCCATGTTCGGCATGCGCGCACAAGGTTCTGGTACGTGTTTCAATTGCGTTGTGATTAAGATACTGACGTGGTTTATGTATTATAGGTGATTTCATACGTAGGCCACTGACAGGCCTTACACCACCCGGGGAGTTTGTGATATTGACTCGAGCTGCAGTCAATATCATTATGATCGATAGGGATCGAGGTTTGCTTATACAATGCCTGGTCTGTGCTGGTGTGGTAAGTGGATAAAAGCCGACAGGGGTGAGTGCTTATGCGTGGACTTGAAATATCATGTATCCTTTTCATTGATTCCCTTGACTTTGCATAATGGCACTTCGTCCTGGCTGCTTCGAAGATGTTGATGACAGACACTTGAATTTTATGTTGAATGGGCTTTACGACACAGGGATGGTGTACGTGGTTCGGGAGGCTGAACGCATCATGGAGGGGAACCTTGCAGGGGGTGGTGCGACATTGGGCATAGACCGGTTGGCTATGCGTTTGGTGAGTGCTTGTGATCTTTTAGGGTCTGGATGATTGTTAACACTAGTTGCTGCTTTTAGCGAGGGATGCGGATCGTTGCGCTGTTTTTGTCTGCTTGGAAGTACTTTCAGGCCGACATATCATATGAAGACGTTCGGCTGGTGTTGACGATTTTGATGGACTGCTCCGGGATAGTAGGTTTGAACAGCAATATATTCCAGTGCTTAGCTGCGATGCGAGGGCTATTGTCAAGCAGGCAAAAGTCATGGTATTCATCGGACATTGCCAGTATCGAGCGAAAGGCGGCGGGGCTTGCACATACGCACAGCGTGAAGCGTGTTCCGACCGTGAGGGATATTCCGGGGTTACAGCCTCCGGCGATTCCACGCATTACTCGCAGAGGTTAGATGGGCGAGCGTCTCGAGAGGCGTTGCAGCAGCGGTGTGTTTATTTTGTTAGGGAGTGGGTGGGTGGGACTAATATAGCTTTGCTTTTATCAGAATGGATCGTTTCGCCGCTGGCCATGCCTCTTGGAACGACGTTGATGAGTCTCACGAGATGCCCATGCTGTCGCTGGCTAATGTCGAAGGTGTTGCGGCCCCTTCGCATCATATCAATAATACTCCGCCTCCCGGTCACTCGTCTTCTGTTCCGTCACTGCAGACCATGTCTGCTAGTTCCGTTCCAAGCATCAACTCCAATCCGAGTATACATTCGACACCTCCTGCTGAAAATCCTGTGGATTCAACTGTTACTCGTCCTCCTGATGGATCTGTTATTATTACCATAAGTCTCCCTTGGTTGTTATTGGATGATGTACATTTGACACTGTTGCGCAAAGCCTGATGGAAGACATTTCCATGTGCACGATCTTCTGTTTGGCTGGAAGATGGAGCTTGTATATATTGACGATGCTGTTGTTGCGGGTGATTGAGGGGTATATTTTAATTTCGTTGTTAGATTGTTTCTTTTTCGTGTATACTAAATCTCTTTTTTATATTGTTGTATAATAATCTTCTGTTTTGTTTTTCTTGGTGATTATTCGATTTCGATTTTAGAGTCTCTGTGCTTGGAGAAGATTTTGCAAGGCAGGGACGTCGTCAGTTTCATGTGTGGCGTCTTCGATATGGTCGTCTGAGTCATCAAGAACTTTGGTAACAGGGATTTTAGATGGGTCTCGTACATGGTATGGCACGAGTCGGAATGCTGCATATCGTAGGCGTGATACTGAACCGTCAAGTTCTCCGAGAATGTATGAGCCTCCTGTTGTGCGTCATAATATGACCATTGGACCAATATATCGTGGTATAGTCTTGAATCTTGTGATAGTATGTTCATATCTTGAGTTCCTAACCAATACTAATGTTCCTGGTTGGAAATTATAGTCTTTAATGTTGGCCATTTCTTTATTGAACTGGGCTACAGATGCATATCGAGCCTTGAGTACTCGTTGGGCGATACATTCAAGGTCTGCTGGCCTCTTTTGCAACTGCTTGGCTCGGTAGACGATTAGGTCTTCGGTGGTGGTTGGTTTATCCAGTTTAGGAGCCAGATATGTAGCTTCTGCGAGGTCAAATGGCATAGTGGGCTCAATGCCATGTGCTATGTAATAAGGCGAGTATCCTGTTGATTTTTGGATAGTTACTCGTTCGGCCCATATGACTGAATATGCTATTTGAGACCACCTGGATTCGTCTCCGTCCGCTGCTTTGATTAACGCTTCTCGTACATCAAAATGTCGGTGTTCGATAATACCGTTGGCCTGGGAGTTGTAGGGGGATATACGAATATGGTGGATATGATATTTCTTGGCTAAGTACTGGCATGCAGCTATAAACTGGGGGCCATTGTCTGACACTATTTCTTCAATAGCGCCCCAGCGACACAGTATTTCCTCAAAGATGAATGCTCCTATGGTCTTAGCATTCTCATGTCGCAGCATGCGCCATTCTGGGTAGGAAGATAGGGAGTCGCGTGCATGGACAATGTATCTAAAGCCATTTGATTTTGGCATGACCATCGTATCAATGTGTACTTTGCGGAACAGTGCTGCGGGTGCTGGGACAGTGGGTGGTATATGAATTCTTTTTAGCAGACGAATTTGACATTCGTGGCATGTTTTAATGTACCACTTAACATCATTTTCTAAGTGGGGCCACCAGAATCTTTCCAATAGGCGGGTTCGCACTGTGAACAGGCCTTTGTGGCCGAGCTCGTCGTGTGCTTCCATGATGAGTCCCAAGCGCTTATCTTCCGGAATGACGAGCTTGTGCTTGCCATGCGGATCTTTCTTCCAGAGGCGCCCATCTTTGGTGAAGTATTCTAGGCTTCTTCTGATAAACTTCATATATTGGGCGTCGCTCATGCCTTCTGGTCTCACAGGGTGCTCAAGAAACTGTTGGATGACTGGGAGTTCGAGATCCCGGGCCTTGGCCTTGTCAGTCCGTGGGATTTGAACCGATTCTCCCATCAGCATGTGTACTAGGTCAGAGGGTTTGACACCCTTCTCGTGGGAGGATGAGTACGTATGCCGTTTCTCGGGCTTTTCACATATACACTGGCGTGGGTTCTCGTAGATGGGTGAATGTGGTTTCTGTTCCCAGTTCAAGACTTCGATAGCGAAGGCATTGGTGTCGTCGATCCACTGCTCCCAGTCATCATCAATTTCTGGGTCTTCGGGTGCCTTTGGTCGACGTGACAGTCCGTCCGCTGCCTGGTGGTCGACTCCTGGGATATGTACGAGCTTGAATGGCAAAAATAGGAGAATTCCCGCTATCCAGCGGTTAATTGTTGCATTGGGCTGAATGTCTGGGTTGTTGAGCATTCCTCGTATGTACTTTGCGTCTGTTTCAATTGTAAAGTTCTTGACACCTATGATATAGATCCTTGTATCTTTGAGGGCTCGGAATAGACCATAGAGTTCTAGCTTTGCTTGTGAGTATCGCTGCTCGCGCTCGTTCCAGGTGATGGAGCCGAATCTTGATGGATAGTGTTTGCTGTCTTCGCCTATCTGGAGTAGAACATATCCTATGCCTATCCAGGAAGAGTCTACGGCTAGGATAACTTCTCTTCCGCTAAGGTAATCTATTGCTTTTATTGCTGGGCAGTTTTTAACCATGAGCTTGAGCGTTTCCATTGCTTGTAGCTGCTCCAGGCCGAATTCAAAATCAGAGTTCTTTTTAGTGAGGGCGACTAGCGGTTTCGCATGCATGGCGTAGTTTTTGACGAATATACGGATTGTACCGCAGACGCCTAAGAAGCCTCGTACTTCAGTGAGTGATTTGCAGTGGCCAGTCCAGTACTTTCTGAATACGTGTCTCGTCAGGTACGCGGCCTTCATATGTGCACCTGTGGCCTACAATGACTGCCGAAGGGACGCAGAAGTGCGATTTCTTGGCCGAGAAGGTACCGCCTGCATGTTTGATACGCTGAATTACCCTGTTAACATTTTGTAGGTGTTCCCACACAAATCGTCGTATTCCTGGGTTTTCTTTGAGGACTTCGTATCCTCCGTTAGGGAGTTCATATCGTGTTGATGGACCCTTGATGACTTGTCTGAAGGTGTACAATAAAGTACGGAGAGTGACAGCGTCCGTCTGTCACTTGTGTTCTAAATGAGTTGTCGAGTTTCTTGAGGAGTGTTGAAGTAAGGTACAAGTCTTATAAGGTTATTAAGACTTGTATAGGATTTTAGGAGAAGTAGTGAAGGTGTTTTTGAAGTCTTTGAGGTAGAAAATGCGAAGTTAGTTAAAGTTCTTGCCTGTGCAAGAGCTTTAACTAATAATAAGACTGGGCAGTAATGAGTATTAAGCAGGTGAGAACAGGAGTACACTAAGTTTCTACAGCTAGAAGCTTAGTGTGAATAACAGATAAGTGCTGTGTGTGAATCAAACTGAAATTGACTGAGGGATGTAGCTACATGAGAGGGGTTTATATACTTTTTGGAACTACCTAGGTAGAAATATGTACCATGATTAATAATACAGTAAGTAAGAATGATTTGTAGCGAAGGAATGAAGATAAAGGTAGGGGAATAAAGAAAAGAGGAAAGGAATATGTATAAAGGGCGTGCGGCGGCATCGGATAAAGTAATATTGATGCGAGTGCTTTGCTGGGCGTTGTGATTGGTCAGCGCTAAGTCACGTGCCTTTCGGTATGGTGTTTGCTTTGATGTGTCGGTTTTAGGATACTACTCAGCGCGTTAACTTTAGTGCTTGCTGAATAATACTTGATCGATTAGTAATGATGCGGACTTCATCAGAATTTTGTAATGATCTTCGGAATAATCGAGGTGTGGAATATTGATAGTGTGCCGAGATCAGGGTACAGTGGGTAAGGTATGTTTTAATTGGTTAAGGTAAGTACAGGGACCAGCGGACTATGTATATTAGGTAGAAGTTGTGAGACGGTAAGTGTTATTGAAGGGGAAACAATAGTTTCGGCGAGCGTGACTGCGTCCGTCAGTCGCTAGTGGCTTCAAGTCGAGAATATAAGTCTTGAGAATAAGTATGGGATCAGTCTGAGGTAATCAGACTTTGAGTTTTAATATCGATGTGCAAGAGCAGATACTTGAGAGATAATGAGAATAGTGTCGACCCGAGGGTGCTCTTCTTGAGCTACTTGACCCTTGTCGAGCAGTGGAGAGTGGATAGGATAGATGTCAACTGCTGTATTCAACTGAGGGAAGGTAGCTAGCTACAGATGGGTTTATATATGTAAGTATCTAAATGAGTCATATAAAATTTGAATAGTAAACTAAGGTAAAGAATAACATAGCTTTGGGGAGATGCGTGCGGCAACACGTGTTGAGTGTTGTCACTTTTCTGCCGTTGTCGATTGCTGAGTCCAATTCCGTGGGTGTTGTCCGAGCCGAATCGGGATGTTTGCTTTCGGGGTTGTTTGGTTCTGAGGGTGTTGGTTGACCTGGCACGTGACTTGTTGGTTTTGGAACACGTCAACTTTGGTGGAATAACTTTTATATTCTTCTGACTTCATCGTTCTCCATCTTCAATCTGCCATGTTCGGCATGTGTGCACAAGGTTCTGGTACATGTTTCAATTGCGTTGTGATTAAGATACTGACATGGTTTATGTATTATAGGTGATTTCATACGTAGGCCACTGACAGGCCTTACACCTTTGACTTACTCTTAGTATTATACTTCTACATTCATACCTACATGTTCCTACTTAGTATAAATAGTCTTCAGTATTTGTATCAACTTCATACACTTCTTCCTATACTTAAGTTCTGAAACCCACTCCAGGTTTTCCTTTGGGTTTCTCTCCTGCTGCCTAGTGTAGTGGCAGAGCCTTCTCTCATACTCTGGAAATGTTTCCTTTCATTGTATATCATCTTCTGTGAAATATGAACCATTTCCTGGGGATATCCAGGCAGCACAGCACATAAGCTGAAGCCACAGTTCTTTTCCACACTCCCACTCTATGTTCTGCACCCATACTCACTTCAGGTTTCTGTTACAGTTCTCCTGCACCCTCTGGGCATCTTTGCATTTGTTTCCCAGTAGGAAGGGAATTGGTACATAATAGGAACCCATATTGGAAGAGTAGTAATTATATTATAGAGATATGTATACATCAACCAAAATATAGTACACCCCTCAAAATTCTCATAAGCTACTTGCAGCTTTGTGCTCAGTTCCTTTGTCTTGCATAAGTCCTTGGATTCGAACTCAATTGGATATGGCACACCCTCCCCTGTAAACCTCCCCCATATATTCCTTGCCTCTATCAGTGTAGCTTTCAGTGCATGAGTTTCACCCACTGGCTTGGTCAAAAAGGTGGTGGATGAACATGAACACTGCATCCAAAAATGTATTGTGATGGAGCTTGTTGTACTCCTCTGTGTTCTCAATGTAGTGGAAGTGGACAAGATGGCAGTGGTAGAGTCCCATTGTGTAGCTCTACTCAGATTGGTCCAATTCATCTGTGTTCACTGGCAGTGAGGTGGGATGAGAGCCTGCAAGACCAGGTCATCGTAATTCTGCAAGCAACCTTTGGACCAATACAGAAGCACTCATCATTGAGCAGGAAACATGTATAAGACTTACAGCCAGTGTTCCAATGAGTAGTTAAAGAGATCATCAAGAGAGTCTGACATGCTTGAGAATGCACAATGTGGCAGCTGCCAACAGGTCCAAGTGAAGTTAGAGATTGGGGAGGAAATATATGCTGAACACCTTGCTGAGTTGTTGCCAGTACTTCCAGATATCACTACACAGAGTTGTGCAGCAGAACAATTTTGAGAGTTTCTTTTGTTTATCACTGATTATAATGAATTTTAAGAAAAGCAGGGGAAATACAGAAGAGTCAGACTGAAAGCAAGTAACTTAGAAGAAAAGTTTGAATAGCACAAAAACACTCAGAGGAAAGCATGTGATAATATTTGTCATACATGGCATTGCCAAACAAACTCATTCTCTCACCTTCTCCAGACTCAACATCTCTTCTATCCTCTCTCCTTGCTTTCTCCCACCATGTCCACTTCTTATGCATTCAGGATGCCTGATCCTTCAGTTTCACTTTCTAGCTGTGCTTCATCAGGTCCCCTGATTACCCAGTACCAAACCATTTGGCAAGCTCTCCAACCTCTGGACCCCCTCAGAATCACTGCCCATTCAATCCAACTGAGTTTGACAAAACTCAGTTTGGTAGATTATTTCACTTTGAATCATTACACTAATCATTTTTATAGGGTTTGTGGTGTAGAAGATAGTGCATACACCCAGCTTTCCCAAAGTTACAAGGCTCTCAAGTGCAAGCTCATACAGAAAGAAGCCCAGCTCACCTACAAAAACAGCCAGCTTGACATGATTAAGTAGGTAATCTTTCTATTCAAGATTACTAACATTAGTTCACTTTTAGATCAGAAAATGCAAAATTACTCCTGATTATTCAAGAAAACTGCTCTCTCTATGCACAACCCCCACCCCCACCACTGCCACTGCTGACTATTGGCTCCTGCTTCCTTGACTTCACCAAACCATGGTCTCCAATTTGAGTGCTAGAAAAGCATGAGTGCAACTTTCTTAAGTTCTGGTCATATGATGTTTTTATTGCAGAGAGGGCAGCACGAAGGAAGAAATTGGTGATGGTGGTGGGCAAGCACAACAACAGCAAGAAGGCAAAGGATAGAGGGGAGACAACAGATGGAGAAGAGGTGATGGATGGAGAGGAGGTGATGGATGAAGAGGAGTCAACAGATGGAGAGGAGGAGAGTGCCCTGCTTTGGTATATTGAAATGCTGGAAGGCCATTGATTTTCCCCTTTCACCATCAGAGATATCTGAGCCTCCTCTTGAGCACTGTGGCAGAAGATGGTTGACAAGAAACTAGCAAAACAAAAATGGTTGGGAAATGATTCTGAAGTGAGAGAGGCATTTTACCATGAAATGTGCTCAAGGCACCCTGAATTGTCATACTCAGAGAGGTTTTGGAAAGCATGGCAGATTGCTACTGATGGGTACTCTTCATGGTTCAAAAACCATGTCCTGAAGAAGGTAGACAGATATGCCCCCTCCTCTTCAAGCCCTGGGGATGACAACAACCAATGTGCTATGAAAAAGTGACACATATCAAGTAGCCCCATGCCTAGTGACTCAGAATTTGAAGGTCTACTTCATCTCTCTGATGAGCCTGAAGACACTATGGTTGTCAAGTCCCCTAGTCCACCCTTGTCTGAAGCTAGGTAAGCCTTGTTGGATATCATGTACTATGCTGAAATATTTTTAGATATAATCCAAAACTGAATATGAATGTGCATAGAAAGGCCCCAAAAGCTGGAACAAGTAAGGCAGCATCAAACCTGCAAGTTTAGCAGTTGCATTCAAAAGCCCACTGTGAGTCAGCCTTTTTCTTTTCTCAACTCATGTGGTTACAACTTCTCAGGGTGGGTCTGTTCAACATGAAGGGTAGTGCTACCTACAGTGCAAAGACTTTGGAGGGTGAGTACAATTTGTTCTATTACTGTGATATACTAATGACCTATTGTACAATACCCTTCTATTGGCACACATTCACCAGTGAGGCAGGGGCTCAGGGGCTCTGCAGCTCAGCACAAAACCCAGCCAGGTCAACATGAGAACCCACCACAACACAAGCTCCAGCTAGCTCAACATAAAGTCCTTCCAGCTCAACATGAGAACCCATTGCAACACAAGCTCCAGCTAGCTTGGCATGAGAACCCACCTCAATGTGAGCTCCAGCTAGCTCAGCATGGGGACCTATCCCAATGTGAACTCCTGCCAGCTCAGCATGAGGACCTAGCTCAACCCAAGCCCCATCTACCTCAACATGAGAACCCACTGCAACATGAGCTCCAGCCAGCTCAGCATGAGAACCTAGCCCAACTCAACCCCCAGCTACCTCAATGCAAGCTCCAGCCAGCTCAGCATGAGGACCTAGCTCAACCCAAGCCCCATCTACCTCAACATGAGAACCCACTGCAACATGAGCTCCAGCCAGCTCAGCATGAGAACCTAGCCCAACTCAACCCCCAGCTACCTCAATGCAAGCTCCAGCCAGCTCAGTGCAAGGACCTAGCTCAACCCAAGCCCCATCTACCTCAACACAATAACCCACTGCAATGTGAGCTCCAGCCAGCTCAACACAAGAACCTAGCTCAACCCAAGCCCCAGCTACCTCAATGCAAGAACCCACCACAACATGAGCTCCAGCCAGTTCAGTGTGAGGACATAGCTCAATGCAAGCTCCAGCTACCTCAGCACAAGGATGTAGCTCAACATGAAGACCCAACTCAATGTATTCCAGCTCAATGTGAGATGCTAGTACAACATGAACTCCCTGCTGTCACTGCTAAACCTTGCAAGTCACAAAAAGCCACTGTCAGAAAGAAAGACACAGTCAAGTTAGTAATAGAATTACTAACTTCACTTTTTTTGATACCTCTCCTAGGAATCATTGGAAGGCATTGTGGATCCAAGAGAATCCACAGGGCATGGAGTCGGAATTCCACCAATTCTGGGAAATGCTGGTGACAGAGTTACAAGTTGTAAGTTTTCTTTTCTCTTTCATTGTTATCATGCATTGATTGTACTTAGTGATGTGACTGAGGAAATGCACTGGGGTAGTGGAGGTATTGGCGAGTGTAGTGGATGGAGTAGTGGATGGGGTAGTGGATGCTGTGGTAGCAGGAGGGAGTAGAGAGCAGGCAGTCACAGGGGATAGCAGCAGGGGACAACAGCAGGGGGTGGTGGATGGGGTAGCAGAGGGGTAGGGAGGGGGTAGTGGCAACAAGTATGGGGGGTAGCTGAGGGAGCAGGCTCATCTTGCTTGATGACACTCTATTCCACTTAGATGCACTCAATTATGTTCATTTCTGCTTCATTCCATTCAATTTAGCTCGATTCTGCTTATTTTAGATACTTTTGCTGGGTTGTATTGTACTTATAATTGCTAAATGAAATGGAATCATTATTACAATAAAAATGCTCTATTATAGTCAATGAGACTCAATTTGAATCAAGTGTCATCAAGTATATGGCCAAATTCATAGTGTGGATCAATTTGGCTTAATCACACTTGCTCACACTCAATTCCCACTCAATTCCAATAGGTCCACTTTTCACTGGGGCTGATTTCTGGCCACCTCAACCTTTTCAAGAATTTCACCTACTTCCCTCTGCTCAAATTTTTCAAAGTTATATATATGGTATGTCTTCAATTAATTGTGCAGATTTTATATTTATTTCATGTATAACTGACAGCAGGGGTCAATTTTTTGTTTTCAGTGTCATGTGTCCTGGTTGATGACTGTACTATTTTTATTATAACTCCCAAGAGCACTTGGTTTTGAACTATAACTCCAGGGTAGGATTGGGGAACAAACCAGCATGTAACAAATGTAACAAACCTTCATCACATGATCCACAAAAATCAAAAACTATGGTAAAAAATTGACCACCAATCAATTGATTCCTTCATCACTAAAGCCATTATGAAGACATCATTTTTAAAAATGATGAAGGTTCAAATGGTCACACAGAGCCATTGCTTCAAAATTTTCATCAAACAAAGTTTGAACTCACATTTTTCCACTAGTCTATGAAGTGTTACATATTTTGAGACCAAAATATGTTTACTGATATAGATTTTGGGCAAAGTAAATTCATATAGTGACAAAATTTTCGGTGTGTCATGATGCATCTGTCAAAGTGACAAATGTATCTGATTGTTTGACTTGTCATGCACTCAAAGGGGTGGCAGATTGGTTTGATTAGTACAGTATCATACATCATCAATTCATAGCTTACAACCCAACTTCATCTTAGTTACAAATCATGAGAAACAAAAGGACATACAGGAACATGTGACTGGTGAGTTGATTTGATTAGTACAGTAAGTCATTATGTGTTTGCTGTTTTCATAATAGCTGGCAAAGCAGTGAGTTTCCAGCAAAAATGTAAAATTCACATATGTATGGCTGCCTATCTTCCAGGCCTCATAGCTTGCTCATTTCTTGTCATATACACATAATTTTAACATATTATTGTAGTTGAAATGATTTACTTCAAATGGTAAGGGGACTAAGTGAGATGAAGAAGAGGATAAGTATGTTGTAGAACATACAGATTGGTGCTTGGACATAATCACATGTTATTTTTAAAACCATGTGCTTATGTAACTTACTATGTAATTTACATTTGTTACATTTGGCTGAAATTTTTTTAGGTAAGTTACCTATTTGTTGTAGCACCAGAGGTTTGTTCCCCAACACTACTCCAGGGGTCACTAGACTTTCAGTGACCTTTTCTTCAGTTGAAATAGCCTAAGTAACAGATGTTACATTCAGTTGTGAATTGTATACTTTATATGTATGTAATCACTCCCCCAGAAACTTATAAATACCCTTCCAGGCTGTAATATTTCTTTCTTTCAGACTTTCATCTGCCTCAGATTGAAATATGTCTTCAGTGGCTATGAATATTTTTTCAGTTATCACCACTATTGTGGCTTTTGCAGCTTATGCTAGTGCAGAGAGGCACACAGTCACATTTAAAAACTTGTATGTATCTTCTGTCTTTAAATTTACATAGCAATATTAATCATTGACAATATGTGTGGATTTGGACAACCTTGCTTGATTCAAGGTCCTAATACTCTTTCCTATGGAAAGCTTTATACTTCAAACCCATTTAAAGCAGCTATAGCATCTGTATTGCATCTTTCTTGCTCATATTTATGCTGACATTGGTTTATATACAGGTATCTCCAAACTGAGACAGAGGAATACATTGTGACTTTGATTGAGGAGGATGCACATTGGTTGAAATGACTCTCAGAAACCCCAAATGTTCTGGTTGTGGCTCCAACTCTGATATCTCTCTTACTGAGCCGTGAGTTATTCTTATTATTTACTTGCAAAGTTTGGTAATCTAACTTGATCCTTCTAGACATGCCTTTAATGTCCCAGTAGAATTTGTTCATAATGGAAAATATCATGGAGAAGGTGCTCATTGTAAACCTTCATTACTTGTTCACTTGATGTTATATCTGTGTCCAGATACATCATGCCGACGTTCCCACATGACCTTCCAACATACCTGGTCCATTCCTGGAACATACCCGCTTCGGGTTTACACTTCCCGACGTTCCCGCCCGGGAATGTACCCAGAACCTGTCAGGTTTTCTATCGGGTATCTCGGATACTTACATTCTCTTATGATGGCCTCACTGCGTCATCATTCTATTACTCCTCTCTTCCATTCTTACTTATGCATTTCATTATGGCCTTTGTAGTTTAGTTTCTTATTCTTCATTCTGAGTGCGTCATTTGTGCCACTACTCCTCTTTGCCCAGTCTTTATTTCGTTTACTTACACTTAGTATCCTGTCTCCAGATTCATACCTATGTCTTACTAGTACATATAAATAGTCTTCCAAATGTACTAGGTAGTCCTCAGTATTCATATCAACTCTGTACACTTTCTTCCTACTCTAAGTTCCAAAACCTGCTCCGGGTTTTCCTTCGGGTTTCTCTCCCACTGCCTAGTGTAGTGGCGAAGCCCTCTCTTATACTCTGGAACATCTTCCTCTGTTGAATATTGTCTTCCTCAAAATACGAACCATTCCCTGGGGATATCCAGGCGGCGCAGCACATACGCTGAAGCCACGGTTCACTTCCGCACTTCCACTCTCGTTCCCATACCCATACTCACTTCGGGTTTCCATTATAGTTCTCCCACACCCTCCAGGTGTCTTTGCATTCGTTTCCTAGTAGGAAGGGAATCAGTACATAACACTTGAACTTACTGAATTTATTATATTAAAGGTGTGAGTGTTCACTGTCCTGTTGCCTTCATTCACCCAGATGATACCTATGTTCAAGTGTCTTTCCAAGAAGATGATGTATGTTCAATTTAAATTTTTGCTATTTTTTTACTTATTCTTTCTCATAGACTAATCTTCAAATAACCTTTTGTCCCAAAGGGCCTAGTGGAAAGCTGCCTCTTAAGGGTGAAACCAACCCTCAACTTGGTCCTGACCCTTGTCCAGGTCCTAGCATTGAAGATAATGATGGGCTATGGCAGTGAGTTTACTTTATTAGTTGTGTTTATATGTATTTAAAAATATTTTGCATTTCTGATTTTATTTTATTTTACTTCGTAATGCATGTCTGTTTCACATAATAGCAGAGTGAACTGTATTGTATGGCTATGAGTCTGTATCTAGCAAATGACACCGATAACCCTCAGGTATTTTGAGTGTGACCACAGGAGTTTCTTCAGACCAGGGGCCAACATCAACAAGTGGCTAACTACAGCCAACGTACAGTAACTCAGATAGATCTATTCCTCTCAGAGTTATGTCAAAGTTCTATGACAGTACTAGTTCCCGATAAATGCAAATATGTACCAGATAGTAGATACTACAGACTCCATGCAGTAAATCAACTAGTGCCTGAAGTATCCAATATGGTCTTTCTTCCTTTCGCTGACATCTCAAGTCGTGAGGAAGATACCGGTGATTGCGACCGTGTAGAAAGATGCACATGGCAGAGCAAATAATATGATAGCGAAGAAAAGAATAACATGTACAACAGCCAAGACAGAAAAAGCGGCTAGCGGCAGTGCACTAGCATCTATATCAAATCTAGATGCTATATATAAGACAACTGCGACGGCAAGAAGCATGAGCACGCAGGTTGTATATTCAATCCATCGAACCCATGGCTAGATGATCACCCATAAGCATTGTAGCGAAGCTGAAGGTCGAAGTTTGAACCGCATTGCGGTAGAGGGCTACGAAAGAGAGTGCGCGGCTAATCAGGGAAAAGAGAAAAGCCCATTTGAGCGGGATACAAGGTAAACCACAAGAGAAGCCAGGAGAACACCTCATACGGTCGTCAACGTAACTATTAAAGTTAGTATAATGGTATATGTCTAGTGAGTCTAATCATACACAATGAATCTGGGACGACAACGTCTTAGTACTGTTCTTGGTATAGAAACGAAACACATACCTAATGTAATCAATCCCTCCGCGCAGGCAGTCCCATATTACCCATCTCCATTTCCTCCGTAAGCCCTCTCTCTTCCTCGTTGGTACTGTAAGCAACTTTCAACCCATCTTTCATCTCTCTCCTGATACACGCCTGCTCAGCACCTATAAGCGTCACCGCCGCTCCGAGAAGTAGTACGAGCCAAAAGAACCCTGATGTCGGTATGGATGCGGAGTAATATGTCGCTAACACCAAATGATTGAAGAGGAGGGTTAAAGTGAAATCGAGAATCAGACGTGGCCGCCGTACGAAAGTATAGAGGAAGTATATGCTATCATGTCAATTAGTAAAGGTTACAGCGGGTAGGAAAGGAAAAACGTACTCTGCAGTACATGCACCTAACCAGCAGAGCGCGATGACCCATCCTCTCACAGGGTCTATCCAAGGAATGTAGGAGAACGGTGAAGAAGGATCAGTCGATCCGGTACCAAGCTTCTTGCCTCCCGACCACCATGTAGCGAGCAGCTGCGGATTAGGGATAGTCGGTATGCCCGCTAGAAGGCGCCAATCCATTATCATGCCTATGAATCACCAAAAGTAAATTAGAAAATATGTTCAACGGATATAAGAGCATTGTGCGTACCAACATTTGCAGCGCCACCCTCATATGCTAATCCATCGGGCTCCGCAAATGCTGCGAGTAGGGGAGGCGCCAGCACCGACATGACAATGTAATGCAGCGCTTGCATGGCGACTATCTGCGCAATGAGCAGTATAGGATCCCACGTCGTTAATGTTGTTTTTGGCTTTTGTGCTGGCATCTTGAGAATATGAAGAGACAAATATCGTTAAGTTTCGTGGGTATGAGATATATAAGGTCGTATTAGGGGAGTTGTGTAGGTGCTAGGGCGGCATGTAGCGCAGTGAGAAGGTTGACTGACGGTGGTTGAGAATGACGAACGGAAAATGTGTTTGAATAGAACAATGGGTTAGGGCTTCGTCACGCGTTACTATCTCGTCACGTCACGCATCACCATAAATCTGTTCGATTCCGAGTCAAGGCTCGAGTCCAACTCAAGTCCAATCATGACCAGACTACTAGCTCTTATGCTATGATACTAAGGATATTGATCTACTCCTTCAACTAGCCTTCTGGTTGTTCAGTAATTGTCTCAACGACACCTGATCACTACTGACTTTCCTCGAAATGGATCGCCTAGCTCCTATGAAGCGGTAACCAGTAGTATCCAACCAGTATCCAACCAGTATCAAACTAGTATGGTCTTTCTTCTACTTCTTCTCGGAAATGGAACGAACCTTCGGGCAGCTACCTAAGTCTTGACTCAGTCAGACTCTTTCGCATGTGTTCTTATGGGCGTAACCTCGCTATAGTATCGTATTGGCCGCTTTACATGCTTTCACTTACCAGCGTTGGTATGATTAAACCTTGTTCGTGAACATATAAATACACCTGCAGCTCGAGTCTTTCATCAGGCTTTTCCCCAGGCAGCAACTTCAGCATGGTGTCTCTCAGCCTACTTTGTCTTCTCGCACTTGCCACGATCACGGTTGTATCTGGTCTTCCGACCTTGGAACCTCGCCAGAACAATGAGGCCATTTCATTCTTGACGCTTGAAGAAGTGGCGGTGTTCAGACCGTACTCGTATTACTCTGCTGCGGCATATTGTAAACCTGAAACAACTAAAACATGGACTTGCGGACAAGCTTGTGGCAACACTTCGCGATTCGAACCTGTCAACTCCGGTGGGGATGGTGATCTAACTCAGTTCTGGTATGTCGGGTACGATCCGACTCTCGAAGTCAGTCGTCTAGTACTTCATCTAATCCAGAGTGCTGATTTATGTATGCACGTTTAACAGTCAGTGATTGTTGGGTATCAGGTTAGCCAGCTTACCTGCTTCTCCATTGTTCTTTGTGTTGCTCACTCGGTCCGAAATCGGCATACTATATAGGGCACTAACGGGAGCAACCTGTAAATCGATTCCTTTCTAGATCGACGCAGCTTCCGGCTGAATCCTTGTAGTTTTCCCATCTTGACCGATATAAACTTAGTCCAGGGTAATTTGGATCCAACTCTGTTCCCCGATGTCGACTCGTCCATCAAAGTTCACATCGGGTTCCGCGACGCTCATGCAAGGTGAGGCTGTGAGCCCTTCTATAGCAGTGTTCACTCAGCCCCCAACGTATTGATCCCACCGATTTTCTAGGTCTGCGAGAGACGTTCTCACAAATGTACAAACGGCTTTGCAACAGTATAACACCAATATGGTCACGGTTGTTGGCCACTCCCTCGGTATGTACTTACATTCTGCTATGAATCTATCTCATACATTACGGTTAACGTTAACAACAGGTGCAGCTCTTTCGTTGCTAGGATCGGCTTATCTTCGGGCTCAACTTCCTACGGTGTCTTTTAAGACCGTTAGCTACAGTATGCCTCGTGTAAGCCACTGTTATTATGCTTGAAGTCGGGTCACGAATTAATGATGCATTACGTTATAGGTTGGAAACCAGGCGTTCGTCGACTACATCAATTCACGATTCACAGCTATAAATCGCATTGACAACAAGTATGCCATTTTCTTCAGGTCGTGGTATGGGACTATATCTATCATACTGACTAGTTTCATTATAATAGAAGGGATCCTGTTCCAGTTCTTCCATGTTAATATAATCCACCACACCTGCAGGTGACGTCACTAATACACCTCCATTAGCTATCATCCTAGGATATCATCATACCAAAGGCGAAATTCACATCATCGATAATGGGACATGGGTCTCATGCCCAGGTGTGTGGTCTTTTTATTTCGTTGTATCCAAGATTATAACAATATGTGGTCTTAATGCAGGCGAAGATAACGCCAACCCACTCTGTACACTTGGATATGTTCCGAATCCTCTAGCAGGCAATGCTACAGATCATCCAGGTAGGATTACCAGTATTTATTTCGAGTAATTCATTGACTCGGATTATGAATGAAAGGTCCATTCGATGGAATCATGGCTGGAGGAATCGATTGTTAAAGAGATATGTTGTTCGTCAAACTTTGAAATATTTTTTGCCGAATGTACCTTCTAAACATAAATTTAATATTCAGAAAATGACAAATAAGATGAAAGTATATTTAACGTTGAAGCTGGAAATACCGTCGTAGGCTTAATTTTTTTCAGAGATTGAAGTGAAATTTCAACAACATAGTATACAAGATGTCGGTTTCTGCTTCGTTGAAAACGTAGTCTATAATATACTCCACTCCAGCGAAGAATGGGGTAATTATCCTGTGCTACTGGGGATAATATGGAGACTCTACCAAGGCCAAAAAATCTAAAAACACTACCACGGCCCAGGAATTCATTTGGCTTTCTCCTTTGGCCTACTGGAGAATTATATTCCGGACCCATATATGACTTTTAGCTACTAGTTCTACCCTACGTAAGCTTTCTCATCTGACCAAGGGTGTGACCTTACTCTTATGTCGTGGTTTACGCTAGGTGAATGCAGTACTGACAGCTTTAAGCTAGCCAAACCTTCGGAAAGTAAACGAGGCTCAAGTGGCGCGTATAGAAGTGAAGGCTTTATCAAGAGGAACGTTAGGCAGTTCTTCGTCCCCCGCAGTGTCTCCGACGTCGTCAAAATCGTGGACGCTGCTACTAGTAGGACAACATAACCAAAGCCATAAGAAGCAACCTTCAATAGTTGTGCTCTTGCTCTGTATTCGTCTACCTCCGCCCAGTGCTTTGGAACAGCGGAAATTAAGGTTAAGAATTTCGTAAACCTATGCGAATTTTCAGAATACAGTTGGCACAGAGTACAAAAGAGCTCAATAACTACGTCTGTTGGCTACAACGTGTATCAGGACTCGGTCTTCTTCGACGGTATCGTGATTGCATATTTTCAATAATAAGACATCTATCCTGCCACTTAAGCTTCTTCATGTTTGGTAATACGTCATGGACTGGCTGCTCAGCGCTCGGTACTATCAATAGCACTCGCCCCTTGGTATTCCAGGTCCTCCTATTGTAGACCAACCGCGGTAGCAACTCTTTCCAATACATATATCTCTGAGCACGCTTGACACATCTCGGCATACACCTGATCATATTCCAGCCTTCATAGGGACGATCACCTTGCTTCAATGTCAACGAAGCAACAACCAGCATTCAATCGTATTTCTGAAAGGTTACTTCTTTTCTACTTCTCCCTAGGAATGGAACACCCCCAAAGAGCTAAGTACCTACACTGTCCGTCATTTTCGTGCGTGCACGATCTATTCCGACACATGAATGAAGATTGCCAAACTTGCCCAGACCTATGGACACAACCAAGCTTCAAATACCAATAACAGTATAAAAATATACATCTGCCGCAAAGTTATAAGCAGGTCTCCAACTCGAGTAGTGACCAAGCTTCCCCACAGGCAGCTGCTTCACAATGATCTCTCTTGGGCTACTCAGTTTCCTCTTGCTCGTCACAATCACAACTGTAACCAGCCATGTCACCTTAGAATCTCGCCAGAGTGACAACAGTATATCATTCCTGACGCCTGAGGAAGTGGCCTCGTTCACGCCATACTCTTACTATGCCGCTGCTGCATACTGCCCGGCTGATAAAACTAAAACTTGGACCTGTGGACAAGCTTGTGGTAATACTTCACAGTTCCAACCCTATAGCTCTGGTGGGGACGGTAACGTAACTCAGTTCTGGTACGTCGGATACGATCCGACTCTTCAGGTCAGTTGTTGCCCTTCCTTCATCTAATACTACGGTTACTGACCTACATTTTCCACATTGGAAACAGTCAATTATTGTTGGCTATCAGGTTAGCTTACTTGGTTATTTATCAATTACTAATCTCACACTCGTGAGTAGGGAACTAACGGCAGCAATATGTAAGCCAAATCCACTTATTGGAACAAAATACATCTAGTGTTAAACCTTTTCAGCACTCCTCTTTTCTATGATATTCTTGCGTTCCAAACCAATTTAAGCACCTTACTGTTCCCTGACGCCGATCCATCTGCAAGAGTGCACGAAGGATTTGCCTTCGCTTTTCTTATGTAAGTTTTATCCTGAAACCATTCCTCCTACTGGTTATCCCATGATTAACTAGGAGCGCGTTCGACATCTTCAACAATGTTAACAATGCTTTGCATGAGTTCGATACCAACATGGTCACGGTCGTAGGACATTCCCTCGGTAAATACTTACATACATTTTAATATCGTTTAAAGATTAACGATTACCAGGTGGAGCCCTTTCGTTGCTTGGAACAGCTTTCCTAAAGGCACAACTTCCTGATGTATCGTTTAAAACTGTTAGCTATAGTATGCCTCGGGTAAGGCTTCTTAAAGCTAACGAGCCGAATAGTAATTCATCTCTTGAATTGCCTAACAGGTTGGAAATCAGGCATTCGTAGATTATATTAATGCACATCTGCCAAATATCAGTCGCATTGATAACAAGTAGGTTTTTTTTTGTTATGGGATATGGCATATCTATCATATTAATCGGCTTCATAATATAACAGAAGGGACCCCGTTCCAGTCATTCCAAGTAAATATGAATAAAAAGCCCTTGATATTTATCTAACATAGTATTCTTTATTAGCAACATGCCTTGACTATCATCATACCCAAGGCGAAATCCATATAATCGACAATGGCACTTGGGTCTCATGTCCAGGTACGTCTAGTATTTCGTTGTACTTTACGCTGCGAATCTGAGACTGCATAACATTGAAACAGGTGAGGATAACACGAATCCGCTATGTACTATTGGATACGTTCCAAACCCTCTTGAAGGTAATGCCACGCAACATCCTGGTAAGATTTTCAGGGATTATTTCAAACACGATATTAATGTCATGAACGATAGGTCCTTTCGGTGACGTTATGGCTGGGGGAATCGACTGTTAAACCGAGTCGCAAACGTGACTCATACCCTCCATTCCAAACATCAAGGCGTCCGGAGCCAATTCTTCAAATGTTCGTAGGAGACTTTATCAGTTTACAAAATCTGGCGAAAAATAAAAGTAAAACACTGTGTACAATTAGCTTTACGAATATAAGGCTGTTCTTTTGACCAGCAAACCCTCCTTCTATCCTTCTCGTTTTCGGCCAGCTGATGCAATTGTCAGAACCAGAGAAATGGGAACAACCTACGCCTCGAGGCCCTGCCAACAATCTGACTGACAAATGTAGAGGACGTTTACGCGGGAAGCACGGAAAGAAAGGAGTTTTTCCGAGGAGGATGACCTCTTCAGTCTCTCCACTGACCAATCTTACGGAACTGTGCTCCCAGCTAAAATCATTTTTCTCACTGTCGCTAGATAGAATATGCCGCGCGTTCCCATTCTTTAGCGCTCACTGCTGCGAACCCAGTCAGCGATTACAAAAATTTCTTGCATTCGACGGCGGAATTGGACTTGCGTTGACATAAGGAATTAAGTTCGGCGGATATTCCACCGACGGTTCCGTGCTGTTTTTGAATCAATCATACCCGATGCATGTTATCTGGCATGTTTTAAACCGTGACACGGATGGGAGAAGAAGAATAGCTCGACACACGATGCGGACGGGGGTGGAATACCATGGAAATGCCACGGTGAATCTCCGCACGTTCTGCTGATACATCTTACTATGCATTGGAAGGTCCTTGACACTTCTGCGACTGTATGGGTCAAAATGGGATACTATGATGGAATGAATGATCACCAGTTTCTCACTACTTGTAAGCAAACATTGTTGCTACCAGTGAGTACAACGTTCAAGATATCATATTAAGAGTACAGAAAGTCGTATCAAGCCAATATGCTAACATAAGTCATACATCGTCACATAAAACGCAGGCAAGGGGTATAAGGCTATAAAACACAAATATCAAGATAATTTACACCGGAAAGACCGACCAACCCAGAGTTCTCAGACAACGAACATCTTCATCTTATCTGGACTCGAACCCTCGAATGCCAAACCTCTGAACCATATCTTATCGCAAAGGAAGTCGACCCGCTTGACTCCCTGCCTCTTAAACATCTCCTCGGCAGTCCCAGCATTCCTGCATCTCTTCAGGTACGCCTTGTTTACCTCCTTCTGCTGGTTAGACGAGAGCTCGTCCCAATCGGGCTGGACGATACTCGTATGTAGCTGCTCGTGGATGGCCTTGAGCACATGGCTCAGCGTGATGCCACTGCGCTTCTTGATTTCAATCGGCCACTCCGGAAGTCGATCGCACACGATGCGCAATCGTGTAAGTGGTGGATGGGTAGCTGGGAGAGATAGCTCCGCTTCTGGTACTGCAGTATGTGGCTGGCCAGGGCCATTGAAGCGCTTTGGAGAGGGCGATGGGAGGGAGAGGTCGAATACGAAGTCGTTTGCGGTCAACATGGGGTTAATGAGGACCGCTGGACTCCCCATTCCTGCAGTTGGTGGCCAAGCTCCGAAGGCTGGACCTGGTTGGGTGGCGGATCCCGCAGAGAATGAGCGTCGATGCATGCCTGGGGCTTGCGGAAGCTGAAGGTAGTTGGCGTTGTCCTTAGCTTCGTAGGCTCCGCTCCATGATGGTCTGCGCCCGCGTTGATACGTAGTGTTGCTGGGCGGTGGGATAAAGCCTGTTTGGAGGAAGGGCGAAGCAGGAGGTAGTGGGAAGTTCATCGTGTTGGGACTTGGTGTGTACGCGAAGAAGTTGTTATCGGGCACGAAGGGTGAGTGCGGTTGTCCCGCAACAGGTACGTAAAAGCTCGCTGCCTCAGCGGAATCGGCGTTGTAGACATATACGCCCGACATGGTGGTGGGTGGTAAAGGAAGTAAGTTGTTGGGAAGAAGTGGCAGGTACGAGGAAGGAAGTTATATATGGATCGTGAGCGGCTTATCTAGCGCCCGACTCTAGCGCTCTCTTGTTTCCACCGAGTACCAAGGGGAGGCTATGCGGTGATGCGTACAAAGAGTACGCGGAGGTGGAGAGGGATGAGAAAGAGGTATTGTCCCGCCTTTTGCTCGAAGGCACTGCCAGCTCCCGAAGCGAATTGAAAAACGACAGTTGCTAGAAAGATGGTTTGATTAGCGCTGATCATCTCAGCAGGTTGGCCAGTGCTACATAGCTGACAAACCTTGTGGCTGTCCCAATTCTTTCCAAAGTCCCTCCAACGGTCCCTGACAATCTAGGCGGTTCGGAGTTTCAAGGCGATGTTGCCTCCACCGGCGCGCTCCTTGGCGCTAAATTTGCCAACCTGTGCTGCCCTCAAGAACTCCTTTCCAAGGTTACTTTCGAAAAAGTGGTGGATGTCGATAGAATGGAATGACGATGCTGTGCGATTTTAAGGAGGAGGTTGGAGACTGACTGGAGCTAATCTAGGCCATTCTCCACTTTATATTCCGTCTTAATGTGGACTGATGCGCGCCGAGTCAATCAGAATAACTGAATAACTGCACACGAGTCGTGGATGACGACGTTGTACTCACCATGACTGGACGATACAATGATGGACTCATGCGCAGTGGTTGCTACACGTTAAACGTGTACGTATGTTGCCAAAGTACGAACAGAGAGTTCAAAACAAGTCCACGTCGCCGTTCTTTCCCAAGTACCAGTAAGGTTCAAGAATAAACTTCTTTCAGCTTCCGTTGCCGTCGATGGATTTTTGACGGCAACGTCATCTTATCTTTGATGCCAACATATTTGCCTATGCCTTCAGCTCCAAATTCAAGGCACGTTGAAACTAGGCGCGGTAAACTGGAGCGTCTTACTATAAAGACAAGTTTGACCGATTTGACATGCCAACCTCCGTCTATCCGACCATTACACCGCATCGAGGATGTTTATAATTAGCTTAAGATGAATGAATCACTATAGGTAAAGTGTTTTTAGGATGTTTTGTCGTAAATTCCTTCTTAACACCTACATCGCCGTGTTGCAAACTCTTTTAAGTTCAATTTGTTCGCAAGCAACGTTCTAACGACGACCTGGCACGTTGGTTTACATGGTGCTATTCATTGCGATATATGATATAACCTTGATTTAAAACTTGTTGGAGTTTTCCGAACACTTGTCTTTCATAAAATCTTGTGTCAGTCGCCTAACATTATACAACCTAGGGTTTACGACATTCAACTGTCTTTAGATAATGTTATTAAAGTCGCGCTCTTCAGCCACTTCATTCATTCTTTCCGTATATATCTTATCCTACGAGCCTCGGCCCACATTTGTCTCTCAATTCTTGTTCTGATTTCTCAATTTGAAGCAAGGCTTTCGGTCTCCGTGTCATCCGCTTGCGCATCAAATCTATTCAACAGCTTCGACATACATAAAAGGTACCCCGTACTTATTTAGATAGGAAGAGGGACCATCCGACTAGTCCGTTCCTCTTTATGACTCTCCAAACTACTTATTAAAATAACCATAGCCGCTGCGGCGAGGTAGAGTCTTAGTGACTCAGATCTTATTTTCTTATTTCAATTTTTGCATCCTCATCTCCTCTACGGCCTTTTCCTTGATAGTGATTAGACGATATTATTAATTTAGCAGGCTTTATGATGGTGCATAGGTTCATGATGATGATGAAGTCATGAAGTTCATTTCCATAAAACCCGAGAACACATGACCAGCTTCGTCACCCACACTGTCACTGTAGTAAAGAATTAATAGCTACAAGGAGCATGAACCCTTTTTTGCTCCCGAGTCAGTTAATAAATATTACTGTAACAGAGTACCACTAGAGTACCGTACTTGAAGAAAACTTGAAAAAGATGATGATCGGTTACTAAGTAGTAGCTCCTGATTACTTACCATTAGTGGTAACTGCTATTTGACTAGTAAGCAATTCAAATGAAATGAACCTCCGGGTCGAAAATTACCTTGCTGTAACACGGAAACCTACGAAGACTTATGTTTACTATCTACTCTGCTTTTCTTCTCTTCTTGGATATTAACGCCAAATTTGCTTAGCCTTTTATTACCATTTAATTCCCGTTGCAATCTTCAATCCTGAATAGCCACATGATACATCTCTGTACGATAACATTAGATTCAGCTGAACATGTTGCTGTCTTGTTAAAAATAATATCTACAGACATCGATAGGCTGATAATATTCAACTGCGGCGTTTTTGGGCGTCTCGAGGTTCTATCCTGTTGGAAAGAATCTGAAAATGATTAGGCTTCGCGTGCGAACCGGTATGTTACTCTATCGGTCGATCTTCGGGCACACTTATTCAGCCACATTTCAGGAAGGTTGTCCATAAGTAAGGAGACACGCACGCGCAAGATTGTCCGTTATACTTAACTGCTGTGTCTAAAAATTCGTGGGTAAAGTGGCTGTGTGGATAAATGGACCCTATCGATGAACATCCGATATCCCAATAGGTAACGTTGAAGTTTGTTCTTTCATTCCAGTCACCAACTACACTGAAATGGGTTGCACTTTTCTCGGATTCAATACTCAACCGTATACGGGTTAAGGTGTATGGATCATGTTCCATATGTTCGACATGATTTGGGGCTTGTGGGGCTTGTGACTTCTATTCCTGGTCGTGAGCACGCAGCTCGCCAAGCGTTGGGTACCTTGGTCAAGAATCAGGCAAAGGAGGGCAATTTGGCGTTCTCTAATCTACGCGCGCAGCTCATAACATCTGTGCTCCCTTTAAGGCAAGATATCTCGTTTTACTTTACTTCTTAATTCTCTAACCGTATTTGTGATACAGGCAGGTGGTCAACAGGTGGTCACCACATACAATCGATTTTGCAATCGATTCATCTCTTTTCTACAGTTGGATATTCGCCTTAGTTCGTTCCTAGATGCTGCTTCAGCTGGTTCGCATTGTCACCCAAGAGGAAGTACGGCGGCTTATTCGTCCAAATGGATTCTACTGTGACAGGATCTGGGCAGTTGTCACCGGTTCTGTGGCATCTTCTTCAGAACGAACATTCCCCTTGATCACGAAGGTAATAGGCAGTGATTTCCATCTCGAACCCCATCGTCCTAGCCACGAGTACATCCTTCTGCCAAAGATACGCTCGGATTCTCCGATTCAGTGCCCAGTGAACGACTCTGTATTCACATTTGGGATTTGTACCGATCTTCCGAAGCAAGCTGCAGAGGCAACGAGATTCCTGACTGGACTCCGCTGTTTATTACTGGCGACTTTTACCAACAGGTCCCTTTTCTTGCGCTACACGTGTATTCCTAACCTTCGAGCTTTCTTCTCCCTTCGGTTTTCCTGAGGCTAAATGGGCTCGCCTCCGCTCCAACCGCTTCCATTGGAGTTCGAAAATGCTGTTTTCGCGTTTACATGAGGATTCTCTAGTTCTCTCGCTGGAATTATTACCAGCCACCGGCACAGTATATGTACTTTCGTGGTCCCCATAATTTGTGGATTTATACTGGCGATACATTCTCAAAATTTCCCAATTATTGCCTATGTGTCGACAAAATCTCTTGTACTCGCTCTCTAGCAGTCTTAGATCTTGATTCGTACATACTGGGTCAAACTGCTCCAGCATGGCTTCTTGAAGACGGAAGGCTTCTGAATATAACAATCTGGTTACCTACGGCAACTCATCGAACTTACTGCAACACCTCGTCTCGACCCTTCGCGGCTCTGAATAATTCTTGATACAAGATTATAACTCCGTCGCCGATGGATCTTTCTTTCTGCTTTTTATCCACGAACTTTCTTTGTACTGTCGCCAACCTTGACTGTGAAAGCCTCGGATAGGTCGATTCCCGGCACTAACTGTAGGAATAAGATTTATCTGCGGCTGGACAACAATGGTTATCTTGAAGCTAATGGCCTACAAGATCATCACCCGGTCAGCTCTCTGGGGTGGCAATTCTTCTTGCCTAGAGAAGTTCGGGATATTGTAAATACACCGCAGAGTGTGCAGTGGGAATTTTCTGCTATTTCTCAACTGCGTAATGGCTATACGAAGGTCTCGCCAACGCTACTACTGCTACGAAACCATCCATTTCGGCGGCATAGTACTTTTGCTCTGCCCAACCATATAATCGTGTAGGCTCGGGTGCCCCCTGCTTATTTCGTGCTCTACGCTCATGGTTCATTTACAAGTTGATTGAATCACATCCTCTATCGATTCATCTTCAACCTGACAGCTATCCGCTCATCGTCTCCGATTTCGGGACTTCATTTTTTCCTCGTCGGAGGAAGTATTAATATTCATTACTTTTGGCTTGTAGGTGTGGTGTGGCGCCCCTTCCCCTGGATATCCTGCTGCAATTCATGTGGAGCTTCACTCAGGTGCATGAGTTTCATTTATATATCATGGTTCATTGATATCTACTAGTGTTATCCTTTCTGCTTCTCGATTTCATTGCTGTAGCCGTATTTCTCAGGAACCATTCCTGGGAGCCTCTTCTCTTGTCTTACTGGTCAGTTCAATACGCTGTCTTGATGTCGAGGTCTTCTTTCAAAAGCAAGATGACTCGCGTGACCACCGCCGGCAGTTAAAACTAGTTCTATTGCTCCAGAACGACGGCTCGACGATATTAACAGGGGCTATGAAACCTGTATCTAATGTCTCCGAGGAATGTATTTCGGTATCATGTTCATTACGTTTGGTATACGACTCCTAAGGTGAACCAGGTGGGTATTTGAGGAATCGAAGCCGGTGATAGTCGCAGGTAAGTGGCTTATGTGTTTTTTATAACAGTAAGTCGATTAATAACAATTTACAAGCGTCACTACTTTGACTTCTGGACGTAAATATGAGGCTCCCTCCCCATTTTCTCAATTGGTATGAAATATATCCTTCATTGTCGATTATGTCCCACGTCTGCGGTTCACTCCATATAAGTAGATAACGTTCTCGTAAATCTGATATTAGAAGACATAGAGCTGCGCTTCCCTGTAACTGTAACGAGTACAGTTCCTTCGCAGTTGACCCTCCAATTCAAGTGGGTCAGGCTGACTGAAGGTGTATCATATCAGATTTGATCGAAGCTGCTCAAGGTCCACTTTAAGCTTCGGTATGATGCTCACCGGCCGGAACAGGAAGACAACAAGTTCCAGGATACTCGTAAGGCGTCAATCATCCCCCAAACCAGATTTCTCATGTGCTCTTTCTGCTTTTAGGAACGAATCGAAGGTAGGGGCAGGGGCCGTTCGGTACCGTTTGTTGTTAAGTGCGTCAGGGCGTCAGACCTACTATCGAATACGCGCTCGACTCGGGATATTGTGTTGGTTGCCCGCGAGCAATTACGCAGGAAAAGAAAAGTTGTAAATCCGTGTGTAAACGTCGGTGAGAACCTTCTACCCCGAATCCCTTACTCTCCGGACATCAGTGGAGGACATTTCTCAAAATGTGATAATTGCTGTTGAATGGCTGTGCAGATCTTTTTCGAACAGTCGAGTCCCATTGATTATCAGTCCACCTGCTGACCGTTTAATCTGCCTCCAGCGAGTTATTTAAATGAATTTTCATATTCGGAGTGCAGAATGTTATGGGATTTTTTCGGTGATATTTAATATGAACAATTGTCAGTTTTGTTGGCGCAGAGATATACTTTCCTTTTGGATTAATAGCTGAGTACCATTACCGGGTGTGACAAGTACATCCCGTACTCGTGACTGCGAAACTACATCTTTAAATGTGTAAGTGGAACCGGAGTTAAGTATTTGGTTATGACTTGTAGTATATTACATCCGCGGGGTGAATTTGCAATTAATGAATTCCAAGTGGTGAAAGGTAAGAACATTCCTACGAAAACATAGGCTTAGTATTCCTCTAGAGTGGACGCTTCGCCACACCAATCATGGTTGATTAATTGGTGGGCGCGTTTTCTGCATCATGGCCTTGTGAGCGGCCCGGTTACCTAAAGTGTGCAGCGTTCAAGATCGGAAAACAAGGCGTGGTGAGCGAGATGCTGCATGGGTATGTACCCCCTGGGGAAAGATTACGCTTCATCGGCCGACTGTGGGCGTGTAGAGCTTCCATTATTCGTGGTGGAATACGTCAACATGATAGCACTGAGAATAACAAAGTGCATTTTTCTGCATGCGGCGGCGTGCACTCACCTAATTTTTTACAACTTGACACAACCTTGACAACCTTGATAATATATGTTTATCTCTCCGTCATCCGTGATTCATGAAGGGAGGCGAGATCTGTCTAAAAGAGCCAGGTTCCAGGGTTACGGCTGGTAGCGAGTGGATCTAGATCGTCCCTCATATCCTGGCAGTGGGCACTGGCAGCTGTCCATTTGGCTACGGTCTGAATCTGTACGAAAGGCTTGAAAGCTATGCTGAAGATTAGTGTTGTAACCTACACTGCCAGTGAGTAAGAGGATGGGTTCGTTATCGTTTCTGTAATTAAAAAGCCAATACTTACCCCACGGACCGAACTGAAATGCTAAGTATACCGTGGTCCTTGATGGGATATGCATTTGCTTACCTAGTATACGGACATGAAAAAAGGGTTGTAAATCAAACGTTGTCAATCGGAATAAAATATTCTGAAAACCTTGGACCGGTGATGGATTTCTACTCGTTGATTACCACTCGTTGTTTTGTACATGGGTAATTATAGCACACTCACAGGACAGATTGTGAGTATAGATGATTGGCAAGGGCGCTTGGACCTTACCTGACCGGGCTGCTGCGGTATGAGCTTGACGCTGCCGTTGTGATTCTAGTTGACTCTTTTTACACCATTTGCGAACATTTGCCACGTTTGCGGTGGCATGTCCGCATATGGCAATTGTTTCTTTGAATAGCGGTTCCCCAGAAACATTGAGGGCCCCTGAACTATCCGATACCGCTTTTATTATTTTGGATACGCCACCTTTCAGGTTCGAGAAAAAACATACGCTAGATAAAACGTAACGCCGGCGCAGTGAGTATGTGCTGTTTATTCCTGAGGCGTCGTGGCTCTAATTTTTTAATGAATAGTATCAAGTGAATAGTAATAGAAAGTATTTTTATTGGGCTAGTGAATTGGAGGGAAGGACGAATGAGATCTTGGGCGGCTGGATCGTATGAACAGAGATTCATCGGAAAACCGCCGAATTTAGTGCTGTACGAACCGCGGCTCGATTTCCCTGTGTGCGCTACCCTATTATTCAACACGAGGCACCCTATATCAAACCATTATAAGCCCGACGCGGAAGCCTTCCTTGGTTGCCCTCTTCCTTTTCCCAATTGTTTCCTCTACAATGGACATGTTCAAGAATCTCCTCTCGCCCTTGGGCATGAACACTGGGCCCATACAGGATACTCTCGTAGGTCTCACATTCATATACCGTGCCTTATTCTCATGACAACTATCACATTGTAGAAACTGGTGGTAATTGGAGGGACCGTAGAAACGGCAAGACGAGCATCTGTATCTGCCTGGAATGGCTTCATTGATTGTAAGTAGTCGTGTGGCATCCTCATGTCTCGAGCTCAACGCGTCCAGCTTTCTTCCTCACTGCGCACTTCAGCCAAGAGGATTACCCATATGATTGGTAAGTGCATCAAATGTTAATACATTGAGTGGCTTCTTGGCTAACAGAGAGTAGGTTAATGCATTGGCTTGCTAAAGTATGTGCAGTGCAGTCTTCAAAGCATAGTGACGCTGACATTTCTTTCAGCAACCCGCATGGGGTAGAAGTCGCGAGTTCGAAATCACCACCCGTTCGGTTAGCCGCAATGGGATCACTCAGAAGACAGCGGGCGATTTAGAGGAGGAAGAAGAGGAAGGTGACGAGCTCGTTCATGGCCGAAGGAAGCGCAAAGTAGCTTTCATGCCTAGCCTAGGTAATCCCTTCATCTTAACCCACTAGCATAATATGTGGCTGACACATTTCATGAACACAAGATACGACACACACCATCTATTACAGGGGCCACTGGTTAAGAGTCAGCCACCATTCCATTCTTGCCTACGCTTACGGAAGCTTACATGTCTTGCCTCTTTGCAGATAACTCGAACCAAACGTTACCCGGACTACGGGCACGGTTGCTCGCTCAAAATTAGGTACGCCTCTCCGCTTATGCCGGAAGTTCACTGTTATGCCTAATTGCGGAACTGATATCTCCTGACAGTGTTGTGGCCCGCAACAACGATATTTTGAAGAAGCTCGTATTGGAAGCCAAGCGGGAGTACGAGAAAGATGCCGAGCATCGCGTTCACATATTCCTTGCGGATACGTAAGTTATAAATAGTTATCACCGAAGTGCCGTCATCTAATGGCTTACTTGGCGTTCATTTTAGCACCTATGGCTGCTGGCGCTGGAATGGGGCGCGCCAGAAAAGGCCCATGAGTTCCATCGTGCTTCAGCCTGGTGTCAAAGATATGCTCCTCGCTGATTGTAAGGATTTTCTGGCGTCAGAAGAATGGTAGATATTTTGCGATTCAGTTCATCTGACTAGATGTGGCGCTTACAGATTGATTTCTTTCATTACAGGTATGCCGAAAGAGGTCGGTGATATTTTCACGCGTGTCTTGACATTTCTCACTCTAACATCTTTCTTTAGGTATTCCGTTTAGGAGAGGGTACCTCCTCCACGGTGTGCCGGGAAGGTATGATGCTCCTGTCCACACATTTGTTTACACGAATTCACACTGCCTTAGTGGTAAAACCTCGCTTATCCATTCATTAGCTGGTGAGCTCGGACTCGACATCTATGTCGTTTCACTTTCAAGCAAAGGGTATGGAACCATTAAAATAACTGCTGTAAATGGTTCTAATTGGTTTTTATTTTCAGAATGAGTGACAATACTCTGACAACACTTATGGGTCATGTTCCATCAAGGTGAGCTCCGGTGCGACGTTGAATGCGAACACAGCGTCTGACTGTATTCCCACGCTGTAGATGCATCCTCCTTCTAGAAGATCTGGACGCTGCTTTTACTCGCTCAGTCAGCCGTGATGCAAACTCCACCGGCACCCCTACTGCCCCCACCTCCAAGGAGGGAACCACCACTGAGACTAATGATGGTTCTACCTTGAGCTTGAGTGGTTTGTTGAACAGTCTTGATGGTGTCGCTGCTGCAGAGGGCCGGTGAGCTGATTCGTAACTTCTGATCCATACCAATGAGCTGACTTGGCACTCATCAATTGCCTCCGTTCTCCAATAGCCTCCTCTTTGCCACCACCAATCATATTGAGCGACTTGATCCTGCTCTCAGCCGTCCTGGTCGCATGGACGTATGGATTAATTTCACTCACGCAACAAAGTGGCAAGCCGAAGGCATCTTCAAGTGCTTCTTCCCCTACAAGCCATCCACGCCTGTAGAGTTAGTAGAGTCCAAAGATATGGACAAGGATGCATCTCAGAAGAACCTCCCGTTGCCTAAACGCAAGTCTACTCACGCTATTCCTTTACTGACTGAAGACGAAATCTCTGGGTTGGCTAAACGATTTGCCGAGTCGATTCCTGAGGACGAACTTAGTGTACGTGGTTGCTTGTGATTTCTCTGGCTTCTAATGATTCCCCATAAATAGGTCGCAGCTCTGCAAGGGTACCTTCTCAAGAATAAGACGCGTCCCAGGGAATGCGTCGACGAAGTCGGAGAATGGATCATTCAAGAGCGCGAGACGCGAGAGAAACTCAAGAAGGAGAAGGCTGAGGTTGAACATTTTCCTTGTCTCTTCATTGTTGATCACTTTACTAAATGATTCCCCACAGCGCGAGGCCAAGGAGAAGAAGGAAGCCGAGGAGAAAGCTCAGAAAGAGGTAAACACGCCTTACTACAGCACTATTTCATCCTTTACTTACGTTTGCCTTTTACAGAAGGAAGAGAAGGAAGCGAAAGAGGTAACTAGCTCCTGTCGATCTTTAGCTGTGAGATGCTGATCCGATGTTCCCCTTTAGAAGGAGCAAAAGGATGCTAAGGAGGTGAGAAAGCTACTTGTCTCTTCTTTTGCGCGAGTGCTTATTTTGTTTCATAGAAACTCGAGCGCAAGGAACGTAAAGCCAAGAAGGTGGCTGTACGAACTGAGACTGCGAAGAGTGAATCTTCATCGACCGCGTCCTCCGTGACTCCTGACGAATCTCCTGCAGCGTCATCCCCAACGAGCCCAACCGACTCTTCATCCTCGTCTTCGTCCGAGTCGGAAAACACCACCGGCGTTGATGCGGATACCGAAGAGAGCGTGACGTCAGAAGAGGAAACTGATAAGTCGTCAGAGAACACCAAGGATGAGAGCAAAAAGGACAAATGGGTGGCTGTCAAGGGCCAGCAGGCAACCCCTGCAGCGGCCGCCGCTACCCCTACCCCTACAGCTCCTGAAGCTGCTTCCGACCCCGAACCGAAGTAAGGATTCCGATGGGATGATTCTCTTGGGTTGCCAAAGCAAAGGTCCTCGTAGGGTGAACGTCCTCGAGCACTTTACAGCTGCCGTCACCCCAATAAACCTATACTTAGGGAATTAACGCCTCCACGGTCTTTACTGTTCCTATCTCTGCCTGTTGTCTCGCTGGATTCTAATGGTGTTGCGTGTTTGGATCTCGTTCCGTGCCTGTGATAATTCCGTACGCATAGAGAAAATAGCATTCGGTTCAAGTGCTCTGGGTTTCCGCCTGTTTACGTATATCTTGCCTGTTCCTCACCTCCCGTGTCCGTTTCTCTCCTGATATCTCCTGCTCTCCCCATCAGGCATCTTGGGCTTTTGGAATACCTGTCGCTTAACCAGCGCTAGTATACATTAGCTCGGGCGGTCTGCCCCATGTAATTTACGTTACTAGATGTTTATGGATTTTTTACGAATTTTCACTGTTGAATATATACAAGATCATTTGCTGATTCATTGTGTTCTGCATCAGAAACACCATGAAGTATATAACATATGAAACTAAGCCTTATTTAAATATATATCGAAAGCGTGTGTATGTGCGAGCGTAGCAATGCGTGTGTCATTACGATAACCGTCACTCCTGGTAAAGTAACGTAAGCCAATCTATGTATATGCATCATAATTTCGTACCCGTACTAGACTGTCTATGTAGACTTGAGGCTGACATCTGACAGAGTTTTGAACGCCTCCCTGTATGCGTCAAGCAGAGCTTTCACCCGTGTCCGTTCCGCTACCAGTGCCTCATCCTCGTTAAGCAGTTCCCCAAATAAGTCGGGTTTGTATAATGACGCTACGAGCCTGTTCTGCACCTGCTGCGCCGAAAAGTTAACCAGGAAGTGCATGATAGCTTTTGGAATGAGATCTTGAATGCTCTGTCGCACGATGTTGAAGTAAGATGCGATAAGCGATCGGATCAGAGTCGTTTCCATCTCCTCACGGGCAGACAAGCCCCTTCCATCTGCCGGAATCTAGTGAACACATGGATAAGTAAATTGAAAACCATAAAAACAAAGTTCAAGATGGGTGAGGAAAGACTTAGAAACCACGGTATGTCAATGGGGAAGCCATGCGGGAACGCGGGGCCCCACACACACCCAGTAAAAAGAGTCCGCGCGGCATACGCGCACGCGGGGCATCAGAAATCTCCAGTTGAATCATAGAAATGGAAGAATCCAGACGTAGATAGATGGTACTCACGGCTTCAATATGCTTCCCCAAGCTCTTCATATCAAACGCCGCACTACTTCCATCCAAGCTCCTCTTTCCCGCCAATAATCCCGACGAAACACTCCCCTCGGGACCCGACACATCCCTGCCAATCGACACGATGCCATTAGGCTGCTGCTGGTGTTGGCCATGCGAGCCACCCTGCGCATGCATCCTGTCCACACTGGCACCCGCCAATGGACCAGGCCCGTTCTGCCCAAAGAAGTAATTGAGGAACGTTTCTCGTGCAGTATGTGGCGAGCTGCTGAGTGAGTTTGTGGAAGTGTTTCCGAGGGACGAGTGCGGCCGATTGTTGTGCTGGATGTGGTGGTGCCGTGTTTTGGAGGTTGAGCGTTTCGCGATCATCGAGCTGGTGGCGCCGGGAGTGGTGGCGGTAGAAGATGCTGACGATGCCGTGGCTATGGTGCTACGTGAGCGATCATGGATGGTGGAGGATACAGAACGCCCGTCGCGAAGAGGGGGAAAGATACCATTGGGATCGTCGGAGAGATCTTCCTCGTCTTCCGAGGCAGGTTTTGCGTGTCCATTAGTTGGCTCCACCGAGGCGGGCTAAAAAAGGCATAAAGAGGTTAGCTGACGTTCTCCCGCCACAATAGCGAGCACGACTTACCCTAGGGGGAAGCGCTGCTTTGGGGATAGTAGCCTGTTGGGCAGCGACGCCAGAGCCAGAGATAAACGCTGGGTGGTTGGTGTTAATGTACGCCGCTTGAATCTCGATGAGGCTCTGAGCGTATTCAGAGGTCGGGCCGAGACGTTCGCGGAGAAGCTCGGAGACGGTTTCGATGAGTTGAGCGTGAAGGCGGGGAAATCGTTGAAGTTCCTGCGTAGGATGAGGTTAGTACGAGCCAGAGAGACTAGTAAATTGAATGATATGGAGATGGGTATATAGTATAACAAGAGCCGATGCGGAGGTGCAGGGGTACGGAGAAGGCCAATGGAGAAGGCGGCTTTCTATCCTTCGGCCGACAATGCTAATGCGACACCCGTCGGTAAAGCGCTGAATGCACGGAGTGAAAGTGGCTCTCGAGGATATATCCATCTATGCGTATCGAGCAAGACGAAACACCATTCCAATGCACCCACAAGGGCAAATTGGTAGAGCATTTGCCTTCGAAGTGAAACGAGTTCCCCGTGTATCGCGGACACACGAGTGTCCAGCAAGACGAAACAATATCCCTGAACAGCCGCAAACGTAACTCTTCAGGAGATGCGACGGCAGAATTGGTAGAACTTGGGTAGAACCGTCCAGTACACGAGTGCACTCGTAAGGCATATAGATATGCTTGATCTGGAACCCAACATCCAACAGGCACTCAACCAGAAGAAAGGCAAACGCAAAAGTGCGCTCGCATAATAACACGCTTTTGGGATGCTCCTCGCATATCCATAAAGTCATCATGCCGTATATGGGCACTGGACGCTGCCCTGCGGCCCAACAGTCATCAAGCACCCGTCCACAATATACCCATCAACTGGGTATTATCCCAGATGACAACATCCAACTACAAACCACCTAAATTCCCAGCGCTTCAACGAGCACCCCAACCCCCTAGCCAACACTACCCTGCACCACCCACCAACCCAACCCAAAATGAAAATGAAATGAAAAGGAAGCCAACCACTCACCGCACTCGTACAATTATGACAAATCTTAACCAACTCCTCATAAACCAACTCAACACACCTCAAACTCGGCGCCTCCAACAACTTAATCTGGGGCTTAACCAGCAAATCAAACGCCACCTCCGGGACGAACAGACTCGGTCTCGGACCCGTACTGTTTCTTATGGCAGTCCGGATATCCTGGTCTTCGAGGTTATGCGTCGCGTCGATGCCTGCTAGTGCAGACCCGAAAATGTCGTTGAAGATGTAGTAGATTCTCGCGCCGCCTGAGAGCTCTTTTGTTGAGATGTCGAGTTTTGTGCCTTCGATGGAAGAGATGAAGTCTCGTGCGAATTGGGTCATTAGGCGGAGGATTAGGGGGCCTTGCTGTAGAGGTGAAGTGGGTGTGGAGAGGAGCGAGTATAGGTAGGGAGGAAGGAAAAGGAGTTAGTACTGATAAGATAACCACCACTAACACGTACCTGATTCTGATCCCCAAATATAGCGGAATCGCCAAACGAGTTGAGTTCCTGCTGAGCTTGGCCCATGAGGGTATTGAGCCGCGCTTTCATATCAGGCAGTTTGTCGCGAATGTGGTTCATGAGGACCTGCGAAAATGTTAGCAACAAAAATCGTGAGTAGTTGTGAGAGTGTGCCAGCTGCGCCCAGAAGCGCATATACGCAGACACACCAACTCACCTGATTCAAAGTCTTAGCCAAATACTTTGTCCCATTCTTATGCGCAATATTCCTATAACTCGGATGACTCCTGAAAAACTCGGCCTCGCTATCAATCGCGTCCGGCAAACTCTTCTCAGTGTTGATATCGGCCTGGCTGCGATTGACAACGCCAATAAAGCCCAATTTGAGGGGGTAGACGCGTCCTGTGAGGATATCGAGTGCATTCGTGCCTGCGTCCATCAAGTCAAGCTTTGTGAGGACGCCGATGGTGCGTCTGCCTTGTGGGTCGACGCTTCGTGCGAGCTTGAGGGCTTCTGAGTTTGCGAGGTCGACGTTTGCTGCTGAGACTGCTAGGATTACGCTGGTGGGGTGTTAGTGGGGTCTTTAAGATATGGAGGGGCGGGGTGTACCTGTTGGATTTTGAGATATAGTCAAGGACAAGGTTCCGAATTTGACGCTCTATATCACTCGGTTGGTCGCCCACGGGAATCTACACGCCTCTCAAAATCGCATACAAAAGCAAAAAAGAGAAACGAAACACACCTTAGTCAACCCAGGCAAATCAACCAACGTCAAATCCAACACATTCGGACTATAAATCCTTAGAGAAATAGGTAACTTGGAGACTCCCTTATTCTGGCCTGCGACTCGGAAAGTCTCCTGCTCAATCTCCTTGCGAATCTCGTTAAAGTCGGTGAAGCGCTTGTCGATGTGGAGGAATTGGGCCCATTCGCTGTATGGGGCGCCTTCGACTTCGGGTGTGTGGATGAGTTGGAGGATGAGCGGGCGACGGGTTACGATTCCTGAGCCGCGCGGGAGGAAGTCTCTCCCTACAATTCTGTACGTCGTAGTTAGTAGGGTAGGTAAGGGAGGAGGTGGAAAGATACGGACGTTTCCAAGACACTGGATTTTCCTGCGGATTGGGAGCCAACCTATTTACATTGCATTTTTGTGGTTACATGCTAGCATTCTACGGCTTGGTTAAACAAACGCACCACGACGAGCTGTGGCATGTCCAGCTCCCCACCTGCATTGACTGATTAACACAAGCCTAAGGTTCTGTAGACCCTGCACTGACCTAGATTGCTGAAGGTGTCCTGGAGCTTGTTGACGAGCTTTATAAGGTCCTGATCCATGGCTGCGGTATAGTAGAAAGGAGAGTTTGAGGGTTAGAAGTGAAAGAGAAGGGGAGAGGGAAGAGAGAGAGTGTTTAAAGAGAGACGCGGTGAGTTTTTTGTGGTTACCACAACCCTTTCACCCAAATAAGACCGCTTTGGCAGAACCCGGCAACCACAAACGCCCGTCTTTTCGGCAAACACTGTTTGGTTCTGTTTATTTTTGAAGCTGTTACCCTTTGACCTTGACTCAGTTGTGACGTCGTCTGCCCTTTCTCCCTTCCAACCTACTACTTACCCCATAGCTTGCATGACGTTGCTTTCCATCTGCACGTCAATAGGCTCCATTCATTAGAGCATTCGACGACGACATGAAGAAGTTTGCTGAACTTCGGCGTAATACTCTTGCCAACTCGTGCCGTCCAGACGCGTCCTCGCTGTTCATCCATTACGACTCTGCTCGGCTTTCCACTGCGGACGCCAGAAGTCCTGCTGCTGCACTTATCAGATGCTTCTTTCTTGCAAGCAGCATGATGCATGAGCCGTATGACGTCGGTCACCTATTTTTGCACCAGGAATGATTCGCAGGACCGGAGAGCCGCCAGCGTCAGCGTCAATGGATTCAACTCAGATCTTGTCTGTGTCTACTCTGTGTATCATCTGGAATCATTGCAACTGCAACATCATGGGTCCCGGGGTATCCTTGAAACTACTTATACTGGCAGTAATGGCACCTTATTATACTCGCCACATTTGAACCTTGAAACTTGGAGTTCTTCCAATACTATACCGCTATAACAATGACGCACACTCAAAGCCAAAAGTCCGCTCTAAAGTCCGCTACTGCTTACCTCAGCTGGCTCAATCCTCCCTGCGCAAGGTCCTGTTTTTAGGAGACTGGACAGAGCCACAGCACAATTTTTATACTGCATGGTATACGACCAGTACCAAGACATCATCATCGATTGTGCTAGTGTTGAGTTCCTTGAAGCCAACTTGACTCTATTATGACATCGTTTAGCAACGAACCCTACTCAAAAGTTGTCTTTATCTCCCTGGTATCTACTAAGCTTGAAACTTAACATTTTGTATGCAAATCACACGCAGTCACTCAAAATCCCGCATAAAGGCCTAATATCCATTCACTGTGGCGCATCTCGTAGCTCTTAGTTCTACGGTTTCTCAGGGCGACTGGACAGCACCCGCAGCATCACATTTTTCCAACGAATCCAAGTAACCGATCTTTTAAAGCTTGAAACTGCACATTCGGCAGTAAGCCTTCCGCCGTTTACATCTCTTATAGGTATGATCTGCGATTTCTTACTGGAGCAACCCCATATCATTCAATTGAATCTTGTCTAGGTCTAGGCTTAAGCATATCATATCTAACTGGCATCTTGAACTCTGCACCCTTGAAATCTAGAAACCTCATATAAGTATGTCAAATCTTCCGTCCGATTGGTAGCAATAACACACAAGTCAGGGCGAATTGACATCACCGCAGCATCATTTAAGTACCATTGCTTTCAACTGTAACCTTGTCTATGTCTATGCTTAGGCGTATCCAACTGAAATCTAGCTGTCTTCCGTTGCATTAGTAACAGCGACGGTCACTCCATATTCCGTCCTACGTAATTAAGTCCCGCAGGATGCTTAAACATGACACCCACCTCTGATATTTTCTACTTTACTAGTAATTACAGTTTCTAAGGGCGAAATCAAACTGTACCCGAATCAACGCCACCACTTAAACTTCAATAGGCTTCAATTTTGGTCAGTCTTCCGCTGGAGCAGTAACACACCATCACTCGACAGTCCTCCCTAGGGACCTTCAACCGGTTGCGTAAAATACCACCTCCGCCTCTTTCTAGTTTTGTTCTACTACACTGGTTTCATAGGGAAATTGGACCCGAGGTATCATTGCCAATGAATCCAACCGTTACCTCAGCTGTCTAGCATGCGTATCTAACTGCTACCCATTGCTCTCTACCCTTGAAAGCTTGAAACTTCGCATTCGGTAGGAAGTCTTCCGTTTGAGTAATTGGCAATTTTAACGCGCAGTCTTCCCTAAGACCTTCTGTCGGCCGCTATTTCCGATATTTCCTATGTTTCTAGTAAATACAACTTCCCACCGTACTAGAACGAACTGTCTAGCTTGCGAACCTAGCTGATATCATCTAGTACTCACTGCCACCACCCTTAAAACCTTAAGGAAGTTACTTATTCTCGGTAATTCTTCCGCTACTAGAGCAGCAATAATAACGCATACACACTCTACTGTAAGTCCTTCACTGCCTCCTACTGTAGCTTGTCATCACGTTGAGCAGTGCCTTCTGTTTGAATGGTAGCATTAATGACGCACACTCGGAACTTGTCCGTATTCTCGTTGCCACAAATAACTCATTCTGTCAACGATATACTTATGCTATGGCAGACTCTCCGCTACCGTCTCCCAGGCGCGATCTACAACTTCTCAAGGTGATTGGACAGTATCGCAACATCATTTGCCAATAAATTCAACTGCAACATTGTCTATGTCTAACATGAGCACTAATCTAACTAAAACTAGTATTCACCACCCTTAAAATTTTGAAGAGGTTTCGCATTCAGGAAGTCTTCCGTTGGAGATGTATTAATAATAACATCCAGTCACTCAATAGTCCGCCAAAGTATTAGTCTCATTGCTTAAAATACCCTCTACTTCCCAATGATATGAACGACGCCGAACTCAATCGGAATTCAACTGTTATCTTGCATATGTTCCGTCTGTGCATCTAGTAACCACCGCACCCTTAAGTTATACCTTAATACTTACCTTGAAACATTGCCTTTGACCGAGTGGTAACAATAACGCACATAGTCAACACATAATACTTGAGCTTAGCTCGGCCCGAATAGCGTTCTTCTATGATTGCTTAAAATACTGCCCGCCTCCTCCGATCAAAGACACACATTACGACGGGTTCATTCCTATCTCCTGGTCGACAGTCTCTTTTACCTTAGTTCACAATTTATAACTCGAAGATGGCTAGTACGCTACCTTGGTAAAGTGGATCATGGACAGGTGCAAGATGGTGATTCTTTCAGGCGGAATCTTCACAGCCAAAACCTTCCGCTTTCGTGAGACGAGTCAGTGGATGAGGAAGCGGCCGCATCGACTTTACTTGGTGTCAGCAGCAAATATTCGTCTCAGATCTAAATATGACTCTTCCCGTTAGCGATGTTTTAAATTTCATGCCGTAAACTTCTACTTAAAGCCTCATTTCTAAGATGCAAGAATTTTTGTCTTCCACATTCACAGCTATAATCAGTGGGCCGGCATCTGTTATGTGAATAGTAGAAGTCCGAAGCTCATGAAATATATCGTTGGTCAAAATACCAAAGATCACACATCTATCTTTATTAACATTCTTATGCGCAGAAAACGATGACACTCCGCCCTAGTGATGTGGAGTACAGGCTAGTGCAGGATTGCATTCGTTTGCGGCTAAACTTAATTCCCGAGTATGAGAAAATGTAGGCATATACATATATGCTTCATCAGGTTCTACTTTCATATCGTAAGGTATCTTAGATATATGTTTCAGCTGTTTTTTGTATTGCTTGCTAACTACCTACCTGCTATGGTTTTAAATTCACGACGCTTTCATGAATTCCATATTCATGTAGCTTCATGCTTCACAGCTACCTAAAATCATAGGCCGGTCTTAATTTTGACATTTATTATGCGAAGAAAAGGCCTAATACTTACTAGCATCGGTTGCTCTGGTGTGCTTGTTTATATTTAGATTCAATGATCTATCTTTTCTCTGTCGTCTATCTCAGCTAGATCTGTTCCGAACGTTTTCCGAGAGTGCTTAAATGGTAATGTGTATCTGGGTCAAGATCACTCTCCCATGGTCATATGTATCTGCTTTTAGGTTATTCATAAATTGTATGTATGTAGTCATTTTTACTGATACATTTTGAATTTTCTTTGTCTATCTTTTCAGTTCATAATTATATATTTCTGCAGGTATTATATGACGGTTTAAAAATGTAAGTATCAACTACATGATTTTGTTAGTTTGAAAATGGGTTGGGAGGATATCATTTACCAGTATTCTGATACACTTCCTAAGTACATATTGCGAGTGACGGTACAATGTGAATAAGACCAGACTTAACAGTTAACCAACTGCCGCGGGGAAATAACTTCGGGAGAACATCAGCTACTGGCGATAAATAGTAGGATATGTGTATCATAACCAGATGGCATTGCGCTAAAATGTGGAGATGACTTAATGACCACTCGACGGAGTTAGGCAAAACCGCCACATCCCCACTCTGAAACAGAACCGCGTGCCGAAGTTTCATCTCTACAAGGTCGAGACTCTCGAGTTACTGGACGGCCAACTTACTTACATGTTTCAATTGTGTTTGCTCAGCAACAGGGATATCATGTGATGATGGTGATTCAGTGATTCAGGTAATTCTGTTGCATCCCAGTGTCTGCGAAGGAGAAAACTGCCTACACACTTTATTCAAGTTGATAATAGATGACCGTGAAAGTTCTTTTCTTAGACTGTGTCGAAAAATTCAGTGCATAGAGTGCCACATGAGGTAGTACTTATGAGTAGTCCTTGAAGACCGTATAAGTAATTCCACTGGATATTCCAAAGCAGTTCCAGAGAAAGCACGGATGTAATTGTAGTTCCGTCCAATTCATTTGCTTGATGACTTCTGTTATCCGTGGTAAATTGAGATGGTCTACGTAACAGTCGACTTGGCGATAGGGATTTCCACGGCCCACAGGCACATACCTAGTCAGTTCAGTCGAGGGCGCCGAACTAGATTTCTCTTTTTAGCCTCGCGGCATAATCTAGAAAGCGTCCTATTTTCCCACTTTGACTCTCTCGCCCACTTCTCTATGTAAACGTTACGGAGAAGAAAATCATAAAAATTCACTCAACCCCATGGAAAACTCGACAAATCGCACTGAAGGTGAGCACTCTGTATGTCAATCGCTAGCACTTGGCACTTGATTGATATTGAGCTCCTCTCGATGCTCATCCATAGTTACGTCGGCAGTATTTTCCGCTGCCGCGATGCTCTCGACCCTTTACCGCCTATATGTACGTCGAAATCGATTATGGGTTGACGACGTAAGTACTTATGTGTTATATACTATAATAATGGGTTGAAATTATCATCTGGGTTGCGGTAGGGATTAGCAATTTTTTCTATGTTAGCACTCATTGTGCAAGTGATAGCTGTGTTTTTACCAATAACTGGTTTGTAAAAATCCACCTTTCCTTGTCATCGCTGACATAGAGCACAGAGCGTCAAATAGGTGTTACTCGATATTATATTATTGCTGCTTCCTTCTACACAATTGTATGGTGTGTCTCGTAATTTTTGTCAGAACTGTACTCCTCTAATATTTGTAGGTCTTCACGACTATCTATGTTATTCTCAATAATTCGTATCGACCCCTACCCAGTGAGAAGGATGATAATGCTCGCAATAGCATTTATCTTCTTCATTGTGTTCCTCATCCTGCTTTCCCAGCTTATATGGTTATGTGAAAGCCATCCAAAGTGGAAGAATATGAAGATTCCGATGTGTACTTTAGAAAAGCAAGTTGGTATTGGTCAGCTTGTGGGTAAGACTTCATTTGTGTTAGTCTATTTGTGCATCATGCTCAGTGGTGGTTTTTATTCAGCCGATACTATTATAGATCTGATTCTCCTTATTGCCCCACTGCAGCTTTTTCTCATATTGCGAGATAAATGGCTGCGTAACCGCCTTATAATAATATTCTCGACTTGCACCATCACAACAATCGTATCACTTGTGCATATAGTATATATATTCCTTTCTGCGGGACCAAAAGTGTTGATATCGGGGATGGTAGAGGTAAGTTTTACTCTATTCTATGTAGCTAAATCATCTAATAAAGAACCTAAGGATTGCGTCTCTCTTTTTGTTTCCAACATCCCAATAATCATTACAGGTTGTTTGCAGCTAGGTAATCACACTTCTGAGTACAGGGACCCAATACTCCCATCATTTATGATTGTTACCAGCCGAAGGTCAAATGCAGGTAGTAGCGGGGAGCAAACCAGAGTCATGCGACTCTCGAGCGCTACCACAAGAGTACTTAACGCAAAAGATATTTCAGGATCTGCGACCATTACTGCAACTTACCATGATCAAGAGCTGTCATTGTAATAGAAATTCCAATGTATTAATATTTATAATATTCCATCACGGTAGTTAAACTACTTCATGACGCTCAGTATAGTATATTGTACACATATTCAGCGACGACGACTGCGGTTTTCGACATTGTTAATATCGAAGTCGATACAAATTGACAATGAAACTAAGGCTGTCTGACTTCTTCTGCACTCACCCCGTTCTCATTCTTAGACACAAGCTTTTGTTCAGAAAGCACACCATCTTGGCCAGAATACCCGCAATCCATCCTCTCATCCTCCCAAATATTAGGAACAGGGCCAAAAAACCATCTGCGCGCAGAAACCACCCATGACAGCGCAGAAAATACAAAAACAGAAGAAACAATAACCACCGCGTAATCTTCCCACCAGTTAGTCTTTACAGCGAAAAGTATTGAATTATATATACTCACTCATATCCCCCGCGGATGTGATATGATCCGTCATTGGAAACAGCAAAATCACACAGACGAAAACTGCCCAAAGTATAGCAACGGCGCCCACAAGAACAGAGTAGCGTCCAAGTGTGAACGGACCTGGTTTGAATGTCTTTCTGCCTACAGTGATGCGCAGAAATATTGGAATAGTGTAGGATGTGTACAGGCCTACTACCGTTGCTCTGAGGAAGTTCACTTGTACGCTTAATAAAACAAACATGAAATAAGCACTTACCCGGCAAGGGAAGACAGAGCAGTAGACGAAAACGCCAACACGCCAATCACGCCCGAACAAGCCATAACTAGCCAAACAGCATTTACAGGAGTTTTCGTCCTCTGATGGATTTGTTTCCACCATCGCGAGCCAGGGAGGCCATTATCCCTCGCCAGAGCAAATGTGACTCTGGAGGCGTCTACCCCTTGTGTTACGCCATTCACCCACTTCATCCATACAGCGTCCAATGACCGATCTCAAAGACTTAGAGGAAGGACTTACTTGTATGGAAATTAACACGCTCCACAGCCCCAGCATACCTTTCTTCCCCAGAATATTCACAAACAGTTGACCCATAGGGAGAGCCAGTGGACTCTCTAAAAGTTCAGAGACCGATGTGGAAGCAAAGCTACATGCGACGAGGAGTAAGAAACCTAGTATTTCGGTTGCCAGAACGCCTGAAAGAATCGCAACTGGGGCTGTATATGATGCATTCGCTGTCTCTTCGGATATGTGGGCTGCCGCGTCATCTTTTACGGAGGTCAATGAGTGACTAGAGGAGTAGATACCAACGAACGAACGAACAGCCTGTCAGTGTCCACATAGGGGCTGTAAATGAGAGTAAGAAGGCCCAGCCATCTATGTAATGAATCTCTTGAGCTATATGTATGTTGACGAAGGGAATATATGTACTATTTGACCATCCCGTATTATTTTCCAGCAATATGAATGCGTCTTTTGCTGGTACTCTCTTGCTCTTAGAAACCACCAGCAAGGATATTGCGGCTACTATCGTGGTACTGACTTAATTTTTCGTGAATTAGCTTCTAATATTCAAGAACAATAACCTTGGGACTCGCCGTTTATCATTCCGTATAGCAACGCCAGCCGTGCTAGAAATTGACTCCCAGAAGAACAAACTACAGCATGGGAAAACAAAAGTGCAAGAAAAATACCATATGTTGGCCCTGGTCCCAGGTTCACTCTGTCATCTGAGCCAACAGATATCGCTGTTGTTATCATCTGTGCACTGTTTGTTTTGGTAGAGGTGAATGTTAGAAATACAACAAGTGCATATAAAAGCAAGGGCGCACCAGGTGAAATCGATGGAACATACAAGTGCAATCTGGCCTGTTACATTTGCCCATCCAGTGATCCAGCTCACCAGCGCAGCGTGCTTCGGCGGTGCAAGTTTAGCCGCAAAATAATATAATCCCGCGCTTGTACTTACAGGAGAGTCACATTAAACTTGGGATGAGTGGAACTATCACTGGGACTCACGGCATAGATGAAGTCAACTCCGCGAGTGAAGCTGCCACGCACAGGACAAAGAAACAGGGTATAAGCCAACCCCACACCATTCCTACATGTCCGGCTGTGACGAGTGGGAAATAGAAAACGGTCGATACAGCTGAGGATACACCCATAATGGAGAATGCGAATGCAATGGTTTGAATTAGCTATGTGTGCTAGATGTTGAATATTTGAAGTGTTTCTTGAAGAGAGAACATACCGAGAACTCTCGCTTAAACTCGCTCTTGTATCCGAGTGATGCGAGGACAACTTCATCCTTTTTTCGGATTTTCTCTGTGGTTACTATCTGGTTATTGGACTCGCTGGACATTTCAGTATGAAAGGAGAGGGGAGGGTTGGTTAGATTGAAGTGATAACTGCAGACAGTCGCATACTGTAAGTTATGCTTCTTTTCCAATTAAGGCCATATTCATGGAGATGAATCACATGGAGTGCGGGGAGGAGGTGGAGATGTATTTTAGGTATCGACAGGACTTAGGGCAGATTGCTCGACTGTGTGACATAGTTAGAATAGAAGCCTTAGGCCTCAACTTCGATAATAGGAGAAAAACCAGACTTTGACGAGACAGCAGTCGTAAGTACGTCTACGGAATGTAATTGACGATTGGCATAACATAATCCCCTTGATATATGATACATAATACTAAGTATCCCTGATTCCTTCTGTTTGAAGATACGTAAATTTAAATACTGTAGTCATTAATACTCGAGCACTTACCTTTCGCTGCAGCTGTACACAGCACGCAGCTGATATACGAAAAAAAAAAAAATTGCATACCACAGTCATGACTTTCAGAGAGCGAAGTCAGTGGAAACTTGTCACATAGGCTCGGGCACTCGGTGACAGCCTATTTTCGGATCTGGCCTGTCTAAGCTTCAAGCTATACTGTATCAAGAGGCATGACGAAAAACGGTGTCAGTGTTTCGCTTCCGAATAATCGGATCAAGATCTAACGGAGATCTTCCTAAAACAAGCAACTCACTCGGTGTGTGCACTCCGTACATATCCCACAGTCATGTGATCAGTGCGCGCCCATTGTGCCAAGTTGGTGCTCCCGCCGCGCCTCATCCTTTGTTCCCACGCCATCTACTCTGTGCATTGGGGCCTCAAGCTTGTCACTTAAAGGTGAAATTTTGTTGTATGCATAGCATTAAAGTAGTAGCACAGCAGGATATGCAAAAAATTAGTTACAGACTAGGATTATTTTGATGGACACTATTCTATTTTCTGTACTACGAAGTGTGAAGTTAATATAGTAGCAGTGAGATAATCCACTTTGAGTATTTAATGCAAGTTACTGTATCTGCATGTCATTTATCATATGTATCGATCTGGCCCTTAAGGAATTTGGTTTTATTGTAGCAAGAATTATGTAACTGGTACACTTTTGATCATGTTGACAGCATAATACATTCCATTGACTAAGTAGTACTTGCACTATGTTTTATTAAATGATGTGTATTTACGTTGTATACGAGTCAGATAATTGTTTGCTTATATGTAGCTACAAATTATGCAGTGAAACCCATTAATAGATAATGAGTGCCCATGATATAATTCTCTAACTAAATCAAATGATCACCTAATTTTATTGGCAGTATTCTATTCTACACATCTATGCAGCAAGCGTAAAAATGTCGTCACTTGTAAACCACATTTATGCATTTATTGTGTGCGACCAGTGACTGTAATTGTGCTACGAAAATGCATGTTATAGGTTTAGTTTACATTTTGCAATGAATCATGAATGTCTTACATGTATGCGTTGACATAATTGTGTAAGCTTATTACAGTAAAAATGAAAACCTGAGTCCATTCAAACATTAAAATAATTTGTATATTCACCTAGTAGCATGATGATGAGAGTATATTATTTTAAGTGCTGTATTACATGTTTTATGCGGTGGTGTCAACAAGTCAGCCGAGGCGGGAGGGCGCGAGAATTCGATATTACTTAAGCAAATCGCCGACGTTCTGCGGCCAACTTCCATAATTATCACCATCAGTCCGTGAGATCAACCCTGGATCAACCGGTGATGCCGTTCTTAAGCGAAACACTGACACCGTTTTTCGTATATGCTCACTGTATCAATTCGAATGGTTCGGCACCCCTCAAAGAGCGTGACAGGCCCAACCAGGCGGACATTTCGTCAACTTGGGACATACAGTGTGACACATGAAAAATTTCGGCATTTTTGTCGATGTGCATGTCATATCTCATAAAAATTTAGTGCACACATGTTAAATTGTGCGATAGCTTAGCTGTAATATGCGTATAAACGTGTTAAGAATCCAAAATTTAGATGGAAACCCCATGGAATTACTCGAACGATCCCAAGTTGGAGAATTTTAAAAATTTGTGACCGCTAAACCTTTCGTCAGTTGCCTTCATGATGCGTGACACGCACCAAATTTCGGCATATCAGGAGGGTCTGTGACGCGTGACTGCCGAACTATTCGAATTGATACAGTATGTTATAATTACTTACGTTGTTCTCATATACTTCGATACAGTTCTGTAGCCTATAGGTTTCGAGAGCCTGCAGTTGTTGTTCTCTATGAGGGATAATGCTATTTATCAGCTGAGCATTTTGCTTGATTCTTCCTAAGACTTTTGGAAGATTACACCTTGCACATAGGGTCGTCGTCGTATCTTTGTTTTTTACATAATTTTGGCGGCATCGCCGCTTCCGTGGTTCTTTGCAAGTTCTTTGTCGTGTTCTTCTGTCAAGGGCCAAGACCCAGGGGTGAGGAGATGGATGTAATGACGACAGTATACCTGCGGGCTTGTCCGGATTCGAATTCGTTGATACGGCGTCAAGACAGGAGTGCTCGAGTGTGGATACAATTACACATGGACATTGCGTGGACAGAAACCGTCATTGGTGTGAGTCCGGTGTATATGACACTCGCTGATATGCATCGAAGTATTTTAAGAATCGATAAGTAGGACTTAGGATGGTGGAACGCGGATGTAGCAGATTATGGTTCATCGGTGTGAATCAGATTCGTCGAACGTAGGAGAAATTTGATGAGGCAGGAGTCTACTCGTCCTTCAATGCACTTGTAATGGTAGTGTAACAGAAATTCCAAGAACCATACACATCAGCCAAACGCTGATAACTTCGGATGGTAATGCGTGCGTGCGAAGTCCAGACTTCACTGGATGGCGAGTAACTTGGTTCAGCCAGTTTCTACAGACCTCAACTCAACCTCAACTAGTTGATCCGACTTTGAAATTCTTGCATCCTGTATCAGTCCTCCTGCCGTAACTTTGTATACACATTTTGATTTCAACTGAATGATGAGCCTTTTCTAGAATGGGGGGTTGAATGCTAGAGCCACCAGGACTACTAAAGACGTTGCGTGTCATTGTGTGAGGTGGTCTCTTATCAGAGTAACCGGCTCAGCATTTTCGACATCAAAGAGCGAGAGAACTTTCCCAAGTTATTGGGATGGCTCTGCCTAATGAGCTCGAAGGCAGCCTCTTGAGTTTTAACCCTTCATTTTAGCTCCGATAGTAATCTATTCTACATCAGTCAAACACCTTGCATCCGTACTATTGAGGCTTACCTGTAAGCTGTAATAGCAGCGGCCTACGTGGATAAAACCCTCGAGGCGATGCATTAAAGTGACAGTCCTGCAGGAACCCAGGGTTGATACATGGCGATATACTCAAAGTTCTGTTCACACTTATATTATTAAGTGAACGAACTTGAAGCGCCGATTGATCATCTGAGTCGCAGATTGGCGGACTCCGAAAATTTGATCTCTCTTAAACAGGATTCGGACTCTACTCTGTATTGACTCAAAGTTCACTCAAACTGCCATTGCACTGAAAGGCGCCACATTATCAGTAGAATCATGTGTACCTTCCCTGCACCACGTAACAACAATTGCAGTAACCACCAAAGAAGTACGGTCTAAGGAAGGTCCGAGATCGCACGTCAGCCAGTGGCAAAAACCACCTGGTTTGGGTAAGATTCCGTACATCTGCTTTAAATTAGACAAGTCTGCTTACTTATAAATATTAGTGCAAGACATTTTCAGACGTGATCACTTCTTCCCCCTTAACATGAGCTCCAGCGAAACGAACAACGAAAAGAATCAAACCGAAGATTTCTCAAAAGATGCTTCTGATACAGAATCCGCACGGGACATTAGAAGTCCTGGAGTATCCGAAGACGGGAAACTTGTCCGGCAGTTGAAAAATCGACATGTTGCTATGATTAGGTAGCGTGTCTTCCTCTATCTATTTATATTAATATTCACAACACTGTCAGTATTGGAGGTGTTATAGGAACAGGGTTATTCCTTGGATCTGCGATAGGACTAAGAAATGCTGGACCAGTAGGTGAGGCCACCATTGCAATTCAGAAATTTAAAAGTACTTTATGTGCGATCTATTTTTTTCTAGGATTGTTGCTGGGATACACAATAATCGGCACAATGTGCTACAGCATTATGGTAATTTATGTTAATCTACCAGAGCATACAACTGTTGAGGTCATTTTGTAGATATCTCTGGGCGAAATGGTTTCATATCTTCCTATTGCTGGAGGACATATCAAACTTGCAGAGCGCTTTGTCAATCCTGCTTTATCGTTTGCCATGGGTTGGAACTATTGGTAACATCACTGATTTTCTTGCCTTGTATTGTGATGTTAATCATTATGAGGGAAGGTATAACTGGACTATTAATCTCCCGGGAGAACTGACTGCCTCTGCTGTGTTGATTGGGTTTTGGGATAGAGATGTTAATCCAGCCGTTTGGGTGACAGTAACCATAGTCGTTACTATTGCCATTAACATGCTCGGTGCCGGTGGGTGCCTAATTCTAACGAAATTTTTAATTTTTAATAATGCTTATCATGTATCTGTCAATACCACAGGAGCATACGGCGAAGCAGAATTTATTTTCGCGTAAGCAAACTAATCACATTCGACAATTTAAACCAGACTTATTCCTCAATAGCTCCATCAAGGTGATAACTATTATTGGTCTTATTATTCTTGGGATTGTATTGGACCTAGGAGGTACGCACCTTCCGCCGTGTGCGTTATCTAAGAGTAATGCTACATGTCGAAGGTGGACCTAATCGCGACCGTATCGGCTTTCGATACTGGAAAAATCCTGGGCCTTTTGCACAGTTCAATGATATTCCAGGGCCAAAAGGTCGCTTTCTTGCATGGTGGAGTATCATGGTGTGTGCAAATATTCGTACTTGATCAGGGAGTTGTAACCAAGTTGCTTTGATCCGGCACTAGCCACTGGCAGCCTTATCCTTTATTGGAACAGAAACGGTCGCCGTGAGTAATCACATGTCCGACCCGATCCACTCTATTGACCTAACCCGATGACCACATACAAGATTGCAGCTGGGGAAACAAAGAATCCAAGGCGTAATCTCCCGAAGGCTATTAAACGAGTGTACATGCGTAATTGTCATTTTAATATTTTTCCGTTGTAGCTACTCATAAAGTCTCCACTACAGGTATTTTGCTATTTTACATCGGTGGGACCGCCGTAATCGGATTACTTGTTCCACATACAGACGAGCGTCTCAGTCTTGGCGATGGGACCTCATTGTCGTCACCATTCGTTATTGCCATACAAAATGCCGGAATTAATGTCCTCCCTTCGGTATGTAGCATTGATATATCATGAACTGATTTACCTGATTTATATAAATTGCAAGATTATAAATGCATGTTTGCTGACATCCGCTTGGTCGGCAGCTTGCAGTGATCTATATATTAGCTCTCGTGCCTTATGTAGGTCTGCCATTGCTTACCGAAATGCACGCATAATCTCATTCGTTGGTAGATGGGCTATCTTTAACAGGGAATGCACCAAGGATATTTTCTAGAACTTCAAAGGGCGGCTTACCATACATTTCCGTCGGATTTTGTGCTCTATTCACAACGATAGCTTACGCAGCCATTCGTGGTGGTGCTGGAAGAGTTTTTGGATGGTTTATCAGTTTGGCGGGAATTGCCGGTCTCACGACATGGTTTGGCATTAGCGTCACGTATCTTCGATTTTATTCCGGGATGAAAGCGCAAGGTTATGATAGGAATAGCCTTCCGTATGCCTCTAAATTGCAGCCGTTTGCTGCATGGTATGCGATGATAGCCTGTTTGTTAATTATTTTCGTGCGTATCAGTCAGAGCCCTTTGATTACCAGAATTTCTAATATCATCCTTACAACAGCTTAATGGATGGTCCGTTTTCCTGAAAGGCGGTTGGTCTGTTGAGACATTCGTCACCAGCTATATTCCATTGGTGCTCTTCGTTTTCCTGTATTTTGGAGCCAAGTTGTACTATAGGCAAGCGAGTGTTAAAGCAGAAGAAATGGACTTCGAGACCAATGTGGATGAAATAGAGGCTGACATGTAGGTTTCAATTGGCTTTGTTGCTATGGATTCTAAAGCTATTCCTTGTAGACGTGATGAACCTCCACCTAAGAACAAGATAATGGCATTTTGGCAATGGCTAGTGAGTAATGATGATTTTGACCTCCGAGTACCACTAACACAACGTTAGATGTGACTTTTAGTTGTGATTAGTTTGGATATTGCAAGGTTGTAAGCTACCATTGCGTAACTATTACCCCTTGCTATGTACATAGATGACTGGGAACTGGGGATTTTTAACACAATATCGAATATATTTTACTTCGGATAAAACATACCGTACGACTTAATTGAGGCCAGATGAATCCCTTGAGTATGAATTTTCTATAGGGAATAGAACTATCACAAAGGGGTGACTTTGAAGTATTGCAGTCTCGTCATTCTCCAGTCAGGCTTTATGTGGCACTGAATGGTAATAGTATGAAATCCAATACATATTTTTGTTGATGTAAGGAGACATCAACTCAAAGTGATTGCTAACATGGAACGAAGACTTACGAAAATTGTACGAAAGGAACTTAAATGGTGAACAAGTACTAATAACTTGATATTACCGAGCACTAGCACTGACCATAGACTTTTAAAGCTGGTCTGATTTCGTACGAAGTGCTTACACCAGATGTGCTCCTTGATTGTTTACTTGAAGGACCCGAGAATGAGAAGTTACTACTGGTGATGTTGTTGCAATTGAGCCTGTAGGACGTGAGGTCATCAGAACTTCGGAAGTACATACTGGTAGCCTTGTTTGACTTAACGAGCTCATGAATAAGGTATAAAACTCATTTCCTGATTACGGGATGGTGGTACTTACCTCCTGCCAGCAGGACCCACTGTCTTCGGTATATGATCTTATCCCTGTCCCAGCCAAGTCCCGGCTAGGCTACACATGCATATCGATCCCGTCCAAGCCCCTCAACGCGAGTTAATATGACTCTACATCTTATCAATGGAAGCAACCCAACAACGGAGCAAGGCTTCCTGATACCTACACTGAGTAATGGGTAGTGAGTAAACGGTAGTGCTAGCTGGCACTTAGTACTGAACGCAAAACACTTACACGAACTTGTTTGCTCACTGGATGACTTCTCGTAAGGATCTGGCACGGTCTGACGACGCCAGATTTTCAAACTCCTGTTTATGCCTCCCTGGTGCCAGACCGTAACATGACCATCCACCGACTCCAGATCCTCGTCAGACAGCTTCAGACAAACAATAGACGGACGAACGGAGATAAGCCGAAGGAAATTATGTGGAAACCGGACGAAACTTCCTTTTGAAGATGTTAGATCGTGAGTAACTACCTTTTAAAGAGGTCTGAACTCTCTGAAGTGGTTTCGCAAGTCTGGCAGAGGGAGGTGGTAGTGTGACGGTGCTCGAGAATTGGAAATTGGACTCGGCAATCTCGACACGTCAACATCTGGCGCGTCAGACTGCGCCAGATCCTTGCGGGAAGTCATCTACTGCCAGTAATTGCCGCTCATTCAAGTCACCGGACGGTGGCGGACCACAAAAAGGAACGACCAAGATCAGCCGAGCTCGCCCAACTTGAACAGACTTGAACCCAACTTGCTGCACGGAATTTTAATCGGCCTATCTCTATGATCAGGTAGTCCATCGTACTCTTCACCTCTGGATAATTATTATGATTGTCACTATTGTTATCAACAAACACGGTGCTGGTGAGTAACTAATACTTGTCAATTTAACCATGAGCATTCTCACTACACACCAGATGCTGTATGGGTCATACATTATTCACTGTAATTGTAGTGAGAGCGCAATGTATGGGCTACAGTAGTTATAGTGGGGCTCCGCATGCATTATTTACTGTAATCATAGTGTAGATTCATAAGACTATATACTTACCATAAGTGAGGTATACTTTACTTCTGCATGCTGTGCAAGGCTAATGCGTGCCGCTCCCAATCCCGACGTACCCATATTCGGAATAGGTGCGCATTTACATTTGTACTTCCATCAAATTTTGATGTCAAGTTGTTCCGTTGTTTCTCTTTGCATCAAATATCCATTGTCAGTGTTTTCTTCTTGTTATGTAACAGTATCCTATGTTCTCTCTCCACGTTGCTTATGTTTTTCATAATCTCCATAATTTTAATTTCATATATATATCTTGAAACTAAGGCATATTTCACACATCCCTACATTGTTACCGTACTTAGGCCACTACAAATAATGCAGAAAATTTTGTGAGCACTGGGGAGAGTGGACACAGTGGTGTTGCTGTGCAAAGCATTGACCAATGACACACTGGGGCATCTGCTGCATCATGAGGAAAAGCGATGTTTGAATTTCACTTAATAATATCATCACGTGTTGATGCATCTAGACCTCCCATTTCCAAACCGTCAGAATGATCGTGCCGTACCCGCCGTATCATGTGGAGGTTTATGAAATACGAAAACATTGAATTTATACACATTATTTTAGTAGTTTTGAATAAAATAAGTGCATGTTATGCAGCTAGAAAGGTAGTTCAATGTACCTGAGTTACCATTGTCTTCATTGGATGCTATTTTGGTGTAGGTAGTTTCGGTCAGACAAAAAAATTAAAGTCTTACAGACTTGCGCCTAAGTTCATTAGTGGATGTTATTCACAATACTGTTTCGCACTGTACTATCATTGATTTAGCTTTTAAAAATAACATAAAAGCTGTAGGTATATGTAAGGTCTCGACCTTGCATCAAGTATCTACGTGCCACGGAGTTCGAATCCGCTGGTCACGTGTCTGTTTCTCCCACATCAACTCCTCCGCACTTGCTCCTCCGTTTCATTGGCTCCCGGTTCCGTTTGCAAACTCATCCTTCAGCCTAGACTTCACGGTACCGTACATTATATTGGTACCTTTCTCCTTTGACTCACTATTTCGTTCCCCTTCTTATTTCCATATCTGTACTCCTTTTATCTGACTCAATACTTACAAAACACATACATACATACTTTTCAATGACTCGTATCTACTCATTCTGACTCGTTACCTTCCATAAAATACATATAAAAACCCTGTAAATAGTTAGAGTACCTCAGAGTTCAATTTTACGAGACCTTAGACACGCATTTCTAAGTATCTAAGTCCAAAAGTTAGAACCTCTTCAAACTTTTCTAAGTGTATTTCTGCATTGAAGCTCTAACCCTCTGAGTTTAAATCGGAAATCCCACATTTTTTTGCGTTTCACTTAAACCCTCGTAACCGACATCCGGCCTGATCAACCGGGTGAGTATTTCTCTTCAATTTTCTCACTAACAATATTTTTTCTATAAAAACAGATGTCTAAATTTCAAAGCAACATTGTAGTTAGTAGCATAGAAGAGCAGACCACTGAACACCGAGGTTCAGAGGCGGCTGCCACCAATATATCCTCTACGGTTCATCCAGGGGACATTGGTCAATACCAGGGAGAGACAGAGGAAGTCCCTAGCCCATTCTCAAAGCCTCCCACTGTAACAGTGGTTGAGGAGGATATAATTGCTCCACCTATGATCGGTGTAGATAACATTGACCTAGCAGTTAAATGGGGTCTTCTAGATGAGCATGGTCTGAGCTTGAGCTTAGGAACTCGCGTCACAAGGAGTTCATGTTCGAAAGCTACAGGTATTACGAGTAACACAGCAAAACTCAAGAATACACCGGTAGCTATTAACCCTATCTCTTACTCCGACATAACACGAGTACCTGGCCAAGACACCGTAGTAGTAGTCAGTACTGACACGAGTAAAATACCTGTACAAGACATCAATAGAACCAGCCTTGTCGATAAAAATGGCATGGTCAAAATAGAGATAGTCGACGAATATATTGAATCTGCGAAGTTCATTAAACCAAAGAAAACTATCAAAGCTTTAAAAATCACCCGTAAAGCGTTGGAAAGTATACCTCGGTACTTCCCACAAGAATTTGGCAATGTCAAAGACGAACAAAAGCTAAAGGAATTAAATGTTATTGAACAATCCGCAGACCGGATTAAAGAGTTCCTTGGACACTCACCAAACTCTCCCTTCGACGATATCTTTCAGGATATCACTGGTGATGGTGAACTATACTTAGACGAATATATAATCCCACTTCCTCCTTCTCCAACACCATCCCCTGGCAAAGTAATGTCGTTTAGCAAGCCGGATGTATCCAACAACCAGAATATGTGTTCCACTTCCCCTGGAAAAACGCACTCGCCATCACAGTCATACCACAGCAGTATAAACTCGTTCACAGCCTCCGAAAGCGACCACGAGATATCAGAAATTAGCAATTTTGAATCCAAGGACGAAACGGAACAAATCGAACAAGCTATATCGAATTCTATAGTGACATACAGAAGGGAACAAAGCTATGATGCGACTCACGTAACAGGCGCATCAGGCTCCAGGTCGAACATCATCCCTGTACATGCGGTGATTGTTGAAACAGAAGAAATTAGGCCTACAGACAAACCTTTTACAACTGACACTAAACATGATACCCCGTTGAAAGGGAAAGGGAAGAATGTAGACCCTAAAGAACGAGGGCCAAATTTTGACAAGCTGTTCAATGCACGAAAGAAACCTAAGTCTAAGAATGCTCACAAGACTAAGGTTGAGTTTGGCCTGGAAAGTTTCAAACGGGAACGTTCTGAACTTCCTGACGGAGGTTATTTTAGAGCTACCACGGAAGAACCTGATAGCGAATTTGAAATCTTACCCTCAGGAGCAAATGGAGGAGGAAACGGAGATGACGGCAATAGCTCTGACTCGAGCAGCTCCAGTAGCTCCAGCAGTTCATCCTCCTCGAGTGGCTCTAGTGACTCGAATAAATCCGGCAATAATCGTAATCCTGAAAAACGCCGTCGTCAGCGAGATGAGTACAAGAAACTAAAGAAGGCCCTGAAAGGTGTTAAAATAAAGACACCATTCTCATACAATGGAAGGCCTGACCTCGATACATTCAATCAGTGGACATACGAGGTGGACACTTGGAGTGAATGGAACGGTCTAAGTGACCGCTTGCTGTTAAGAGTCATAGTTAATTTTATGTCATACAATGCAAGTCAGTTCTTTATGAAACATGTAGCCACTCACCGTAACGACTGGACTGTAAAGCGATTATACGAAGCCTTGTTTGACTATTGTTTTCCCCCACACTTCAAACAAGAACTACGTGATAAATTATTGCATGCCACACAAGGAAGAAACAATGTAAGAGATTACTTACGAGATATCGAGTCCCTTCAAGTGCGATTCCCTGATGTAACGATGAGGCAATTAACTCAGATATTCTGGAAGGGTATTCATCAGTACCTTCGACTGTATTTGATTGAGAAAGGCCTAGACCCAGAACGACATAGCCTCGAGAAACTCGCCAAATATGCTACACGCCGTGAAGAAGCAGTGGAAGCAAAGCGTCGAGAAGAGCGGGGATACTCAGGTAGAGTACCAGGATGTACATGGGGATGCTTTCAAAACCGAGAAACTGGGCCACTACCATACAGCCCAAATAATCAGAAAACACCGGCAGGAAACAATAACAGTAGCTCGAATAACAGAACTTCTGGAGGGCGCAGCAACGCACCTTTAAACAATAACACTCCTAATCGAAGTTCTGGAGGGCGCAACACAGATAATAACCAAACTAGGCAAAATGCAACTAATCAGTACAAAAACAACAACAATAATACTGACCACAGACGCACCAATAAGTTATCTAAGGATGAGCGTGATCGCCTTCGAGCTGAAGGCCGTTGCTTTACCTGCAAAGAAATCGGTCATGAGTCTAGGAATTGCCAAACTCGACAACAAGCAAAAGCACCTAAAATACACACTAGTGCCATGCGAATTGATGAGATAGAAATGAGAGCTTATAATGCTTGGGAAGCGAACCTGCGAGTAGGTTCTATAGCTATATTTAGTGAACCTATAGAGGAAGAGGTGGGAGTATGGGAGCATGCATACCACGAAGACGTAAAAACATACCTATATACTTTATTCCATAGTTACTTTGGAACGGAGGGTGCAAGACTTGCTGGTATTGCACCTAATGACCGCTTTCTAGTGACATATGCCAACAAGGAATATGTAATCTTCGATGGTTTGCACTTAGACCACCACTACACGGTGCAAGCAAAACACCTAGACAATAAAGACTTCAGTGTGGGATCTTTAGTACGAACTATATACAACGGAGAATACCGCACTGTCGAATGTCCTCTACTGGATGGTGAAAGCTATCTCGATTATACAGCCATCAGCTGGCTCTACATTCGATTTAGAATGGCTATGAACAGCCATGCCTGGATGGATGTGACGGAACATGAGCATATAGATGTAATCCCCCATAAAACTGGATACTTACTTCGCACCCTGAGTATTCCTGAAGTTACAGAAGTCCTATCACATGAGGATGTTCATACAGGCATACAGATAGGCGCTATAATCGAACACATGTGGCAAAAGTTTCGCTCCTTCGAAGATAGAGTGTCAGAACGAAAGAAGATCCGCCGCACAAAAGTTATGCTAGGTGCAGCTACGATCCCTATGGCTAAACGAAAGGGCAGAAAGTTGAATACCGAGCTATCATCCACAGTAGATGCACTTGAGTGCACCTCCATGAAATTAAAAGATTTTAAAAGACGCTTACTGAAACCGATTATCATCACTGCGCTTGTAAATGGGAAACCAATGAGAGCCCTAGTTGACACTGGCTCAATGGCTGATTTCTTATCTACGACAATAGCAGATCAGCTATCACTCGAGACTGAGAAATTGGCAAAACCTATTACAGTACAACTAGCTGTACATGGTTCTTGATCGAAAATCAATGTTTCTACATCAGTTAAATTTCAGTATCAAGAAATAAACTGCAATAAAAGATTTGATGTGGCTAACCTAGACAACTATGACCTAATATTGGGGACACTGTTCATATTCCAACACAAGGTTGTACTGAGCATGAATCCTACACGCATAGCCATTGGATCGAAAGAACCACTAGAAATTAAAGGGGATGAAGTTAGCACAATAAACTCTGCAGCAGCAGATTTGTTTGCAACAGACCTGGAACAACTTCGGAAGGAACTACAAGCCGAAGCCATAGATCTATGCCCTGATACATCGAAAACAGATCTTCCTCCATTCCGGGCTGTAAATCACATCATACCTTTGATAGATGAGAACAAAGTCTATAAATATCGTCCGGCCAGATGTTCAGAAGCTCTAAAGCCCTTATGGGGAGAAAAGCGCGATGCTTACCTCAAATCAGGGAGGTGGCAGGTAGCAACTGGAGCGGCATCATCACCCATGTTAATTTTGCCCAAGAAATCGAAGGATGACACAACGCTAAAAATACGGACAGTGTTAGATAAACGTGAACAGAATAAGAACACGCATAAACTAGCAGCACCGTTACCAGACATAAACTCAATCCTGCGCAACGTAGTCAGACATAAGTATTGGACATTGGTAGATGGGAAGGATGCTTACGAACAAATAAGAGTACAGGAGGATCACATACCTCGCACCTTATTCACAACACCTGATGGTACAATGGTAAGCCTTGTGATGCAACAGGGAGACAGCAACGCAGGAGCAACATACCAAATGTTGATGAACCATATCTTCGCTTCATATATTGGAGTATTTATGGATGTCTATCTCGATGACATTGTCATTTATTCCAACAGTGTAAAAGAACACCTGCAACACATCAGAACCATGTTCAACATACTAAGAAGGGAAAAATTATACTTATCGCCAGATAAGATGCAATTCTTTGCGACTGAACTCAAAATCCTAGGGCATGTCATTGATGACAAAGGAATCAAGATGGACCCACACAAAGTCGACTCCATCGCGAATTGGAAATCTCCATCTACTAAAGAACTGCTTGCGAGTTTTTTAGGTGCGGTAGGATATCTTGCTGATAATTGTGAAGGTATCCGAGTACCAATGGGAGTGCCAGCACCGTTAGCAGGATCCACACACAACTGGAGATGGTCCCACACTGAACAACGAGCTTTTGAGAAAATTAAAGACTGTGTTCAAAAACATCGAGACTCACATCGGATAGCCGCTAACTACTCCACAACTGCTGAGTGGTTAAATCTGGTCACAGATGCATCATTTACAGGTGCGAGCGGTTATATCAGCCAAGGGAACGATATCCAGACAGCAAAAGTAATCACCTTTTGGTCAGGAAAATTCAACCCAGCGCAACAAAATTACCCTGTTCACGAACAAGAACTTCTTGCTATCATTGAATCATTAAAATGATTTCGTGGTATTCTCCATGGCGCAAAATTTCGGATCTGTACAGACCACAAATCGTTAGAATACATAATGACTCAAAAACACCTCTCACCACGTCAACACCGCTGGTTGGATATTCTCAACAAGTTTGATTTTGAGATACATTACATCCCCAGTGAAACAAATGTATTAGCTGATGCATTGTCATGAATATATAGTAACGAACCTTTGGGTGTTGTATGTGCACATTCAGAATATGTAGGGGGGGATGAAAGTGAGGAAGAAAGAAAGAATTCACGTACCTCCAATATTCCTATCTACACAGGAAGCACAACACTAGCTGAGTTAGAAAATGTTCTCAATAAGCCAAGACGATCGAGTCGGCTAGCGATAGTCAAAGCACATGAACGAACTTATCCAGGAGCAAAGAAAAGAAGATCCAGCGATCCCTCATCAACACGTTTAGATGGTGAACACATAGCTGTAACCAATGGGGAGACGAAGATCAGTACTCATATGGATAATATAAGCGATAACACGGAAGACTCACATCAGACAGATCTTCCAGATGAGAGACTGAGCATAATCAATCTGGAAGTAAACGATAGTGAGGACACATCTCAGCATGGTACAGTTGAACTCAACCTACCTGCAGTTTCGACCTCCGGAGACATCAGTACACCTATGCCAGATAGCCTTCATTATCGGTACAACAAGGACACATTCTTCTGCAATATCCTCCAGAATCCGAAAGAATTTGCTGATTTTGATGAAGAACATGGACTCGTGTTTAAAACTCAAGAAGGCCGCAAGGTCCTATGCATTCCTAACATCCTAATAGGAAAACGAAGTGCTTGTGAGATTATAATTAAACATGCACACTCCCTTCTTGCCCATCTCGGGAAGAACAAAACCTTGAGCTTGCTAAGGGAGGAGGTCTGGTGGAAGGACATGGTTAACGATGTAGATGAATTTTGTCGTTCTTGCTCACTGTGTGCAACAACAAAACCTAATAATCAGAAACCAATGGGCTTACTAAAAACCTTACTGGTACCTCGAAGACCATGGCAAGCCATTGGTATCGACTTCGTCGGCCCATTCCCTGAAGCAAAGACACGGCTAGGCACATTTGATATGATGTGCGTAATTATTGACCACCTCACATCGATGGTACACATTGTCCCTACGAAACAAACCTATGGTGCAAAACAAATCGCCGAAGTCATATTTGAAGTCGTTTATAAACTCCACGGCTTACCAGAACGCATAATAAGTGATAGAGACTCGTTATTCATGAGTACATTTTGGAAACGGTTGCATAGCCTTTTAGGTGTCGAATTAAGGCTATCCACAGCATACCATCCTCAAATGGATGGCGCAACCGAACACGCAAATCGCACTATCACACAAATGCTACGCAATTGTGTAGATGAAGACCAGAAAGACTGGGTAGAGCACTTACCAGCCATAGAATTTGCAATGAATTCAGCTCACTCCAAAACAACCGGGTTCTCACCATTTTTCCTCAACTATGGCCGTACACCCCATGCCATGATATGGAATGACGAATCGGAATATCCTGGCATTTGGAAGTTTGCTCTAAAGATGAAGGAAGCCATCATGAGTGCACATGATGCTATCATAGATGCAAGAACTCACCAGACTATGTACGCGAACAAAAAGCGTCGTAGCGCAGAGCTTGCGATAGGGGATCTAGTTTACTTATCAACAAAAAACCTAAAGTTGCCCAAAAAGCGAGCTAGAAAGCTCGTACCCAAGTACATTGGCCCCTTCCGTATCCTAGAAGTAATAACTCCAGGAGCATCATATAAACTAGACTTATCACCTGAGTTAAAAAAGAGAGGGATCCATAATGTTTTCCATGCATCAGTACTTAGAATACGCATACCTAGCGATGACAGACGCTTTCCAGGACGCCAAATGCACCAAATTCCAGGCCTGGGTGAGTCCCCAAGCGAATGGAGCGTCGACCGAATACTCTCGCATTCGGGGAAAGGTCTTGATGCACAATTCGAAATCTTGTGGTCCACAGGCGATACCAGCTGGGCTCCATATGCTGAAGTCGGGCATCTTAACGCTATGGATGAGTACTGTGAGGCAATGGGTATTAGTGGGCCGAAGAAATTGCCTGCAGGCAAAAATAAATCAGACATACCTATCGAAATAGCGGTTGGAATCGCATCATGCATGATAAATCCTAGGATACACACATGTACGCAAAACATGAGGCAGCCAGCTGGAAAGCACTTAAAAACTGCGACGGAACAAGTTAGAGAAGTCAACACTTCATCCACCACATCACACTCACCTCTATCTTACCTATCAACTATGGAGCGTTCCAACATTATCGAGTTCTCACACCAAGAACAAGCACGCTGGATTGAGTACTCCAACGCTCTCCGTGCTTCGGTTGAAGGTCGATGCCCTCACCCGGGTGTCCCTCCCTGCGGATACGGAACTTACATGCGCACCAACCCTAGTGCTGCCGATCCCAGCCAATACCCGCGACCTCCCGTCGTTCCAGCCGTGAACATGACGGTCGAGCATACCCAGTCGACAGCGGACATTAACATGTCGGCACAGGGGCTGAAAACGATTTTAGAGGCGCAGGCGGTAATGTACCGATCCTTTATGACGGAAACACTACCTCTTTTAAATAGCCGTCCCGCCCCATATCGTGAACATGTACCATGTTCTCGAGCAGGACAAAAATCATTCCATCAGTGGAACAAAGCGCCGAAATTTCCTAAATCTGGTTGGATATTTGGTGAGTCTACATATAAGACGAAACAGGACACACACGCTGACACCTTGATAGATCGTCTTGGGCAATTGCCCAAACCGTTGGGCAAATCACGCTACCGCCCTCATAAACGTGCTGCTAAGAAAACCACTCGGGAACCTCCCACCACTGGCACTCCAACCATGAACGCCAATGATACTCCTGTCGCAGGACCCAGCAACGTTGACGGCACTCAAGCGATGGCTGTGGACAACGTTATAGACCTCGTTTCTGTATCCGCACGTTCCGAAGACGAGGACGAAGTTTTTGGTGGCTGGGGAGAGGGAGAGGACAGCGATAACGGCTTTTAGATCCATAAGTCAGTAACAACCTCACGTAGATCTTGATATAAGTCTTACCTTTTGATCAGAGTTCTTATCACCGATACTCTGTGAGGGCAAATGTAAGGTCTCGACCTTGCATCAAGTATCTACGTGCCACGGAGTTCGAATCCACTGGTCACGTGTCTGTTTCTCCCACATCAACTCCTCCGCACTTGCTCCTCCGTTTCATTGGCTCCCGGTTCTGTTCGCAAACTCATCCTCCAGCCTAGACTTCACGGTACCGTACATTATATTGGTACCTTTCTCCTTTGACTCACTATTTCGTTCCCCTTCTTATTTCCATATCTGTACTCCTTTTATCTGACTCAATACTTACAAAACACATACATACATACTTTTCAATGACTCGTATCTACTCATTCTGACTCGTTACCTTCCGTAAAATACATATAAAAACCCTGTAAATAGTTAGAGTACCTCAGAGTTCAATTTTACGAGACCTTAGACACGCATTTCTAAGTATCTAAGTCCAAAAGTTAGAACCTCTTCAAACTTTTCTAAGTGTATTTCTGCATTGAAGCTCTAACCCTCTGAGTTTAAATCGGAAATCCCACAGTATACTAGAAGAATTGTTTTGCTATGTCTAGTAGAAATACAAAGGCCACAAGGACATGTTATTGTAGTAGTAGTAGTATGGAAATGTTAGCGACAGACAAGCAAAAACTTGAAGTCGAACTCAAACACTTGAAAATATGGAAGCGAAGTGAATCTTATTGCTTGTCTGGAATAAACTAGCACAAGAATAAGGAATATCTAACTAAAATGATCGTATTTATAATAAAAGTCCATGAGGAAACTGCATGTAATCTAACCTACACTATAACACATGTTTACTGTGCTTCTACTGTGCAAACTCATGTACTACGTATGTAACAAGCATGGCCGGACTGTGGACTGTGCCCGTAGTCTTGATGAATAATGCATGTCGATATGCATGGTGTCCGCATTGTAAGTCAGGTGATACATGTCAGGTGACTATGATAAGATAAGATATATGGATTAGATAAGATAAGTATGAAATCCTAACATTACCCCCCCTTTAAAGGTCGTGTCCTCACGACATTTCTATGATCATCGGGGATAGTAATAGTCGCAGATAAAGAGGAGGAGTATCGGGAGGAGTTTGCCGATAATGAAAACGGTGAGGCAGGAAGAGAAGATAACAAGACAGTAAAGAATGAGGGTTACTTCATCAGAGAACATGATAGTAATTTGGAATGATAGAATTAAGTGAAAAGTCGTTGAATATTTATATATTTAGGGCTTCCGGATGTTCTTGATGAAATTTATTAAGTAAGCTCTTGGCTCCCGTTAGTGCGTCGATCGGTTCCCAAGTACAATCTTCCATTGAGTAACCCTTCCATTTAATTTTATATAGAATACGTTTTCGGTTCTTTTTCCATGCTAAAATAGATTCAACTTCATATTGTTCCTGATCATCCACTAAAATAGTAGGTGGCGGTTTAGGTTTTTTCTGCGATGAATATTGAGCTGGCGTGAATTTAGATAGTAATTCTACATTGAAGGTTGGATTCTTTCTATTCCACGATTTTGGTAATTCGAGTTTATAGACAGATGGTGCAATCTTTTCAATAATTTTAAAAGGTCCATAACGTTTTTCATCCAACTTCGAAACTGGTCGATCGGATTTAATATTAATGCCTTCTAGATAAACCTTATCACCAATTTGGTATTCAGGTGCTTCTTTTCGATGTTTATCATAGTAGCGTCCCATTGTTTCGTTTGCCAAGGATAAGGCTGCCTTTGCATTTTCTCTTGCCTTTTCCATTGTTTTAATGAACTCTGTAACACCTATGGCTCTTGTTTTCCCAAATGGTCTAATTCCCGTGTAAGGGTGATATCCATACATTAAATAAAATGGTGTGTATCCAGTTGTCCTGTGAACAGTATTATTATAATTAAATTGGCAAACATCCGTTTTTCGGGCCCAATCGTCTTGATCATAATTTACGTAAATTCGCATATATTGTTCTATTTCCTGATTTACCCTTTCTGTTTGTCCATTAGTTTGGGGTCGGTAAGCCGTTGATAGATTCATATGAACACCAAGTTGTCTTGTTAATTCTTTGGTGAAGAATGAAGCGAATTGTGATCCTCGATCACTGATTACTCATTTTGGAACACCGTAATGTTTAAATACATTCTGAAGATATTTTTCCGCTACGCCTGCGCTATTGATTTCTTTATTACATGGTATGAAAGCAGCCATTTTCGTAAATCAGTCAATGACTACCATTAGAAAGTCAAAACCTTCTGATAATGGAAGAGGTCCTACAAAATCTATAGATATCGTATGCCAAGGATGTTCTGGTACACTATTCGGAATAAGTTTTCCGACTGGAGCGGATCTATGAATATTTGTTCTTTGACATGCTTCGCATCCAGATACGTATTTCTTTATATCTGCCATGAGTCTAGGCCACCAATAGTCTCTTGTGATAAGTTCCATTGTTTTGTATTCTCCTCGGTGTCCTGATATTTCTGAGTCGTGGCAAAGTCTAATTATTCATTCCCTTAGTTTGGCATTTTTAGGGACATAAACACGATCCTTCCATGTAATGATACCTTCCTGGGATTCGTTCCAATCCTTAGATTTAAGATCAAGCATCTTAATTACTTCTTTATCCCTGTTTTTTCTAGATTTACGAATTTGTTCCATAATTTCCTCATCTTCTCCATGGACTTCGTAGATTTGTCTAAAATGTTCCGGTTTAAGTAATATAAGGTCTTCATTATCTTGATCTCCTTGATTGTGTCCTGCTCTTCGTGATAATAGATCCGCTTTGGTCATTTGATTTCCTGGCTTATGATGTAATGTATAATGAAATCCCTGTAGTTCGGTATTCCATCATGCCTGGCGTCTATTTAATTTTTGCGGTTTTCTAAAATATTGAAGATTCTTATGATCAGTCCATATTTCGAAGATTTGTTTGGCTCCTAGAAGATATTGTCGCCAAGTATCTAATGCTCTCATTATGGCAAGCATTTCCTTATCGTAAATCTCATAATTTCGTTCTGTTGGACTTAATGCATGAGATAAAAAGGCGATTGGTTTCCATTTTCCATCTGATTGTTCCTGGGATAAGATAGCTCCATTTGCAAAATCTGACGAATCAGCTTCTACTCTATATTTCCCATCATCATTTGGCATTGCTAAAATTGGTGCCGAAATGATTTGATCTTTTAGTTGAGAAAATGCGAGGGCTTGATCTAATCCCCATTTCCATTCATTCTTTCCTGTGAGTTCATGGAGTGGTTTGGCGATTTTTGCAAATCCTTCTATGAATCATCGATAAAAATTGATAAAACCTAGGAATTGCTGAAGTTCTCTCTTATTGTTTGGAACTGGCCAATTGACTATTGCTTTAACCTTTTCAGAATCCATTCATACAGAATTCTTAGAAATGATAAGACCAAGGTATTCGACTTCAGCTTTTTCAAAGAAACATTTTTCCGGTTTAAGAAATAATTCATGTTCTTCTAATTTTCTAAGAACATGTTTTACCATCTTTCGATGTTCTTCCAAAGTTTCCGTAAAGATAAGGATATCGTCCATATAAACGATTACTGTTCCTTCATTAATTTCCATTCTAAAGATATCGTTCATCATGGTCTGGAAAGTAGCCAGGGAATTGGTAAGACCGAAGAACATAACTAAGGGTTCGAATAATCCTCTATTAGTTCTGAATGCAGCATATTGTTTGTCTCCTTCTTTAATTCGAACATTATTATATCCCCATCGAATATCCAATTTAGTGAAATATCGTGCTTTCTTCAATTTATCTACTAGTTCCTGAATCAACGGTAAAGGGTACCTATTTTTGACCATCATTTCATTTAATTTTCAATAATCTTGGATTGGTCGAAGTGAACCATCCTTTTTTTTGATGAAAAAGAATGGAGATGCCCATGGTGATTTCGAAGGTCTGATGCGTCCTGAGTTAAGGTTTTCATCAAGGAATTCATCTAATTGTTTCTGTTCATCGAGATTTAACGGGTAAATTTTACAATCAAATGAAGTGGCTCCAGGTAATAATTCAATGGCATGATCCCAAGGTCTTCGTGGTGGAAGTTTATCAAAGGATTCTTTGGCGAATACCTTTTCAAATTCATGATAATACATAGGAACGGTTTCCTTCCAATGCTTCTTAGGTTTTTGCTGATTTTGTGCTTCAGCGATTTTGGAAGCAGTTGTTTGGAATGCTCGTATTTCAATTTGTTCAAATAGGTTTACGGCGATAATTCGATCATCAGTTTCTAGATTTATTGGTTCATCTAAATCTGATTCATCTTCTTTGGGATTCATGGTATTAATTAATGGAGTGCATTCTATTGGACATCATGTGAATTTAATCGATCCTTCCTTCCAGTCTATTTCCGGATTATGAATTTTAAGCCAATCATGTCTGATAAACATGGAGGCTTTTCCAAGATTAGAAACGGCGAATTGAATTATTTCCACATGTCTTCCTAGTCGGACTCGTAGTTCAATGTAATCGGTAATAGCTCCATCACTATTTAAAGTTCCATCGGCATTATAGACAGGAGTAGGCCGTGGGAGTTTCTTTGTTGTGATATTATTGTTTTCTACAAATTTCCGATCGATACATGTTCCGGTACTTCCACTGTCAAGTAATGCTTTAAGCCCATAAGTTTGTTGAGTATTCAAAGTGGTAATCATTAGATCGAGATCCATTTGATTTCCTTTAGATCCTCGAATGAATCTTTTGGGTCCCTTTAATTCGTTTAATGCTTGAATTACATCTTGATCTGAAAGATCATTTAATTCATTAATCGTTTTAGAAGTTACTTCTAGTTTCCGTTTCGAATGTGTCCAGATTGCAAGTGAGGCTAAGGCAAGTTCCGATGTCTGGTCTTTTAATCTCCGTGCGACCCAATACACGTTTCCAGGTTTTACTTCCTGATTAGGGAAGGTGCGCTGTGATATCTTTTTCTTGAACAATACGAACTTAGATTCCAGATCAATTGTAGGTACAGTTACAGAAGAAGCTACATAAATAGAGGCCGGCGAGTTCGCACTCACTGCTGGCCTTGGGGAAAACCCAATTGAGCCATTAGTAAAGCACGTTGTTCCTCTGATAGTTTAGTAATGTCCGGTAATTCTACAATACTACTGGTAGATGCTACTGGTACCGAATTATTTACATAAGTATTGTCCATATTATTATTACATTGTACATAAGGGCCTCGATTTTGCTTTTTAGGGCATGCATTGGCCATGTGTCCTTTATCTTTACAATAAAAACATTGTCCTTCTCGTTTCAAGGTGTCGATATCCATACGGTCTCCTCCTTGCAATACCGTAAGGTTGGCTCGGTTAGGGGGAGATACAGGGTTCTGGGGAAAACGGGGTCCTTGGTTCTGAGGTTGGGATTGATTTGGTCGTGGTCCACCTTGTTGGGTATTCTGCATGCCTTGTCGTTGTCCGAAATTCTGGTTCTGACCGGGGTTAAACTGTTGGTTTTGTCGTGGGTTTTTGTTTCTAAAAATATTTCGACATTCTCGATCGATCTCCTGGGCGGTGTCATACCATTTTTGAAGTGTGTCTGGAGTTCCTCGCATGACAATCATTTCAAGTAATCGGGGGTCGAGTTTGTCCTTGTATTTTCTAATAACTGTGGCGTCATTATATCCTGTTCGTCCAGCAATGGTTGAAAATCTAACTGTGAACTCTTCGACTGTCCAGCGTCCCATATATAAGTTATCAAGTTCGTCCTGGGCATCCTGTATTTCTGAATATACTCCGAAAAAATGTAAAAAGTCCTCCTTGATTTGTTCGTATTTGGTTCCCGGAGTCTGTTCCATAATCACCATAATTCAATCAACCCAGCTAGCTGCTGTTTGATTCTTTGATCCGTCTATAAGGCTCAACATGAACCTTATCTTCATCTCATGCTCAAGGGGATTAACACAAGATCCGGTGAAGTAAGACTCCAGCGATCTCATCCAGGCTCTTGCATGTTTACGATCTCCTGTGTATTTCTCAGGCTTCTCTATTTTGAGAGCCTTGTCCATGACTGCATCATGTTGCCTTCTTGCCATTATAGAAGTAGCTTCGGCCGTTTCGATTACAGGGGCATGTAATCCGAAAATACCTCTGCCGACAAATCTAATAGCGTCCGCGATCATATGGACCCAACCTCCTTGCTCAGCTGAGGTCGGAGGGTTAGGTGGAGGGGGTGGTGGTGGTTGGTTGGGGGTATTAGGAGGGGGTTGTCCGAAGTTTACTGGTAACATGAGGGGTGAAGGAGATCCCTGTGGGGTCGGAGCTTCCGTATGAATCGTTGGAGTGGTATGATGTGTTCCGGGGTTATTAATATAAGCGGTTCTGGGTATCGGTACCTGGTTCCATGGGTTTCCTGGTGTATCCATTTTTACAATTCAAAATCGGGGTAGGTAGGAGTAGGAAGTTCTCTACCGTCGTTATGAACGGTGTTAAGAAGGGTTTCGTATCCTAATGGAGAATAGAAATCCTGTGGAAATGGAGATATGTATCGGGTGGGAGTACTGAATCTCAGACTATTGTCGTGTCCTAATTCGGTGATGATGGTGAGGATACGGGGAATAGGGATAACGGGGCGAGGTAGAGGTGGAATGTAATTAGGGATTTGTTGGAGTGAAAGGTATGTGTTGGGATCGAAGTCTGAGTCGTCGGAGTCCACCGACACGGCTCTCAGATTACGAGTGTAAGGGGTAGGGCGAGATTGACAGGTGTAGATTGGCGTGGAGGATGAGGGAATGTGATAGGATCGGTTGTGGAGAGTACGGAGAGTTTGGGAACGGGTGATGGGTGCCAGAATGAAAGACTAGGTAACAGATGCTCTTGAAGGGGCTCGAAGACTAGCGAGACGTCCTAAGTCTTACGCACACCGATTTGTAGATAGAACCAGCTGGGGCAACACGTGGTAGCCTCCCCAGTCACTGGCGCCGTGCCAAACTCAAGGCAGAGGGCCTAAGATGTTTGGTAATTCGGAAGAGTCGGGCTCAACGTTACTCTATCCTCTCGTGCGTCCAAGCACAACGAACAAGTCTATCGAATGGGGTGTACATCTAAGGATTCGAAGGTCCAAAGAATGAGGAACGAGGTAAAGAGAAAAGTGTGCCAGGGGTCGGTGGAAGAGAGTTCGAGGTCAAGAAACGAGGTAGATTCTTGTGCTTTTGTTAGCGACAGACGAGCAAAAACTCGAAGTCGAACTCAAACACTTGAAAATATGGAAGCGAAGTGAATCTTATTGCTTGTCTGGAATAAACTAGCACAAGAATAAGGAATATCTAACTAAAATGATCGTATTTATAATAAAAGTCCATGAGGAAACTGCATGTAATCTAACCTACACTATAACACATGTTTACTGTGCTTCTACTGTGCAAACTCATGTACTACGTATGTAACAAGCATGGCCGGACTGTGGACTGTGCCCGTAGTCTTGATGAATAATGCATGTCGATATGCATGGTGTCCGCATTGTAAGTCAGGTGATACATGTCAGGTGACTATGATAAGATAAGATATATGGATTAGATAAGATAAGTATGAAATCCTAACAGGAAAACATAAAAAAACATATAAGGATTGTAACATTGTAGAGACAATATAAACATATTAGGGCAGCTGATCACTATATCAAAATATTGGGCATGTGTTCAAGCTAATATGCATAATATAATTTGGATATACTGATTGTATATTCATATTCTATCATATTTGCATTTTCACCCGGGGAGGGAATACGAAGGTTCAAAGAAGCACACATAAGACTAGTGGCACGCCGGCATTGATCTATTACAGCCGTTTGCAGAAATCATGGCAGTCGCCGGCCATTTTCGGCAATTGTGGGTGAACCTAACCCTAACCAAACCCTAGTGACGCGCGGCACCTGGCCAACTGGTAGTGTACCACAATCCTCCAAATCCTCACCCAATCATCTCCGCCAAGTGCTCTTTGTCTCAGTATTTGGGATCTGATGTGTTATTATCATGGATCTCAGGCCTTTCAATGAATTGTGGCTAGCTAAGGTGGGCAATGCTCAAGTGAAGCTCAAGCACTCGTGACTCAGGCAATACCCAAGCATTACTCACTTCTCAGCCTCAGTCCTCTTCAACTACTTCTTTCTATTGGAAATCTGCATATTTATTGGAATAGTGGAGGGAAAGGGATAAGTGAAAGAGGAAGAGGTGGAGTTGGGACAAAGTTGGAAAGGGGCGAGTGGGACACTGGAGTCTGGGAGTCTGGGAAGTTTGAACTTGTGAATTCATGCTCTGCTTTCCGATTTCTGACTGGCAGTGACCATGAATATGTTCACATTTGTATGTCCTGATAGTATTGTAATACATATAGTAGCTACTAGCTTTAGATCATAGTAAAGGTGATGATTTGCGCTGTGGTTGGCTAGGGTTTGGCTAGGGTTAGGTCCACCCGTAATTGCCGAAAATGGCACGCGACTGCCATGATTTCTGCAAATGGCTGTAATAACAGTACTGAAACTGGAAGTGAGCGGTACTTCCAAACATAGAAACTGGGTGGGATGAAGAAGCTGTCGCTAGGGACACACGTGCATCAGCTTCCCTAGAGACAGTGACCTTACATCTACTTCTCCCTCCTTCCTTACTTGGACGCCACTATGATTACTGTGATCCATACATTGCATATCCACTGTAATTACAGTGGGCAATATATGAAACTTACGGTATGGCCTGCACTACAGTCATTTGCCAATGCCACATATCAGCATAGCGTTTATCTATCATTCAAGACTATGGCAGGAGAAGCCAAAATTCCAAGGAAGATGGATCCGCAGTAACTAGTAACTTGGGAAAAGTGTTGCACAAGTCCTGTGTTCCATACATCCGCCCCTCGTGTTGTTCTTCAATGGATGAAATCTTAGAAGGTCGCCAACTGGATCGCAGCCAATAATAAGAAAGTCTACCTATTGAATTAGATGAACCAGTGAAAAATATGGCGACGCAATGCGATGGTACTGCAAATATCACCAGTATTTCCGGCGGACTCGGAGGCTGACTCGCTGGCGAGAAATTACAATACCAACTTGTTCTATGTCGTAACTTTAAAGACAAAGGGCACATAGAAAACATGGAAGTGCCAAAATCGTGTAAGATTGGCAAACATTAGCTTAGAGGTATGTGGCTGTGTCCATCACTGGCACAATGTTTGGGTTTCCCACCGAATCAACCGAATTCCGCACGATTCTTGTTTCATCTTCAAGTTCGACGTATATATATGCATTGCTAACCAACTCAATGAATTAACAGGGGTGAGTGCCATCATCCTCTTTCCTACAACCATGTGCTGAATATGCGATAAAATTGAGATGTGTGGATAACAGAAAAAACCCTGTCCGTGAAATAGAGAAAGAAACATTTGAAGCGCTATAGATTTAGCTCCAGTTCAATTTTTTTTTTTTTTAAAAAAAAAAAAATCCCGTATTTTACGTTGGTTATGGTAAGCCCTCCAATTCAATTAACGATTGACATGATTCTGCAGAACTGAAACAGAAAGGTGCAGACATCCATAATGTATCACCTCAAGGATAATTAAGTCCTCGAGATTGCGTTCCTTGATTCCGTATCTGCTTGTCGTTGATTTGTCGTCGATCGCCACAGGCCCAGGGAGTCTCAGGGTAATGATTAAATATCCCAAAGGGGACTTTTGATCTAGATTCTGCTTGATGCGACAAGTTAGGATGTACATAGGATCCCCGAAAACGCCCATAGAGGTTGAACTTGAAGGATGGACCCAAAGATTGATCAGCGGACAGGTTTTGGCGGCCTGTAGGCCTCCACACGCGGATTGTGGGACGATACCTCCAAAATTGCTGAATTATATGCGGATTTCGTCCTCCGACCTTGTTAAGCGCCAAAATCCGCTGCAGGTGCTTAAGTAAAAGATCCTATGTATAAGTAATGTATGAACTAAAAAAAATTAGTTCTTATCTGTCTATAAAGTAAAACAATTCTGTTACAAAAAACTTCCGCGTTTGTTTAATACATAAGCTATAATATCCATCGTCCGCTCGTCTTTCTCGCTCCCTCACTTTTCGACATAGAGCCGATGAAAACACAAATCCAACAAAAATCTTCGTCTTTTCTTGTCTCTTTCTTTCGTCTTTAAACTTTTACATTGTTTAGTATTCTCTATTGATTTCTTATTTGAGCAGTGTCACATATCCTCATCGCGAGTGCCTTCCCACTACTGCTCCTACTAACTCTTGTGATGCGAGCTCAAGTGATTGGAATTCGGACACAGTGCAACAATTTGATAAAAAATGTTAAGCTTATTTGCGCAGAACTGTGTTGACTCTGTACCATTTCGGACAAAAGACAGGGCTGTTGTACTCAAATTTGGTGATAACCACGGGAGCTCATGTACATGATGCGCTCTTTTGACAATGAACAGGGTCATCTTGTAGTCTCTAAGTAGCAAGGGGCGCCCCGCGTGGCGGTGCCTTCGGCGCCGGACTACTCAACTGTACGCAGACAATGAATGGTACCTCCTTCTGTGTACCATTCCACACACGGATTTTCCACCCTACCTATTGGCCGAAAATTGATCAAATATACGCGGACTGTCGTCCGACATAGGTCCAAAAATCCCAAAATTTCCGCGGACAGGTATCATACCTCTATGGGCGCTTTTGAGGGACCTATGTACATCTATACACTGCCCGCCATCCACCGCTGACTTTGCAGTATATAGATACCGAGGCGGATTTCTCTCTTTAGCTCCACTGCCAGCCGAATCCCCTCAAAGAGCATCCTGCACTTTCTCCCGTCTCATCCACTTGTTCATGTCAACGCCGTTATAGAGAAAATTGTCCGGTACAAAACAGCAACATAAAGCGAGTTCTATGGCGAGCCCAATAGATCAGGTTAGAAGTAAGCTCTCTACGTTTTAACCGTATTGAGTTTGTACCCATGGCACATCGGTAGTTACATCCGCTATCTGTTCCGCTGGCGCAATAATCTCAACCCTTTATCGTCTTTACATACGAAGGAGCCGATTGTGGGCTGATGATGTCAGTGCTTAATACTATTTACTGTTACAATGAACTGCTTGAAATCCTTACATCGGATTGCTATAGGGGTGTGCATTGATTTCTATGCTAGCATTAATAGTACAGGTGGTGGCGGTGTTTCTACCTGTAACTGGCTCAGGTGTGTATTTATTATACTCGTTTTTTATTCCTTCGCTGATTTTAAAGTACAGATCCTAAAATTGGCATTGCTCGTTATTATCTTATGTCTGTTTCATTCTATATAATAGTATGGTCTGTCTCATATTAACCAGAACACTTCAAGTTCTCTGATGTTTGTTTTGGCTTTGAATTAGGGGTGCACGACTGTCCATGCTATTCTCTATAATTCGAATTGATCCTAACGAAGTGAGAAGGATGATAATGTTCATAATAGCATTTATCTACTTCCTTGTCTTTATCGGTCTGCTTTCCGAACATGTATGGCTATGCGAAGCCCATCCCAACTGGAAAAAATCAAAGATACCGATGTGTAATATAAAGAGGCAAATTGGTATTTCGCAACTTGTTGGTCAGTCTTCATTCATTAGTGTGTTGGATACACCGTTTTCATTTGTGTCTTTTCAGCGGACATTACGATAGATCTGATTCTTCTTATTGCCCCATTGCGCCTTTTTATCATATTACATGATAAATGGCTACGTAACGGCCTCACAATAATATTCTCAACATGCATTATCACAACTGCTGTGTCACTCGTGCATGTAGTGTATATTTTCCTCGCTGACGGAACAAAGGTGGTGGTATCAGGCTTGATAGAGGTTAGCATTCTTCCACTCAGTATTTTACATAAAATTTCTAATATAACAGCAGGATTGTGTTTCACTCGTTGTATGCAATATTCCAGTCATTCTTACAGCTTGCCTTAAATTAAGGGAGTATACTTCTGGATACCGGGACGCAAAGCCGCCATCATTTATGATTTTTGCGAGTCGAAGAACCGGGTTGGATACTCATTGTGGAGGAATGAACCCGGGCTCTACAGCTCTCGACGTGAGCGCAAACACGTTTAACATAGAAGACGTTTCGACAGAAACCGGATCTGCCTTTGCCACCGTTTCTGCAACTTGTGATAGGTCAGAGATGTAAATACTACTGTTGTAAAATTTTAAGCATGGGAAATTGTATTTGCATGCGCTTTAAAATGTCTATGTAACCTTTCCTATAAGTCCATTAATATATTGTATATTAGCATGACATCTTCCCGAGGTACTACACAGGTTCACGGTCACTGTTGCCGCCCAAGTTTTATGAGTCGATTGATCCCGGTTGTTTGAGATAGAGAGCCCCTTTGGATCACCTTGTAAGGTTTCCGTACTATATGCATCAGGAAATAAAGACATGACAATATAGAGCTATATAGCCTATATAGCAGTCATAACCCTTATTGCATAGTCCCCTTGTGTGCTAGGAAGTCACTCTTCCTCGCGGCCCATGCCTCTGTTCAACATCCAACATTTTCAGCTGACTCAATTAATTAACAAGGTTACCACCATCTTGCTTCGTACAGCCATTTGAGTCTTGAGTAACTAGTTGAGATCTTGGGATGTCCAGGTAACAGAAAAACTCTGACTATCCAACTCACATGGACAGATTCGGCCTCTAGATCCAGCCAAGTATGAGGTTAACTATTAAATGTGCCTCCGCAGCAGAGACAAAAAATACTGGCACTCAACAGGCATTTGTAATAAATATAGATTCTTGAAGCGGAAAGTTGTCCTTGTTGTCGATCATAAGTATAAGGTAAATTCGTTCAATTATTCGAGAAAATCTTTTGATCTATTCACTGGAGGAGTCAACCTGTCTCACTCAGTTACCAGTACCACCATACCTGTGTGATCCGTTATGTTGTCCGTGACTGGCCACTGCTGACTTGGATTTCGAAGATATATAATTGAACTTACTAGTTTCTCTCTTTAGCTCCAGTACTTCATCCCTCAATGACAATCCCACCTTTTCTCGCTCTCGCTCAGCCCTTTATAATAATACAACTAAAGGGCAAACCTCCCATAATTTGAATCAAGTAACTTTCAGATCTATGGCTAGTCCAATAGATCAGGTTAGAAGTAAGTCTAATCCATTTTAATACCATTTATAGCATCATTTACTTTGCTCCATTGGCCTGTCTGCAGCTACATCTGCTATCTGTTCCAGTGCTACTGCAATATTTTCGACCTTTATCGTGTATACATACGAAGAAATCAGTTGGGTGCAGATGATGTAAGTGCTTTTTCGAGAGTCTCGATGTACTCAACGTTCAGTTACTGTAGGGATGGACAATATTTTCTATGTTGGTATTAATGGTGCAGGTAATAGCAGTATTCTTGCCGATATCCAGCTCAAGTGAGTATTCAAACACTCCTTCCCTGGATTCCTTAATCTCAGAAAGCAGTGTATCATATTGGTGTTATTCGGTATTATCTTATGGCTGTTTCTTTTTACGCGATAATATTGTCAGCATCGTAACTTCAAAAAAGTAATTCTTCTCTAAGATATACCTTCTCTGGGTCAGCACGCTTGTCCATCCTATCCTCCATTATTCGAATAAATATGCTTGCTTTGAGAAAGAAACCCGTGCATGCAATAGCATTAGGTTACTGTATCGTGTTCCTGATCCTGGTATCTCAGTTTTTCTGGGTATGCGAACCCCACTCCGATTGGAAGGATGAGAAGATACCCCAGTGTCACCTACATAAACAAGTTGCTATTTTACAGCTTGTGTGTAAGTCAGATCCAGTTATAGTCTAATAGTTTTGCAGAAATCTTAGTTGTTCCATCTTAGCGGATATTATCGCAGACCTGATTCTCCTTACTGCGCCACTTGGGCTTTTTCTCACGTTGAGCGATAAATGGCTATGTAACCACCTCATGATCGTATTCTCTACATGTATTATTACGGCTCTCGTATCGCTGGTGCATGCAGTATTTACTATCCTCACTGCAGGAACGACGGTGGTGGTAGCAGGCTTGGACGAAGTAAGCTTTACTACGCTCACCCTTCTTTATTTTTCTAACAAAACGATAGGACTGCATCTCTCTCATAGTATGCAATATCCCAGTTACTTATTGTTATAGTTCATCTTAAATTGGGAGACCATACTCCCGCCTGCCGGAAACCAATTCTGCCGTCATTCACGATCTTTGCGAGCCGAAGAATGAATGATACTTGTGGAAGAAACCAAAATCCTACAACTATCAATATGAGAACAAGCACAGGAAATACAAAATATGTTTCCAAACCAACCGGATCTGACTTTTCCACCTTTACTACTAAGTAGTACTACGGCCTCATAACCCTGGGGATTGTATCTTTAAGCGCTGTATATTTTGAAGTTCATTGCCTTGTCATTGCCACTGAAACTTAAAGATGAGGAAGTGCTCGGCATACGCGCTCAGACGCGTCTTGGCTGTGACTAGCGGGGGTTTCGGAGTTTCTCGCGTGTCATAAGCGCGTGACTGCGTCACGCCGCAGTTCTCCTCTCCTGGCTGTCGTTCGTGCAGATTGTCAAAGTTTCTCGTTCTCCCCTCACCTCTACCCTTCCCGTCATCTCGTCGTGGCTGTTCGTCTCAAGTCGCTCCTTTAACCTGACATTCCTTTAATATTCCTGTCCTCTAAAGCTAACTACTCCCCGTCTAACCCTGTACGCATTCCTCAGTCAACGACATCCAAATCCCTGCTTACCAGCTCCCTTACCGTTTTTCTACACCTAGAAAACATCCAGCCATGTTCACTCGCTACGCCCTTACTGCTCTTGTCGCACTTGTTTCGACTCAAGTTGCCCTCGCAGAAGTGACTCCTAGCGAGCCTGGTCCTAATGCCTCCTACACTGCTGGCAAAACATGCAGGGTTACCTGGGAAGCCGACACCGAGTCAACGACTGCCTGGAAGAATATGGCAATCCAGTTGATGTCTGGAAGCAACTTCGACATGCAACATGTGACCAGTAGAGCTATTTCTCTACAATTTTTACTCATCGTCTGATCGTCATGAATAGCTGTTGCCTCTGCTCAAGATGGAACCGTCGCTGGTGTCGTGGAATACACATGCCCAGAGGTACGCCACTTTTAATATATGGGCTATATTCACCCTGTTTTTTAACGCATCTTTCTGACTTTCCGCCCAGGTTACCCCTTACTCGAACATTTACTTCTACCAGTTCACTGCCACCAGCGCAGACACCAAAGCTTGGACGACACGTTTCACAATCACCTCCCCTACTGGAGAGACCACCGACCCGGCAAATAAAGTCCAACCTAATTCTGGAGACGCCATCCCATGGGGTGTTGGTACCCTTGTTGACCCCTCGCAGGCCGTTGCACCCCCAGCCTCTGCTGGTGGCTCTGGCTCAACAGGTTCCTCTGCTGCGGCAAGCGCCTCGACTACCGCCGCGACTGGCACCTCAACTAGCACCGCAACTGGAGCTACCGGATCGTCCTCTGCCGCTGTTGCCGGTGCCACTACCTCCTCTTCCAAGGCAATCTCTTCAAGCGCCAGCGTGCGTTCTTCATCCACCTCGTCTGCTGCGGCTGCAGCAGCATCAGGCACCACAGAAACAATCAATAATGGTGCCCTCAGCAACATGGTCAACTCCCATGTCCTCCAAGTCGCTCTTCTCTTCTCTGCTACGGCGTTGTTCCTATAGTCACTCACACCCTCCATATACTTTGATACCTTTTTTTCATGACTCATATAATGATTCACTTTCCGCCATGAGTATCTACAGACGCACCTGCTTTATCTAGATATCATGTTAATCATTATAGTCTTGTCGTCGTTATCCCCGGGTTTATGTTTCGCTATACGGGCACGGATACCAATATGGACGATTTGGACGATTTCTTTATTTGGACTTAAAACCTTGGGCTTTCATCTTCTGGTGGTTTATGTGATGGATATTTTACAACTTTTCTCTCGGAACCTCGCATTCAGTAATATTAATACACTTCAGCATGATTGGTGGAATAGTAGACATTGTGTATGATGCTTCAAGTTCAGGGACGGTTATGCTATTTAATTATAGACAGTTCGTTTTGGGAAGTGCGTACCGACTGTTTGCTATCATTCGTCCTTGAAGCTAGAGGACTAGGCGTCAGTGCGGCTACGAGATAGTACTTACGAGTGGCTACGTCAGTGCACAAGTTACACACCGCTTCTCAAGCAGAGAAAACTGCGCGATAACTCCGACTCTCATCGACCTGTGATTGCACGGAGCCCCTTTTCCCAGTACCTTGAACTCGCTCAACTTTCACAACCAGCGAATTTGCACGAGCCTATAGTCTGGAGCGCGAGAGCGCTACGCGGACCGTAGCATCAACGACATCAACTGTTGATCCTGGGTTAACATTTTGTGGAAATATGCAATTTCGTTGTTCTCGGACGTCTCTTTCGGGCCTGTGTCTGTTACAATCGGGATTTTCCCTCCTTTTACTCGACTGAGGCCTGTCCTCTCATGGGTGTCCGGGATTGTATTCTTCGAAGGAAGGATCGACCTACGTAATCCTTTAAAGTTAAACGCCTGTCTAGAAGAACTATTTTGAGAACCTGGAGGGATGGTAAGAAATGGAGGTGATATATGTATGTACTGTTGAACGACTGGTAGATTTAATCCATAGATGACAGGAAAGCTGCGGACGGTTTCAGCCTATGGTAAATTTCAATAATCAGATGGAAAGGCCTTAACTGGCCTCAAGTATCCCCGGCGAAAATCCAGACCGAGTCCAACAAGGTCCAACTGTGGTAAGTCACCCTGTTATTTCTCAGCCGGAAGCGGGTAGCGCTTGGTATTTGGCCCTTGGGAAGTTACAAAGTTATCCCTAGTTATCCTCATCGTCGTCTAGTGAGGCAAGCGCTAGATTGATCTCAGACATCAGATTTCCACCACGCTGACCGCATGTAAAGTAACCTTACCAAAACCTTACGCTAACGCTACTTTTTATGATTTTTCTCAATCTTCTTTTCCATCTCGTGTAACGTGTTCAGGTTTGCCCTGGCGTCGAGCCTGGGGTACACTTCTCTATTCATTTCTCCTTCTCTCTGCTATACTTAATAGTTCTCTTCTGTCGTTACAGAGTTTCTTTCTCTTCGGTTTCCTCCATTTCAAGTTCAAGTATCTGTCTTTACAACACGCGCCAAGAGGTATCCGGGTAAAAGCTAGATTCTCATGCACCAGACGTTAGTTTAGGATGGTGAATGCTAAAGATCCGGAGGTTCAGATTAAAAGTATGTTTCTTTGTTGATCTTGTATTTTTGTGCTTTCTGAGATACCGATTGTTAGTTACTTCTGCTGTGTGTACGTCTGTGGCCTTTGTGACCACGCTATATCGCATATATGCGAGAAGGTATCGGCTTTGGGTGGATGATGTACGTGAGGACTTGCTTTCATGGTGGGTGCCATCCTGACGAGGGTTTAGGGATTCGCGTTGGTTTCAATGGCTTCCATCATCATCCAAATGGTAGCTATATTCATGCCCATTACCAATCCTCGTATGTGTATAGTTCGGTGCTTTTAAATTGTGTTCTGAAAACGCTGCTTTTGTAGCACGGCACAGTGGTGTCATTCGATACTACCTCATGGCGAATGCATTCTATGCGGTTATCTGGTAATTCCTTGCGCTTATTATTATTCAGTTTTGTGTATACTTACCCAAGCACTTACACAGGAATGCTCGCCTATCCATTCTATTTTCTTTGATTCGCATTGATCCTGACCCACGACGTCAGACGATAACACTATACATCTGCGTTTTATACTTTGTCGCTTTCGTAGTTCTTCTCCTTCAGCTGTTGTGGGTCTGCGAGCCGCAGGGCTCTGAGTGGAAGGACATGCCGGTTCCGCAGTGTAGCTTGACAGATCAGGTTGCGATTCTGCAGTTGGCTTGTGAGTTGAGTGTCGTTATAGCCGTACTGTGAACTGATTGTGTAAAAGCGGACATCACGGCGGACCTTTTTCTTCTAATCTTACCAGTCCGCCTATTCGTTGTACTCCATGACAAATGGCTCCGATACCGACTTATCATGATATTCTCAACCTGCGTGGCAACAACGGTCGTATCCTTAGTACACGCGGCGTTTATCCTGAACAGAACAGGCGTGAAAGAAGTCATCGCTGCCGTAGTTGAAGTGAGTCCATTAAAAACCTACTCAAATTAAAAACCCTAAACAGCCGGACAAAGGACTGCGTTTCATTGGTCGTATGCAACTTGCCCGTTATCACGCCCGCTTTGATAAAGCTCGACCAGAGTGTCGAAGAGCGGAGGGAGCTGACGATGCCTTCTTTTATGATTTTTGCGAATGCAAACAAAGGGGAGGAGACGACGTTTCGGTTGTCAAATTTGAGGACACGGGATTTGGAGGATGGGGATGTGGATATGGGTACTGATACGGAGAATGGGAATTCGGATGCGGCAAATAGTTTGGGAAAGACTACGGTGGGGTATATGGAGTCGGTTACTTTTGGTGCGAAAGCGTCTAGTACACATGGTCGGTTAGATTTAGGAGACGCATCGTAGGTGTGTACATTTTGTGGTAATATTTAATTTGCCATAGATATTTTGAGCCTTGACGGTGTATTGAGTAGCTGGAAGTACCAACTTGCAGGGAACGTTGACATCGAGTAAAGTTATTGCTGTTTTCTTTGCACCCAGGGCTGTCTTTTCGTGTCGTCCTCTGTCAGAGTTTAGCAGCTAACTGTACAGATTACGACAAGTGAGCCCCATTGTTTATAGCAGAGTCAGGCAGATGGAGAACGCAGTACCGTGCTAAGGAGTCACTAGCTGTTGACCTGTTGACCTGTTGAGCTGCGAGCTGCGTTCGGCGCGCTGGTCCGGGGATGCCGTGCGTGCCGGTTGTTCTCGCGGTCACAAGGTTTCTTTTCCTCTCCCTCGAATTGTTGCTTTCTTTTCATGAACTATGCCTCATTTTAGCCACCATCAACATGGGGAACCACTGCGCGCTATCAATGTCGTAGTATCCTGCTTAATAACCCGGCTAAAGCTCGACAGTCTAGGAGGCAAAAGACAATAAACGCCACACTGGCTGTAATGTGTGCACCAAGGACCGTCTGGATCCTAGGCATGCAGTGGGCATCGATGCTTAAGCATTCCTTTTTCGGAGAAAACATGTTATCCTGAATTTGAAGTAGGACACCTGTTCGCCTCATCAATCGGACGCCCGAAAGTACCATGTCTGAATGTCTTCTTCTTATGGACCGGTGACTCCGACTACTGCAACTTAACAGCACTCAGCTGTTTTTATTTCCACACATCCTTTCATCCCGGCATGCTACTTATACTTGCCTTCAATGACTATCGCACTCTTTCACACCGGCCATGAAGCAACCAGTACCTGTCCAGGGTGCGTACCTTTGCCTTTTCTTTTCTGACTTGACAAAGGATTGACTGTTATCTGCTCTACAGTTGCATCTGCAGTATGCACATCAGTGGCGATATGTTCAACCATATACCGACTCTATGCACGGCGCAAACGTCTTCGATACGATGATGTGCGTCATACCCCATAATACCCTTAAACCCAGCTGACAATCCCTAGGGCTTCGCTCTATTCTCCATGCTCGTCCTCTGCGTCCAAATGTCCGCCATCTTCGTCGAACCCAGTAAGCCCCTCAGCCCCATCCATCTAGCGTTAATCTCACACGTTCCCAGCTACCAAGACAGGCGTTACGAGATCGTACATACTAGACATAACATTCTACGTCGTCCTCTGGTGAGTTCACTCCCCCTCTACCTCCTATCAACTCTAACCCTCATACAGGTCCGCACGCCTCTCCATCCTCTGCTCGGTAATCCGCATCCAGCCAAGCTCACGGCGCCGCCGCATAATGACATCTCTCGTCCCCCTCTTCCTCGCAGCCTGCCTCGTGTTGATAGGGCAGCTATTCTGGATATGCGAGTCACAGGAAGAGTGGAAAAGGCAGGAGGTGCCCCAGTGTGCGCTTACGCGACAAGTGGCCGTTTTTCAACTCGTTTGTACGTTAACCCCTCGTTCAATATTACTCTTTTAGATTATGTGGAGCTGACATGAGTTGGGTATAGCCGATATCGTGGCGGATTTGATTCTGCTGCTTTCCCCGCTGCAGCTGTTTCTCCTCCTTCAGGATTTATGGTTAAGATATCGACTCGCGCTTATATTCTCAACATGTATTATGACTACCATCGTTTCCCTCGTCCATGCTGCGTACATCTTAAACCACGAAGGACCGAAGATTATCATCGTCGGAGTAGTCGAAGTCTGTCTTCTTTTCTCCTTATATATCTTCTTAAACTAACGAAGCACAAAGGACTCCGTCTCACTCATAATATGCAATTTCCCCATCATCGCAGCCGCCTTCCTCCGATTGAGCGACAAGATGGCGTCGAATAGGCACAACATGAATGACCCCACATCCATCCGCTTTGCACGAGCTTTTACCATGGCTCCTATAGGAGATGAAGAACAAAGGACAATGGGAGAGGCGTACATCGTGATACCTAATGAACCTGCATTCCCCGAGAAAGCACTCACAAGAGATACAAAATCTGATCTATGGACGCAATCATTATGACAACGACCCCACCTCTCTTCTGCTCACCATTCGAACTTCTGTATCATATTTTTGGGCAATATTGTTATGTATTTTAGGCTAGCATTTAGCATCATCTTCCTACTGTATTCACCAACGACACCATTGAACTCCCGCTCTATAACCTACATATGTATAATTAGTACTGTACCGCTCTCCAATGTAAATATAGTTTGGAACTGCACACTTCTCTCAACTGAGACGCATCGCCTCATCAGCAAAAGCTACCAAATGCTTCCAACGCACTAAATGGCGCAGCACACGCGATATACAGCCCACAGCAGAGAAAGCAAAAATAAGCAATACACGATTTTATTAAGTACGTATGGACCCAGGGGCTGCCAACAGCAACAAAACTCATCTTATGTAGTATAATAATAACATCCTCCACCTACGCAACAACAGCCCTCCTCCTCGGGACAGGCTTACTCCGCTTCCGCTTCTTACCCTGTGCGAACGCATTCGCAGTTTTGAGGTCGCGTCCTAGCAGGTCTTCTTTCTTCACCTGGAAGATGCGGACAATCCAGTTTTCGGATGTGAAAGCTTCGTCTGTGGGCGATGTGTTAGCATCAAAGAATGGAAGAATCGGAGAGGTGAGTATGTTATTCACCGAGATAGTCGAGCGTAGGCCCCACTTTGGGGACCTGCTGCTGTCGAACGCGGTCCATTGCCTGATTTCCGCCAAACAGCTCCGCATATCTACATCCGCCGATATGTAATTAACACCAATCCACCCGGGGGTAATCAACAAGACTCACCGATAGTAAGACATCTTGTACATCAAGCTGTTCTTCATCGTCTGCGACGCCCTCTCATCAACGCGGTACTCGCCGGCAGGAGTGAAGTAGTTGCTCTCTTGGATCTCATCGGGCCATACACCCTGTGCGATACGGACCATCCATAAGAATTTGTTGATATCGTCGCCAGAGTATCCGATCAGACCACCGAAGATTACAAGGACGTAGTCAACATCATGTTTGCGCAGGATGGGGTAGGCGACTTCTTCGCTGCTTGACATAGCTTTGCCGACAGTGGCAATGTGGGCTGCAGAGTACATCGTCAGGGCTAACTCTACATGTGAAGATGGGGGACATACTATTGTTCCATGTATTATTATCAACCAATGTAGGGCGATCAGCCATACCAGCAATCTGATACCCGTAATCCCACCAACTCATAACCACAGCGTCCTGTGGCGTATTCTGCCTAAGCCAATAATACGCCTCACGGAAGTCATCAATGATATGTTGACTCCCGTCAGGATTGCTAGAAGCAAGCACTACGGAGGGAGACGAGTACGCGCTGGAAGTGACCCACGTACAGTGGAAAACGAAGAAAATGAGTAGGCCAAGCGCATTGAAGATCACAACAAGACGGGTGTCAAGACCGAAGATCCCCTTTGGCACTTCACTTGAACCTTTCTTTTTAGGTGCAGCGCCTGCAAGCTCAGAGAGCGCAGTGAAAGCAGGAGAGGTACCTGCAGCAGAAGCGTTAACCGCGGCAGCGGCTTTTTTCGCCTTCTTCGTCTGGGCGGGAGAAGCAGGTGCAGAAGAAGCTCCGTTGGTAACTGCTGCAGGAGTAGGTGTTTCGATCTCCTCTGCTTCTGGCTCTTTAGGATCAATGTACGTATCCAAAAGAGTTGAGAGAGCAATTGCGGAAGCAACACACACGACGGGGGTGAGCGTGAGCATCAAGCGCACCATGACTCCTGCGAAGTAACTAGCCATGACCGAGTAGATGATCACGAAGAGGTGCTCGTCGCGGAGCTCTTTGAAGCACATGACAACACCAGCAGGGAAGAGGAAAATCAGGAACTGGAGGTCCATGAAGAACGACGGCCATGCAGTGGGCTGATGCTCGGATACGGAAGCGATGATAGGGATGTATCTGTAATGAAAGGTGTCAGAACGGATGTAGATTAGATATTAAATGTGTCTGACTTTTTAGCGTATCCAGTGTCCCAGAGGGAATAGAAACGTCCTGTCCAGGGTGCGATCCACCCTTTGTAGGTCAACAAGACGAACGCGAAGAATCCGAGGACTCCAGTTGCAATGAGAGCAATGTAGAGCAGACGTTGGAATTGAGCGGAAGAAACATGTGAGCGGACGAGTTGGACGAAAGCCACGATTTGGAGGAGACCGAATACACCTGCAGACGGATTTAGACTGGTAAATGTAGCAAGGGTGGAGTGAACTTACCGAGTGCACCCATATGCTCGCTAGTGCTGACTGGCTGGAAGCCGACGAATGGCACTTGCATGGATGAAAGGGTGCCAACAGCGTACCAGGACGAATATGCGACATAGAGACGACTGGAGTAGCGGCCCATAAGGATAAGAACGAGGGCATGAAGAGGAATCATATTCGTGATGAATACATAACCACCTAAGTTGGAGATGTCAGTTCTTAACTGAGAGTATAGCGTAGATGAAAGAGCACACCCCAAGCAGCCACCATGTAGAAGTAGAATACAGCAGCGACGGTTCCGAAGAGCGCACTACCCTGTTTCAAAGCTTTAATCCAACAGTAGAAAGTAAACATGAGAAGGAAGATGGCAATAGCTTCGTTATCGTAAGAACCGGCGACGGAACGAGAGATGTAACCAGGAACAATGCCAATGAAGGCAGCAGCAAGAAGACCTGCACTCTCATCTTTCATTTCTTTCGTAAACCTAAAAATAGAGCATTAGAAGGGGAAAACAAGCGTCACATGAACGTACATATACGTTGCCCAAGCTGTAAAAGCGCTGAAGCCTGGTGCAAGAAGCACACAGACGTTTCTGATGTCGACGGGGAGGTTGAAGAAGTGGAGAATGTTGTAGATGACGCCGCTGGTAGCCATAAGGCCAGGGTACACTGTGCCACCTACGACACGGCCAAGAGGGTACCATGCAGTAGGATCGAACCAATTCCAGAATTCCTACGGATGAGAATCAGTACTTCGCCGGTTAGATTTTCAACTAGCTCAAAGTACACACATAGAAGCCTTTTGAAGCAAGAACTCTCGTTGCGCGACTGAAACCCTCAATTCAGAGCCCTGTTGCATATAGAACCATGCCAAGTTACTCACTAGTTGAACCACGGGTCACTAGAACACCGTCATTAGCATGATGTCCGCAAATCCCCCATGAGAGAAGAGAACGCACAATTCATGGATGATACTTTCAAAGTTGATGACAGCGAACAAACGAGAGGCGATAGCTGCGCCAGAGATGAATGCAAGGGCAACAATGCGCAGCAGTGAAGCTGTATTCGATATTGTCGACTGGGAGAAGTCGGAAGGGAGCGAGTAGGCCGTCGTCATGGCCGACGGTGAGGAAGAGTAGATCGTCCTGTGATAGTGATGATAGTTGAGAACGAGGAAGACAGTGGGCAGGGGAGTAGAGGATACCTGATGGATGCGCGTGGAAGTCGACGTGTCCGTATCCTCTGCCGATGGCTGCTATTTTGGGTGATTACATAGGCACATCTTAAAATAAACCGACCTCCCCTGAACTTTCGACTCTTTCGATTCTCTCTTACTTATCTTCGCCTTAATCATTTAGACTTTAATTATGAGTAGCGGCGCTCTCAGAGATCCATTAAAAGAGGAATTTATTGTGTACGCCACTCAGATTCTACTGTTCTGGAGCTCCATACTCAAAATTTTACTTCTGCAGTGCTCCTCACGAGACATGCCAGTCCTGCGGCAATTCTAGCGGACCAAAGTTTTTTCTTACCGCACTCAAAGGGCCATCAAATGGGCATCGAGACAATATTATTCCAAAGGACGAAGAGTACGATTCAGTGCTGTCAAACATCTCCTACGCAAGTGCGGAGTTGGGCCGTTTGGATGAGGAGATTGCTTATGTTCAGCAATCGCTCGCAGCACTCCAGCAGCGGAAGGAAGTCGTTCAGAAGTTTAAATTTCAGGAGGAAAGCTATTTCTCGCCAATACGAAGATTGCCACAGGAAATCTTGCGTCACATATTCTATCTTGATCATCTTGATCATCTTGACATTGGAGTTGTGGCTAGCCATCCCAAGGCACATATACGAGTGATTACTCAAGTATCATCTTACTGGCGCTGGGTGGCAGAGTCCTATCCGCTTCTATGGTCTACCTTTTATGCCTTCTTCCCGACAGAGGAATGGAGACCTTTGGTGGGATCTATGATAGAGAAGTGCATAAAGTTGTCAAAAGAACTGCCTCTGGATGTCAGGTTCGGAGCTTCATGTGATCCAAATCTTTTAGAGGATCGCTGTTTTCAGGTACTCATGCAATCTGCGTATAGATGGAAAAAGCTCTACTGTGCCAATCATAATCTTTTTGACGCCATTTCGGCAAGCGTATCCGTATTTCCCCGTCTGAGGTCATTGGAGCTCTATGAAATTCACCACTCGTTTTCTCTTAATCCAGCTCCAGAACTCACGGAGATTACGGTCTATCACGCCAAACAGTTAAACATCAGTATAACATCTCAGGCGGCTCCATCACTTACTCGTCTCACCCTCAATTTTGTGTCTGACCCTCTCGCAGTATTCAGTGACCTATCCTGGTCACATATAACTCACTTAACATCTGATATGGGTCTCAATGGTGAACTCTTCGTATTACTTAGAAACATGCCTAATCTCGTCTTCTTGAGCTTTAACGGGATTACCAGAGTGATCGAACCTATCACACTTCCGCAACTCCAAACGCTTACGCTGGGCAGACAGGTCGGCTTCCAAGGAGGTACAATTGAGATCGCATCATTCACGACGCCTCGCCTCAAGAATCTGTACTTGGACAGAAATATCAATACAGACGATATTTTACAGTTCCTTCGTCGATCGCAGTGTCCTCTAGAAGAGCTGAAAGTTACAGATGAGACTCTAGACGAACGTTGGGGCGCTGATGAACTAAGAAATGTGAAAAAACTGTGCTTAAGCGCGCCACGTTCGATTTATGATGATCTTTACTGGCTGACACGGAGCAGCGGCACGCTCTCTAACGATGATGAAGATGCCGAGAACGTAGAGGATGTTGAAACTCTGTTTCCTCAGCTAGAGACACTTGACCTTGAAGACATAAATTGCGCAGCAGATGTTGACTTTGCCAAGGAATTGATAACCATGCTCGCCTCACGTCTTCCACCTATCAATCAAGCTGCACCAGTGGAAGCAAGAACTGATACAGACGTTAATGATTTGGTATGCCACCTAAAGTCTGCAACGGTGATTCTCAAACATCAAGTGCGAAATGAAGATGCCTTATCAACTCTGAGGGACTTCCTGCGCTCGGATATTGTACGGCAGCCTGGTGTTCGTGTCTCCGTAGGATATTCCGATCTTGACTCCACCTTCATTGACCTGTTGTGAGAAGGTTTATACCCCAGTTTCACTCAAGAGTTACCACATACCACAAAGATGCCGGATATAATGATGAGTTGTGTACCGTGATTGCTCATTTACATACCTATAAAGTAGATTAAGTATACTACGTCCAAGTGCTCAAGGTTCTTTATGCCCTTCATTACTTAACTACTAAGAGCATGAAGGAGATTCACTGCCATCAAGTTGTCGTGTCGCTCCCAGTTATTATATAATGGCTACATCAGGGGTATGTATTAGTGCTACGAAGGAGCTGAGGCTAGTGAACAAATCGTGTACTCACTGTTCAATTACCAGCAAGTTACCAGTACTGTTATTCATACAACCTGATTATACGTTCAAACGCCGCTATACCGTATGTTAGCATTCCTATAGTACTTATGCATATTTTTCACTCAATTTACTATCATGCTCCAGGCAACGGTGATCTTCAATGAAAAATTAAGGGGCCAGGCTTGTAAACTAAGGGCCTTCCTGCTTGTGTACACCTGTGTATACCTCTGAGCTAAACGATTCAATACAAAGTTACAAACACAACTATTCAAATAATTACCACCACGTTCGAACCGCGTTGCTACTTGCTACACGAGTACATTGTCAACGTAACGACCCCCCCCCCCCTTTCTCTCCAAGTTTTTCTTTTACTTCCAAATATGGATACACATATTAGTTGTGATAAGGAGTTCATTATGTATGACTGCAGTCTTTGCCTTGTCTCCCAACTTCCAGCATCTCAATGATCTCATGCGTATATTCACTAGTGCTCCACATGAAACATGTCTGGCCTGCGGCAGTTTTAGCGGTCCCAAGTTTCTTCTCTCCCCATTCAGAGGTCCAACTGCTGCACATCGAAATAACATAATTCCAAAGGATCATGAACGCGAACTGGTCCTGTCAAACATATCATACGCAGAATTAGAGTTAGACAGTTTAGATCATGAGATCAATCGTCTTCAACTATCTCTGGCAGCACTTCAAAAAAGGCGAGATGATCTCCACAAGTTTGCAATGCAGGAGCGAAGTTATTTTGCGCCGATAAGAAGATTGCCAGAGGAAATCTTGCGTTACATATTCTTTCAAGAATATGTTGATTATGCCGATTATGGACTTGTCGCTTGCGCTGACAGAGCTCCACTACGATTGATCACCCAGGTTTCATCTCACTGGAGATCAGTTGCTCATTCTTATCCTATCCTATGGTCGAGCATCTATATCGATACTCGAAATCAGCCACAAAACTCGGTCCGTATGGCAGTACCTTTTATAGAGAAGTGCATACTTCTATCAAAGGAGTCCCCACTGACCCTTACATTCTCGGGAATATTTGAATCAAGTCTCCTGGGCGATCACTGCTTACAAGCAATTAAGCAGAGTGCATATAGATGGGAAAAGATTGATATTATAAATCAGGAACTTCTACAGGGCATTGTGGCAAGCACGACATACTCCTACCTTCGGTCACTAAAGATCGGAACGGTCACCCGCTCATTTTCTCTTAACCCTTCGCCGAAACTCAAAAAGATCACAATTAGCGGTGCTCGAGATTCTACACTCAGAATCTCCCTTCAATCTGCTCCGTCGCTCACTCATATTAACTTCAATAAGATCGACAGTCCTTTCACGATGTTCACTGGTTTACCTTGGTCACAGATAACCCATTTTACATCAGACGTTAACAGTTTCTTAGATGGGGAACTCTCCGATATGATGAGAAGCATGCCTAACCTCATGTTCTTCAAGTTTAATGGGTTTTCCCCGTTATCCATACCGATTGTACTTCCTGGGGTTCATACACTTACCCTAGGCAGCAGAGGGAACTATATGCTGCGCTCAAACGAGTTAGAACATTTTACGGCGCCTGGTCTTAAAATATTGCACTTGGAACGGGACTTCGAGACAGACGACATCTTACAATTCCTTAGACGATCCAAATGTTCTTTGGATGAGTTAACAATTACTTCCGTAGCACTGGATGAGCGCTGGCTCGCTGAAGAGCTAAATAAAGTGAAGAAGCTGTGTTTCTACCATCCACTATCGTCACGGCTATCTGACGATATCTACTGGCTAACAAGAGGGAATGACCCCGGTGATGAGCAGCCTCTCTTTCCACAGTTAGAAGTACTTGACGTGCAGAAAATAGTTTCTGATCCCGAAGATACCTTTGCGGAAGATTTGGTGGCCATGTTGACCTCGCGACTTCCACCTATCAGTCAAATGACATCAGCGGGAGAGTCAAGAGATGGGACAACAGAAACTTGGCTTAAGTCAGCAACTATTACCTTCAAGGACGAGTTACATGAAGATGCGGCAAACATAGTGAAAGCCTTCCTGCGCTCAGACGTTGCTCAGCAACCTGGAGTGGAAGTGACTATTGGATATCACAGTTATCGTCCTCGGATACGGAAATATTAGTACCAGCATACTTTGTAGGAGTTCAAATTATTTATAAAAGGACAGTAACAAGTAACTAAAAACCATCATGATGTCGAGGTCGTGGCTCCATAGTCCTCTTCTGGCACGGATATCACACTGGCTAACTAATATATTATTGCAACAGGAAAAGGCGTCGAAATACTATTCAGTAGGAGCATACAAAGCTGAGAGATGTCTAGGATTCGAAGAAGAACGTGTGGCATGTGTTCAGAGAATATATCCGATCCAATCATTTTATACAGATACTTACCACAATCGACCATCTTTGTTCACTGGGTGCTCATGGTGATGGTCACCCGTCTCTTATCCTCTGCCTCGTTGCGCTCAATGCCCTTCCGGACTTCCAAGTCCCAGTCAGTCCCAAGCCAAACAACGCAGTACTCTCCTATGCCAACAATAAATAAAGCCACGACTTGACCTACAATAGACATCAATTCCACGTGAACAGATGAACGCGATAAGTGTGTCAAGATGTACCAATCCATAGACCCTGCAATCCCATGTGTGTCTTGGGGTGGAAAGCGAGAGTGATACCCGTGGGAAGTGCGAGTACATAGTACGCCACGAGGTTGAACAGCGCTCCGAGGTGCTGACGGCCTGAGAAACCACGCGTTTTCAGATGAAGACGAGTACGTGATCGGAATGCTATGTACCTTGGCCACGAAGCACGCCTCCACACGATCCAGCGAGACCGTCTGCAACCTGGAAAGAGGCAACAAGTGGCATCACCTTGCTGACCAGCACAACAACATCTATGTCGTCACTGAACAGATAACCAAAGACCTGACACGTTCAAGTGAGTAGCTAATCGGACAAAAGGGAAGAACTCGTACATTTTTCGTGGAGATCATCATTAGCATAACCACGGCACCAACAACAACACTCAGGAAAGCAGATGCATGAGCAGCATATTTTGCTCCTTGAGCAGAGCGTGCACCAATAAGATTACCTACGCGGGCTGATGCAGCCACGCCAATTCCGAATGGGATTGTGTTCAGAACTGTGGATCAAACGTGGTGAAAATCAGCAGGGCATTCCATAAATTTAGGACGAAATGAACCCACTCTGATCGGTAGTCATGATGACAGATTGGGCTGCGAGCGGCAGGGAACCCAAACGGCCTGCGGCGAGGGCAACGATCTCGAAGGCTGCCCTTATAGCGTTAAAGGAAGTGTTGGCTTATAGATGACGGAAGATGAAGAGAATCGGACGTACCACTCCGTTCCGACCATAAGGATCCCAGGAAGAGCAAGCTTCAGGAAGTCATAGCAACTGGCGGTATTCAACACGATATTTGGCTGCAGGCCACCCCAGGTACCGTTTCGCTTATGAGCTGGAGAGAAACAAGTGAAAATTCCAAGCAATATAAAGCAAAGCCAGTATGTTATCGAGAGTGCCACTGGCGAACCAAGGAGACCGAGGGGGGTATGATGAATCAATAGAATATTGACGGCAATGTTAATGGGGGAAACGGCCAGAAGGACGACAGTTGAGGCACGCATGATACCTGATAACGTTAAGCGGATAATTGGTGAAGAGAAGATAAGATAGATGGACAGAAAAACGTGCCTTGGCATTGCAGATACTTCTTCAGACTCTCAAACCCGATATACCCAGGAGCTCCGACAATAAGAACACGTAAGAACTGTTGAACATCCCTGCTTAGGGACTCTTGCTGACCAAGTGCAAGCAATACGGGTTCTATGTAAAACCACAGGACGCCAACAGGCAAGAAAAGAACCCAAAGCAGCAGTAGGCATCTCTGGAAGTGAATTGATAGATCGGTTGGTTGCGTACCCCCCGTGAATGCTTGCGAGCCTAACGTATCGAGTGCGGTTGTTCCTCCTAACGCGACGCACCAACCTGTTGATCAAAAGAAACAAAAAAAGATAGACTGTGGGATCATTCTTAATGGGCTGAGAGAAGCAACAAGTACTAGCCAGTTACGAAAGCAAACATCAGTGAGAATGCTGCGACCGATAGCTCATCTGGACCAAGTCTTCCTGCAATAAGAATTGATACTGTCTGGGTTGAGTTTTGAAGGATATATGAAAGGATAACTAGAGTGTTTAAACGGGTATATTAACCTTCAATATGGACATAGACGTTGAAGGCAAGGTCACGCACCAGGGATGGAGTCGACGAGAAGCGACCCAAAAACCTTAAAATCCAAGTTGATGGGACCAGTCGCGTGGCTGTGACTTTCCCCTTGTGGAAGGTTCCCTACTACAGTTCTCGACGATGATGAAGAGGACGACTCGGTGAGTAGACTAGCATGGCCAGCAGTCAACAAAGGCGTCCTTTCGTTAGTTGACAAGGAGGGGGAAGATGTCATGAGTGTAGAAGACAAAGATCAATAATTTCTTGGCTGTCTGATATTTATTCGGGTGGTCAAAAAATTTCAAGCCTTTCCCTCTTCGTCCGGCGAGCGTGCCAGCTTTTATCCGAATCTTAAGGCCCCCCTTTTTATTTTCTAAGTATCATTTGGTTTGTAATCTTATACCATAACTGAACGGAAATCCTATCCGCAATCTTAGTTTTACTCCGTTCTTGACCTCAGCCCTCTTTCCCAGGTCATCCGTGCATGCTGCACGATTACAAGGGTTTTCTAGGGGTCGTAATCGAATCTCTGGCCTTCTAGTGGTCGAGATGTATCTATGTCTCATCACTTGACTCTCAAAATTTATTCTGATAGGACCCTCTAATCGCAGACCTTGTGGAGTCCATCACCTCAAGGCAGAACACGACACCAAGCATTCCCCAATGTTGTTTCTTTTTCCCTTGTACCAACATCTTTTCTTTACATGCCGTTACTTGAAAATTCTTACGAATGAGTAATTATGAAAATGGTGAGTCATTTATGACCTAATTAGACTTCCTTTCTCGCGGATGAACGGAGGAAGAAACTTAAAAGCTGCTCTTTATCTAAGAGAGAAACTTATCCTACGATTTTTCATCCCCCTCTCCAGCCCCCATTTACCATACAGCTCCAGAAGGTCTTTGACTGATATGAATTTGCTTATCATTTTATCCGCCATTTCCTCTGCGTCATTAGCTCTTGGACACGAGCACCATGACCAAATTCCCTTAGACTATGTTAAATTCCCTCAGCCTATATACCGTGGCTGGAACGGTGAAGGTAATTGTAACAAAATTATTTTAAGAAGAACTCTCATCCTTTCACTTTCTATGTGTAGTAACGGCAGATGCAGTATTTTCAGGAATCACGACATTTGCCAAGCTTCCTTGGGTTCAGTGTCTCACCAAAGAACACGATGTTCCCTTCGATATTGCCTTCCTTGGTGCCCCATTCGTAATTACTTATTATACTCATCAACTAGGGCGTTTTCTGAATTATTGAATTACTCAGGATACTGGCACCAGTTACAGGCCTGGGGCACGCTTTGGGCCAGGTAATTTTTTGCTCCGTGTTGTTCCCACTGTGCTTGCATTAAAATTAAGAATTAAAAGCTGGTATCCGCGCGGGTTCGCGCAGACTCACTCTTTACGGAGGATATAATGTTCCTCTGGAAGTCAACCCATTCCAGTCAGGCCTCAGAATTGTCGATTGCGGAGATATACCAGTAACGTCAGTTCTAATGCAAGTCACATCTAAAATTGCCTGACATTTCAACTTCAGGCCTTACGACAACAAATATGCTATTAAGCAGATTGAAGATGGTCATAAGGCACTGCTTCAGCAGCAGGCTTATTCGCCATTGGGTAACGACTCTCTTACTGGTCAAAAGCTGGCGCCCATCTCGCTTGATGGCAAAATCCATCCTCGTATTATTACACTCGGTGGGGATCACACTATTGTGTTGCCTATTCTTCGCTCTATCAATTCTGTTTACGGCACCATCTCTGTCATTCACTTTGATTCTCATCTTGGTACCCTTCCATTTCCCGTGACCGGGAAGAAGAAACAGCTGACTTACTACCAGATACTTGGAAACCATCCGTATTCGGAGGAGCTCCGTCTGACCAAGCTGCGGTCAATCATGGGACTTACTTTTATTGGGCCAGTCAAGAAGGCTTAATCAAAAACGGATCTTCAATTGCAAGTATCTCGTTTCCTTGATTACTTTTCTCAATTTCGTTTTTTTCCCATTTGTTTGAGAATACAGTGATCCTAGTTTTTCTTTGACAGCATGGCGCGATAAGGACTACACTTTCTGGTCCGGAAGACTACGAGAACGATGACGCATCAGGGTTCACTCGCATTGAGGCCCGTGAAATCGACACTCTCGGTAGGCTGTAGTACCTTTTTCTTTATCACGCCCATTTACACACGTTGTACTTAGGAACCGATGGAATCATCAAAAAGATCAGGAAAACCGTAGGGAACAACCCGGTGTATCTCTCTATAGATGTCAGAACTTGCCTCGTTTCCATTTCATTCTCTCGAACGATATCTAACACACGTTCTACCAGATCGATTCAATTGACCCAGCCTTTGCTCCGGCCACTGGAACGCCAGAAACCGGAGGCTGGTCGACCCGTGAGCTCCGCACAATATTGAGAGGTCTTGATGGGCTCCATATCGTATCCGCGGATATCGTAGAAGTTGCACCAGCATATGATACAAACGCTGAGCTTACTACGATGGTATGAGCTATCCTACAAATTTATTGGTCGCTCACTAACGTCAATGACGATTTATTTGTTCATTCTAGGCTGCTGCTGATGTGAGTTCAATTTTTACAGCCGCATTTTCTCCAACTTATCTTTTGTTAGGTCCTCTTTGAAGTTCTCAGTGTTATGGCAAAGACTCCGTTAGGCAAGGTTGTCGCATAAATAATAATGCGTGTGTTTGGGTTTAGTAAATCCCAAGACACGAGGCGGTAAGATTCCCTAACTCGTTGAAGATATTCTCCTTTTTCCGTTTCATTCCAAAGTTTACGTGCTTCTTTTGAGTACTCGTGTAAATACTGCTCAAGTTCCTTACTTACATGCAGTGAATATAAATAGATTGTCGTTGATGCATGATGTTTCGCACCGAAATGACAAACATAATTTCAACGCCGGTTCCGCTGAATTGATCCTATATCAGATAAGTGGTTGGTACCATCAAGAAGCAAGGTACAGGCAAGTTCTTCGAACCCAGAATGGAAGACTTTCTCGCCTGAAAAGGCAGTTTGAATAAGGAATCCGAAGGTCGCACGTCATTTGGATCTGCTCAATCTGACCAGAGCTCCCCTTCGATACAAAAACTAATCCTACATCCAATCATTCTAATATAGAAATATCGTACTACTTATTCCGAAGACCTCGAATCCTTCTCAACAGGCGTGGCTGATTTACTTTCTTCCTCATCAATCGTCCGTACGGGTCCATTAAACCACTTGCGAGCTGATAAGATCCATGATGCTGTGGCAAAAATAAAGACACCCATGATAATCACCACAGAATAATCTGCGGTGAGGATCATAAGTTTAGATTGACTGTGAAGAGCACAAAGGATCTTGCAAACTTACTCATATCTTGGGATGAGATGTTCGAACCCGGTGGGAAGAACAACATTATCACAACGAATGAAACCCATGAAACAGCAACAGCGCCAATCGGTACAGACCACTTTCCAAGACTAAATGGACCAGGTTCGAATAGCTCCCTACCTGATGTTATGCGAAGGAATATGGGTGTTGCGTATGATGTATACAGTCCGATTACAGAAGAACTAGAAGAGGCATTAGTTTATAATTAAAGTGCGACATGATTGGTGCTTACCCAGCGAGAGAGGTCAGAGCTGTTGCAGAGAAACCAACAAGTCCACAAATCGCAGCCACAACCATAACAAACCAAACAGCATTCACCGGAGTTTGTGTATGACGATTCATTCGTTTCCACAACCGAGATCCGGGGAGAGCATGATCACGAGCAAATGCAAACACAACGCGGGAAGCATCTACCCCCTGAGCGGCGCCAGTCACATACTGAGAGAACAATTCAGTTAATTATGTCGTTTTTCCATCAGCATGAGGCTTATACCTGAACGATGATAATCAATGACCAGATTGCCAGCATGCCTTTCTTTCCCAGAACATTCAGGAAAACTTGACCCATTGGTAATGGTAATTCAGAACTCAGAATATCGGTAACAGATGTTATAACGAAAGATGTTGCGATGAGGAGGAGCCACCCCAAACTTGCAGTGGCACTAACGCCAACCAAAATAGCAATTGGAGCCGCTCTCGCAGCCCCGGCTGTTTCCTCAGAGATATGGGCGGCGGAGTCATCTGTATATACAATTAGCAGCTAAGTAAGGTTGGAAGAGTTCTTTACAAACATCCTGTTAGTGTCCACATGGGAGCGGTGAATGCCAAAACAAACGCCCAACCATCTAGGATTGGTACAATCAAGTCATACTCAATGTGAAAAGGAGGAATAGGGTACTTGTTGACCAGCCAGAGTTATTCTCGTAAAGGGTAAATGCATCCTTCGTTGACACCTTGTTATCTCCAGATACAACTAGGAGGGAAATTATGGCCGCGATTGTGGTACCAACTGTCAAGTATATGAGTGAAGGATCACATCGCCGACTCATCTCAGATGTTCCCCACCAGTTATAAAAACATAAAAAAGGTTCAGACGGGCAAGAACACGAGTTGCAGCAGAGCAGACTATTCCATGAGAGAAGAGTATAGCCAATAGAATTCCGTAAGTAACACCTGCAGAAAGAACAACTCGACCATCGGTGTTAACAGCTATTGCGGTTGTGATCATCTGAGCGCAGGTAAAATCAATCCCGCAAACTAAAGTTGTCTGTCCAGTAACGTTGGCCCACCCTATCAAAGATTTGGCATCGGCAAAACGAAGAAAATATGTATGAGAATGTAGTACCTGTAATCCAGCTGGCAAGGGGTGCATATTTTTTGGGCGCCAGTTTAGCGGAAAAGTAGTACAACCCTGCACTCGTTCTGTATCGGGCTGAAGTTAACATTGAGTCAAGTCATGAAACCGTGTCACGTACGGCATTGCTGAGGCAAGTTCTGCCATTGAAAGTGCTACAAACATCACAAAGAAGCAGGGTATCAGCCATCCAAACACCATCCCAACGTGGCCACCTAGTACGTATATATCGATTTAGAATTGTTGCATGGGATTCATAAGGGAATCAAGCCCCAACCATTAACCAGGCCAAAGGATAAAGTGGAAGATACGGATGCAATGACGCCCATGATTGAAAATGCAAATGCAACGGTTTCCAATAACTGTAATACCAAGTTAAGCAAAGCAAAGTTTGAAAACATAGGAAAGGACTGCACCGAAAACTCTCGACGAAATTCGCTCCTGTATCCCAACTCGGCGAGTTTGGCATCATCCAAACGTATAAGTGAACCATTCACGTCCTTGACGACGTGAACATCAGTCTGAGTTGTGTCTTTTTGGTATTCGTATTTTTCCATGGTTGAGCACGTAGGGTCCGAGGACAGGAAGTCGTCACTACACTACTGACGGTGACGGGAAAGAAGTCCAAAGAAGAGAAGGGATGCTGGCATACTTAGATGGTTCCTTTAACGGGTTTTGCACCAAATCAGTGCAGAAGCTTCAGATAAAATACACACGGAGCCACACACTGACATGGCGGTTGGTGGAGAGAAGACGGCGCTCTTCACTGATTGGTTGATAGGATGGGCGTGAGTTACCATCTTGGGAAATATCAGTCTTCACGTGACCGTTATCTCAATTTAGATTTAAATTTGAATAACTCTTTGCGACACAAACAAACTCCATCCGACAATTGCCAGCGATGGCCTGCCGGGTAACAAGGTCATCTTGAGGTCATCATCATGGATTTCCAGTGAACTTCACCATAATATTTGTCATATATTACGTTATCTTTTATCGATAAATTATTTATAAACAAGGCCGAGCCTCGTAAGCGCCTGATGTATTACACCCACAATTTTCCAAATTCCGCACTCGGCCATGCCTGCAAAGCGAGTTCTTATCGGGTTTGGTGTTGACGTCGACGCTGTTGCAGGGTGGTGTGTATAGACCGAGTTCCGAGCATTCGTTTACAAGCTAAATCCGCAAAACTAGGCTAGGATCCTATGGTGGGGAGGATTCTTCACTTGATATATCTAGGGTGGGCCCCTTTTCTTCGGTCAGCATGGACATGCATCTCACTCCGTCAGGGTATGTATGCGGGGGAGGTGGGCGTTCCTCGATTATTAAAGCTGTTCAAGAAATACGGAATAAAGACCACATGGTTCATTCCGGGTGTGTTCATTTACTCGGCCAGTGCTGTCTTAAATGTCTTATACTTGAGTATAGGTCACAGTTTGGAGACATTTCCCAAGGAAATGGCTGCTGTGCGAGACGCTGGGCATGAGCTGTATGGTTTCATATTCATATCAAACGTTCTATGTTAAGCAGTATATTAGAGGTTTGCATGGTTATTCACATGAGGTGAAAATTTTCTAGATTTGCATTTATTTCTGTTGACGTTCGAGTTTGTTAGAACCCCGTCTCGATGAACGTTCAGCAACAGAAGGACATTTTGAATCACACTTATAAGTTATTGACGGAATTCAATCATGGAGTTCCTCCAAAAGTCAGTCTATTACACTGCTCGTTGTACATATAATTCCTGATCCTTTATAACAGGGAAGTGTAGCACCCTGGTGGGAAACCAGTAAGGAGGGAACAGGTTTGTTGCTCGAAAAAGGCATCGAATACGGTTTGTAGTCATATATTCTTGCGTTTTGGACACAGCGATAACTTTTGTTACAAGACCATTCAAGCATGGCACATGAGTTTCGTCCAATTTAACCCATGGCTTTGAATATCATGTTTACGTTTCATAGCTGCCAGGCATATTACATGAGAGACGAAGATTCGTGGACAAAGATCGACTACAAGGCGAACGCTTCCTCGTGGATGAAACCGCTAAGAAAAGGAAATGAGACCGGATTAGTATGTATTCCAGCTAATTGGTACGTGCAGAGTATCATTGTTCATATTTCCATCTTCATACAAGTAACCAGGTACCTTGATGATTTACCCCCCATGATGTAGGCAAATATGGTTCTGCCTCGAGACGATCTTCTTTCTGTGGTACTCATGAATCCTAATCAGGTTTATAAAGTCAAGTCCGAACTCACACGGATGGGTCTGAAGCACTGCTTTTATTTATAGAATTATGATCTAATGTGGTCACGATCTTAGGTCAACGCTAGGGACGTTGAACAATTATGGAAAGATACGTTTACCTATTGCTACAGGTAAGTCTCAAAAACGATTTCCGTTGTTCCAATACTAAAGGAATTGTTCAGAGAAGAAGAGGAATTTATCTTCCCAATTACTATCCACCCAGATGTCAGCGGGTACGTAACATCAACTGCGGAGGTCGAGCCCTATCTAACAGTGGGCACCGTTATCTACAGCCGTCCACATGTCATCTTGATGCTGGTGTGATAGTTTATTTCAGTCAACACATACCATCTGCTTACAGGCTTTATTTGATAGGAGCGATTTATAGAGTGGGTCAATACGCACGAGAATACCCACTGGGTGCCCATGATTGACATGGCACGGGAGTTCAGAGCTAAGAACAAGCCTGTCCTGGGAGCGAAGATGCCAACGGGCTTCAGTTACTAGGTGAAGAGTAAATTATGATTCAATCTATGTTTTCTGGAGTTGGTTAGTTATTCAAAATGTATCTAAATGTATTATTAGAAGGAATTTATATCAATTTTTTGCTTTCTGTCTCCACGATAAAAACCCTCAGGGGAATGAGCGACCCGGTGGAGACCGTTATGTGTCGGAGTTTCGGAGTTTCCCGTATCGCTGTGTAAGGATTGTCACCAAATTATCACAAGTCGTCCTGAGTCTTTCCGGTGCTTTCACGCTCCTCGACTTCGATCTGCCTCATTGTCTGTTATTACGCAGATTCAAATTGCCTCGTTAACTTCGATTACTTATTGAAAGAATGGAGTTTCCTATTCAGCACCTTCATGATGAACTGCGCCAGAATCCAGCCAGAGTGGCTGTTGTCACGGATTTCGGACCCGTGAAGGGAGGAAGGGCGGCAAACGGGGCAGCAGTATTCCTTGGTGACTTCTATTATTGTTTATTATTATGTGCTAGTGCTAAAATGAAAGATAAAAAGAGATACCCTATGCACTTCCACCTGGTCGATTTGAGGATCCTCATCCACTCCCTCCGAATTTTAAATATGAGGAGAAAGATTATATCTCAGAGTCATACTGTTAGCCCAGTCAGTTTTACTGCATTCTTTGGCTGAAATGTTTCCCTAAGATGCTGTCCAACCAATGGATGACGGCCAGGCTAGAGGTAAACACTTCCCAGTCATGACCGTCTTTAATTGGACTAATTGGACTATCTTATAATTTGTAGACACTCCATTTGAGGATAAAGTGGGGTTCGGGAAACCTACAGAAAATCCGTGAGCAGCTTCATTTGGATATACATTACATACGCATAATATTTCACATTTTAAGTTTGTTTTTAAACATTGTTGTACCTCCTTCATTCCCATCCGAGAAAGGATTTCCTGTAAAAGTCTACATACATGGGGGATTTCTTCAGTTTGGTTCACCCCATGGACTAGGCTCGCAAGCACAATACATTTCAGCTGAGCGGTCAGAGGTTTGGGTAAACATCGGGTATCGTCTCTCCGTTTTCGGATTCATCGCATGCGATAAACCTCGCTTGGATGGTAACTACGGATTCAAAGATCAATGGTTAGCTTTGGAATGGATTAAATCAAATATTTCTACTTTTGGAGGTAACGAAAATTGGGAAATCAGATAATAATATAAAGTGTAACCATTCACTCCAGGCAACCCAGATGACGTCCAAATTACTGGACTTTCAGCAGGTTTTTATTGAGTCATGATCTTCATTTTCGGTACCTAATATTTCTTATAAACAAGGGGCTCATTCCGTGCATCAGATTTTGCACCATGTATCCTCGCTTCCTCCTGGAGTACAGGCTCCATTCCACTCAGCAGTGCTGCAATCAAATGCTATATTGTAAGCAAGCAACATTAGGTCTTAAAATCGATGACAGTCCTTGAAATGGAGATGATCATTTAGAACTGACCCAAAAACTCCGGAAGAACTGCGACCTCAATTTCAGACCCTGTGCAAAGCATTGTATCTAGATCCCGACGACCCCAATGTCTTAGAAACTTTAAAGGATCCAACAAAGGTGTCGTGGTCTTTAATTACCCATGTCATTGAAACGGAAGCATTGGGAACATATGGTACATTCCGTGGTTGCTCATCCTCGGATTGGATATCCACTTCTCCTGGTCCTATGGAAAGACAAAGGTCTGGTGATTTTGCACGCGGATTAATAGAGCATGGCGTCAGGAGTATTGTTGTGGGAGACCTGACGGAAGAATGGTATTTATACTCAATCGCGCACCCTATACATTCCACCAAAGATATTATCCCGAATCTGGAACGATACTTTGCTCAAGAAACAGTACAGCGGTTAGTAGAAAAATATGATAAAAGAATACCAGATGATGCGCCACCGAAAGAAGCCGAAAGACTGTTTGGAGAGCTGCTGAGTTGTTTGCAGGTTCACCTCCCAGTCCGTATCCTTGCGAGAGATTTGATTGCTTCAGGATTTCCTGTCCTGCGGTATGAAATTCGTTGGACACCAGAGCAGTCTAGATCAGAAGGTACATAATGCAGGCGAATAAACTTCTGTCAAAGTATCACTTATCAAGTTTCTAGGTTATGTCACGCACGGTAGCGATCGATGTCTTTGGGCGCTTCGTGTACCAAATCTTGACGAAGATCAAGTTGGGGTTGCTAAGGATTGGGTTGACAAAGTCCAGAAAGAAATTAAACAGCTTGAACAGAATTCACGTCGATCTCAAATAGAGCTGTTAGCTTTGCAGGAGGACAAATCCATTGGTTGGACAAAGGACCACAAATGGGAATGGTTTATGAAGTTACACGACGTCGTACCTGGGGAAGTAGCATGATCAATGATGTACTATATATAAGCTATATATGTACATAGCTGAAGCGATAATAGCTACGATTAGTACTAACCTCGTAAACGTACGAGATTAGACGCTGTTGTCAGGTACTTAAATTCGAATGGAAGCGATATAAGTATTTCCCCCTTTCCCCCTACTGACATCTCAGTGAACGATGGCGGAAACCCAGGTAATACGAATGTGCATCGAGTGATTTAATATCTTATGTTGATTGTTAAATGTCCAGAACCACTCTGAAAATCGGATTTTGTCTGTTATACTTAAGAGTATACATTAAGTTGCACTTAATTCTGCCTCTAATTCCGCCTTGGCTAGGCATTCAAATCACATATGAACCGGGGAACGATTCAAATATTGCGATCTCCGAAAAGATATCCTTTCAACTGGATGTAGACGGAAGGCAGCTGGATGATCCAAAGGCTATGGAAAGAGTACTACCGAGTATCTGGAGAGTTCCTTACGATGTTGAAATCGAAATGTATGTATTATTGGATAACTATTGAGAAGTTCGCTTACTCGCGTATATTGAGTTTGACTTCATCGTCATATGTAGGATTTCACATGCTCTGTATAAATGACGGCGACGACGACGTGGAAAGTTCGTCATTTATTTTGAAGACCGCAGATCTTCAGACCTTTGCTCATCTCGAGACGGATAGTAGTTAGTCTCCACGTTGATAGCAAAGCAATGGGACATTATTAACTTTTTGTTTAGAATACGTAGTCCAAACAGACAAGACAAATCATATTACTCTTGAATTCCAAATTCTGGTGGCTCCAACAGGGAGAGGTACCTTAGATCATCCATAAAATGTTCTTGAATTATTAACTGATTTATACAAAGGGCACCTAGATAATTGGTACATGAAGTTATCAAACATGTCTCGGGAGAACACACATAAAGCGGGACTACTTAATTACCTCGGAGACGCACACCTTCAAGCATTTAAGGAATTCGAACTGGAAGTAGATCTCAGAAATGCAGTTGAGGCGTACAAAGCCGCAGTTTCTCTCACACATCCAACCAGCCCAAAACATCTTCTATTCCTAGAGGACCTTGGAATAGCGTTAGAAACTCTGTGTCAGGTCACTGAGGAAGAAGAAGATTTCAGAGTGGCAATTGACGTCCGAAAGAAAGTAGCCAATATCTCACTCTCCAACAAAGATCCCAAAGCGGCAACCAGAATGAACAGTCTCGGGAACGTCATATGGCTGCGGCTTGAATATGGGTTAGGGACCCTAAGGGACTTGGATGACGTAATTGATTACCAGCGTTTAGCAGTGGATCTTTCGCCCAAAGGACATGTTGATCTAGCTGCATACTGTACAGACCTGGGAAACGCGCTGATAACCCGTTTCCAAAAGTCTGAAGATTCCTCGCAAATAGATCTGGAACAAGCCTATGATGCTCATCGTCAAGCAGTAGACCTAACAACAGAGGATGACGAGAACTTGGAGAACAGGCTTGTCAATCTCAGCGGGACGCTCAGGATATTTATGAGTAATAGCTCTTTTGGTCAAGAGCACATTGAAAATTCTATTAAGGCCAACAGCAAGATTGTTGCTTTCCATAAAGCTAATGATGAGATTCGTCGGGATGCTTTGGGAGGGTTAGGAAATGCCCTGCTTCGCCGTGCTGCTAAACATGTGGGCTTGGATGACATCGACGCCGCCATCTTAGCTCATAAGGAATGTGTAGATCTCACACCCAAGGATGACAAAACCCTTCCAACCGAACTAAATAATCTTGGTGTTGCATTGGAAAGGCGGTATGAACGCACAGGAGACAATTCTGACGTGGACCAAGCCATAGAGATGCACGAGAAGTCAGTGACTGCTAGTAGCGGGGATGACGAAGATCTCCCAGTATATCGAAATAATTGGGCTAGTGCCCTGAAGAACCGGTATGATTTGAAGAAAATCCAAAGCGATATCGAGAAAGCAATCCAGATTTACCAAGACACGATAGATGGTATATCTGATGATCACCAGCTCAGGGCTACGTTGTACCATAACCTCGGAAGCTCGCTAAGTCACCGGTTTGAATTCACTGGCGAGCTACGACATATCGACGATTCCATATTGAAACGTGAACGGGCAGTCGCCGCAGCGGCCCCAACAGATGGAAATATAGCGGCATACTACAATGGCCTCGGAGATGCTTTTCTGACTCGATACGACCGTTCCGGCAACATGCCAGATCTCGAAATGGCTATATCGGCCTACAAGAAGAGTGTCGACCTCGTCGACGACGATCATGAGGATAAAAATATGTTTCTGAGTAATCTGGGAAGCGCATACAGGGATAGATTCGAAGCATTGCAAGTCCGTTCAGACATTGACGCGGCGATTTCTGTACAAAGTAAAGCTTGCGCATTGGTCCCAGAGAACCATAGCCTTGCGGCTGCCCATGCCAATAACCTGGGAAACTCACTTATAACCTGTTACGGTTCTACGAAAGATAAGGACGAACTCAAAGCTGCAGTTGAAGCACATCGAAAATGTGTGGAATTGACGCGAAGGGGGGATAGACACGTAGCTAAACACAATAGCAACCTCGCTTATTCGTTGCTTATGTTGTTCAGAGATGCAAAAGATCTCGCTACCGCTAATGAAGCAATAGGACTGTTGGAGAAGAGCGTTGAAGTGACGCCTCAAGGACATCCAGACCGGGCATTGTGGATGTATTACCTGGGAGACGCTTTCTACACTCGCTATGAGCAGCTGCATGACCATGCAGACCTTGAAAGCGCTGTGACCCAGTACCGTCAGGCAGCAGAGTACAAAACCGCCCGACCGTCCGTGCAGCTATACTCAGCGAAAAAATGGGGCATGTATAGTTTGTCTATTGACTCTAGGAAAGCATTGTATGCGTATGCAACCGCGCTGCGTCTTTTACCCCAAGTAGCATGGTTAGGAGAAACAATCAACGATCGACATTCCCGGATGGCTGTGGTTGACGATTTAGCTAATGAAGCTGCAGCTGCAGCTATATCGCAAGGCGAGCTGAACACGGCTCTGGAATGGCTCGAACAAGGACGCGGGATCGTATGGAGTCAGCTTAGTGACTTGCGTACACCAGTTCGAGAGCTGGAAGCTAAAAATGAAGAGCTGGCGAAGGAGTTTGTTAGGGTGTCAAAAGCCCTAGAGCATGCAGGCAGCCGTGCCTACGCGCGGAACAGTGATATCATTAGCTCTACAGTGCAGATGCCCGTAGAAGAGGAAGGTAGGAGACAACATAGACTCGCTGAGGAATGGGAATCCCTAATAGCGGAGATTAAGCAACTGGATGGATTCGAGGACTTCATGCAGCCGGTGTCGTGGAGTAAAATGCTGGCTTCGGGCTCAGCATTAAGACCCGTGGTCATTATCAACGTACATAAGACCAGAAGCGACGCTCTTATACTTCACGATACGCAGACGATTCTTCATCTTCATCTACACCAACTTAGTTACGAGAAGGCGATAGCACTTCGGAATGCTTTGAAGCGATGCTTGGCATCAGGAGGCGTCCAGGTGAGAGATACAAGAGCTTCAAGGCTGGCATATCAGGCCAGTGCGGGTTTGGGTAATGTTCTTGCTATTCTTTGGACACACGTTGTAAAGCCTGTGCTAGATGTGCTTGAAATCTCGGTAAGTTCGGTCAATATTGAGGTATAGTGACAGGACTTACACAACGCTAGCCAAGCACCGATCCGCGTCGTCTATGGTGGTGCACAACAGGGCCGCTAACGTTCCTCCCTCTACACGCAGCAGGGATCTATGGTTCAGGGAAAGCGAAGGCAACTGCTCTTGACTACGTGGTTTCGTCCTATACACCAACCATAAGCGCACTGCTGCAACCTCGAGATGCAACAGACACGAATCGATCCTTTACTGGGATCCTCGCAGCCAGTGTACCGAACAAAGAAGGCCTTGCACCTATCCCAAATACGACGAAGGAGGCCGCACACATTCGTGAACTGGCCGGCAAGTTCAAATTGAAACACTGTATTCTAGAGAAAACAGAAGCAACAGCGAAAAAAGTAGCGATTGAAATGGAAAACTACAATTGGATACATCTGGCGTGCCATGCTTCGCAGGAAACGGGCGAACCCTCGAAGAGCGCGTTCTTTCTTCATGATAGTCCTTTGGAGTTATCGGCCATTATCAAGAAGCGATTGAAGAATGCTGACTTTGCCTTCCTTTCTGCGTGTCAAACTGCTGCTGGTGATGAGAATATTGCAGAAGAAAGTGTGCATCTCGCGGCGGGGATGCTGTCTGCAGGATATCGAAGTGTTATTGCTTCGATGTGGTCCATTAAGGATAAGACGGCTCCGATACTCGCGGGGGATGTTTATTCATACCTTTTTGATAATGCAGGGGACGAACCCGGACCTAATAGCTCTCTCGCAGCATTTGCACTGCATGCTGCTTTACAGCATCTCCGGAAGGATAATGTTGATTCTGAAGAAGCGTTATTATCTTGGGTGCCATTTATTCATGTTGGAAATTGAGTTTGGAGCGCTTGTACAATGTTTCTGTAGAATTTGAGAGAGTGATATCGGAAGACATATGTACTGAGTGGAAGTTGAAAAGGAAGGAGCAGTAAGCAGCCGTTTCTAAACTTTGCGGATCGGTCGGTAGTATACCGGAACGCGTCAATCACGTGGCAGCAAACCAAGGTGACGGAAGGACAACTGGGCGATGGGCACAGCCGTGAGCTCTGCCTTGTCCGCTGCTGCGACAAAGCTCTTTCTTTCTTTTACACCATCATCTTACTCTTATCACTGCGACAAATTTAAAACCTTAAAGTTATTCTATCCCATTCTTTTGCTAGACGTTATCTCAAGCTTCATTTCGCAGGTTAAGGGGCGGATATGTCTCTCCAAGTCAACCTCTCCAGTAGAGATATCCTCAACGCGTATCAGGATGTCCTTAATAACAGAGGAAGTGACTGGGCCATCTTCACATACGAGGGAGGAACAAATGACCTTAAGGTTCAGGCAACAGGTAGCGGGGGTCTAGAGGAATTGGAAGAGGAGTTCTCAGATGGAAGGTGCGTATCAAGGCCGATAGAGCCTGATAACTGCCATAATACAAAGGGCGCTTAATGTCATCAACCCAGGATACAATATGCGTTCGCTCGTGTCCTAGATCCTAACGTATGCATCTTGTGCATTCTCGACTCGAGTGGCTATTAACTAACGTTCATACAGAGCCAACTTCCCAAGTTCGTTCAAATTAACTGGTGTGGCGAGGGTGTCCCCGAGGTCAAGAAGGGTTTGTTCCATACACATTCGAATGCTGTAGCACGCTTCCTCCGTGGTACCCACGTAGTAATCACTGCCAGAAACGAGGTATGCCCTTCTTTTCTAGCATCTGGCAACGGTCGCTGATGATCGTATCGCAGAGTGATGTCACCTCAGCTCTCATCATGTCTCGTGTCGAAGCAGCATCTGGAGCCAGGTACTCAGCACAGAAAGAGGCTCCGAGGAGATTCGAACCTATCACTCCAGCGGGCTCCAGCTACACCCCTGTCGGCAGGGTGGACATGGCTGCTCTCAAGAGGGCCCCTCCTCCGGCAGCAAAACCGACAGCACCAACGAGCACTCGACCTGCGTTCAGCGCTGCTCGACCTACTGCATCTGCCGCATCGCTGTATGGGAGGCCCACCCCATCTCCAGCTGCTCGTACTCCTGGCCCAGCCCCCGACGAATGGCCCGAAGAGAAGCCAACTGCAGCTGCTGCACCACCACCTCCCCCAGCAGCCAGCCGCCCACCCGCAATCCCAACTGCCGCAAGGCCTACACCTGCCGCTACTCCAAGGCCCGCGTTCAGCGCTATGGTAAGGATCTAAATATAATCTCGCTATTCATAGAGTTGATCTTACCTATTTGCGGCAGACGCCATCCGCTGCAGCTTCGGCTCCTAGAGCAGCTTCCCCAGCTCCCCCTAAGGTTGTTGCACCTCCAACTCCTGCATTTTCTTCAAATATTCCCACTAAGCCAGCAGAGGAAGACCGCATCGAGCCAGCCAAGAGCGCTTACACTCCCGTTAATCTTCCTGCCCCGAAGAAGCTCAGGAATCCGTTCGCCCAGTTTGAGCAACAACAGCAGGAGCAAGCTCCCCCTCCCCGCTCTCCTGCCGGTGATGCTATCAAGCTGACTTGGTCCCAGCGCCAGGCGTTGGCAAAGAAGCAGGCAGAGGAAGAAGAGGCAAGGAGCAGGAGCGCAAGCTTTACTGCACCTCGACCTCCTCGCAGCTTCCTACGTTCAAGTCTAGCGCTCCTGCGTTCGGTAGGGCGAGTGTGCAACATTCCGCTCCTAGGAACTTTGGTGCGGTTGGTGCTGCTGCTGGCGTTGGTGCTGTTGGTGCTGGAGCTGCGTTTTCTAGTCGTGCCGCTAAGCCTGAGCCAGAACTTGAGCCTGAACCAGAATATGTCTACGAGCCTGAGCCTTCGTATGAGCCCGAGCCTGCATATGAACCAGAACCAGAACCGGAGTATGAGCCTGAACCAGAGCCTGAATTTGTGAGTTGTTTATATTTACTGTCATATTCATGTTTTGATGAAATGTGCTGCAGGCTCCTCCTCCTCCACCACCTCCACCACCACCTGCTCCTCCCCGTGCTCCAGAGCCAGAGCCAGAGGTGGAGGCAGCAGCACCACCTCCACCACCGCCGCCTCCACCTCCTCCACCACCACCTCCCCCTCCTGCTCCTCAGGGTAAGGTCCCCAATCTTTCGCATATACCTGTTGATTTATGGTGTTTCAGATGGCAGCCCTTTCTATCCATGAACCTGAGCCAGAGCCTGAACCTGAATCACAAGTCGCAGGTGGGGTCCCTCCTGGTCTGACGGGCACTGTTGCTGTTGTTTTGTACGAATACGAGGTGCGTGTGTAGCTGCATGTCTGGGTGTTTAATAAACGAAGCGATTAATCTAGGCCACCGAGGACAACGAATTAGCCCTCTTGGAAGGAGAATATATTCAACAGATTGAAGAGATCGATGATGGCTGGTGGAGAGGTGTAGGTCCAAGTGGCAAGAGTGGATTGTTCCCCTGTACGTTTGATATTCTTGCTATAATGTCTTGGGTCTAACAGTTGATATAGCCAACTACGTTGAGACTGTTCAACGAGCCGAGGATGCTGTTGAGCCAGAAGCAGAAGCTCCGCCTCCCCCGCCTCCCCCACCTCCACCCCCACCTCCTCCTGTAAGTGCATATGAGTATGTGTAATAGACTTTTAGAGCTAATGAGTTAATTTGATCAGCCCGCTCCTGCGGCGCCACCCGCACCTCCCGCCCCTCCTCGCGCTCCGACACCACCTCCAGCTGCGGATGCTGGAATTATTGCTATCGCTTTATATGAGTGAGTCGGCATGTGCCATTTTGTAGTTTATGGCACTAAACAGCACCACCCTTGTAGCTATGAAGCTGCAGAAGATAATGAGATATCGTTCCATGAAGGTGACACGATTGTAGAAATTGCGCCTGCTTCGGAGGATTGGTGGCAAGGAAAGAACCAGGTTGGAGAAGTGGGATTATTCCCTGGTACGTTTATTCCTTCCCACACAATTCCCGCGGTGCTTACTAGGTTTTTGCTATGCAGCAAACTATGTAGAGGTTCAGGAGGGTTGAGAAGTGAAATGTGATAAAATGTACAAGTACATAGGTTGGTTTAGCAGAATATCTTGCTGCTGCTTGTGTACGTATAGATGGACTATAATGGAAACGCGGTAGTCAAAAGAAGTTGTTTGGCTGGGATGAGCGCGATCAACAAGTAGCCTTCCCGGGGACTGTTTCAGTCGACGTCCGCTGCTCTAAGCCTTCTCCCACGGAATCCGTGCAGTCCCATCGATTTGCTCGTTCTCTTCCATCTCCTTACAGCAACCTCCCGCGCGCGTCGCAGCCATGCTTTTTACTGCAATGGGTCAGTTTATCTCGGACCTCTTGCTGTTCACATCGTACCTCACGTATTATGCGGCCCCCCAGCATGCTTCAGCCCTTCTGTTCCAGCCTTTGTTCGACGTGCTTGGGGTAGCTTTATCTCATCACCTGCTCACTTACTGATATCGATTAGCTCACCCAGTCCAAAATGGCGGAAGATTGACTCATACAGACGAGGACTTTCGAAAGGCTGACTACTTCTTTTGCAATGGGATGGATGACCCGTGGCTGCCCAAGTATGTAATTTAAACGTTTATTGCGAGGAATCTTCTTTTTGACGTTTCCTTGGCCAGGCTTCGCAGGTATTTGCTTATTGTCAGTCTCTTACTCTCGAGAAGTATGAGCTTCACAGATTCATTTATGTCTTGACATAAAATCTAGGTCCGACATGCTAGTTGGGTCATGAAGTCTGTTTCGGAAAACTTCCTTATGCCTATTGCTTCCTTTACCCTGGATGGTTGGTCCGCTTCATTAAGCCCATGTGCATATACTCAACCACTTTAGCCAATTTTGACCCGTCCAAGGTGGAGCCTTTGATGGAGGTGAAAGCAGCCACTCCGGAACAAACCATACTGCCCAGCATTCCACAGGAGAAAGCCTCAACGTCTCATTCTCACCCGGCTAACAGTGTGAAGAATCTTGTCCGCAATAACGTGAAGCCTCTAATGGAGGAGAAACCAGCCCTTCCGGAACAAATCATACAACCTAGTAGCGCTCCACTGCCAAAAGTCCCTGCTCTTCTTTCATCCAAGCCTAAAGGCGCAAAAGTGCCTATCGGAAAACGCAAGCCCCCCACCGATACTCACGAACCAACCAACCTCCCTCGGACGAGGAAACAGGCCCACATCGACCGTCCTCCCTCGCACAAGCAGTAGCCTTCGCTTCCTCTATTACATATAAAGTGATGCCACCTGGGCGGGGTGACGATTGGGTCTCCTCCCATTCCCATTCGTCTGTTCCGTCCAATGTGTCTCATATTCCGTATATTGTATTCAAGAAAGTTCCTATGAAAGATCGGAAGTTGAAACACTCAGGAAGCTTTGAGGCCGTGGTGGTTCACCCTTCTCCTTCTCATGCGATGAAAGTCAGGTCCCAACAGCACAGGATGCCGTGAAAATTTCACTTCTTCGTTCAATGATGAGAACATTTATTGTGTATGAAGCAAGCTAGACATCGATAGGTTCCACTGGGTTGTTCGAGATGCGCGCGCGGAACATGCTCGATCTGACTCGTTCAAGCTATTTCATAGATCACCTTCTTGAAGCTCCCTCCCCATGCCGCTGAATTATAGAGCTTTTCACTTCCAGTCCTGGAAGACCATTATAACTTTGAATTTTGTTAACTATTATTGTAGGTACGTTCGCATTACAAAACGAGCAGTACCAATTGTAAGTATCAAGTAGTACGAATCCTCAAAAGCTATCACCAAAATATGTACAATATGTACACACGTCTGCTGACGGATTAATCGAGTGGCCCTATTCCTCAAGCAGAAACGGCTGTCTGTGGTATCTTGCTAATGGTATCGTAATAAATCAATCAAGAGCATCTGCCACCGTGACCCTATCACGACCTGCTATCGTGTCAAGCTTCGGCATGGAGAGTGTTGGTTGGGGAATGTGCTCGACGTGGCCTCACATGAGATGGCGGCCATGTGTAATGTGACAGCTGCAAAGTCCAAAAAAACTTTTATATACGTCAAGTAAAAGTCATGATAGAAGGAACACAGTCCTTGAAAAGCCGCTGCAGCACCGGCTCATAGAGGGGCCTGTTCGGCAAGGCATCAACAAGAAGAGACATGCGGGAGACCTGCCAGGAGGGGTAGTTGTGCTGTGACATATTGGATATGAATCTACCCTAAAAAAGAAACAGGAATTAGTGATTATCCCGGGTAGTATTTTGCGTATATGTATGTAAAGAACTTACAATGGCCTTTTCTCCGCTGGGGGTATCTTTGCTTCGGGAGAAAGTGGGAACGTCCAAAGCATGCGAGAGAAGCTCTCTAGCGAGTAACTCAAGGCGGTATATTCGTGGAAGCTTCTCCGCTAACAAGTCGATAAGCTGCGGAGAGAGTGACACCGGGCCAAGGCGCAACATGGACAAACCGTCTTCGGACGGATGGCGTGTCACAACGTCTAGAATCTTCGAGACGTCATCGTACGTTCTGTAACCCCCCGTCAATGATAAGGAGGTTAATGTCCTGCAAAAACGCTGGAGGCAATAGACGGAAGTTTCGATAGGGAATCGACCGGTAGTGATGTCCAAGGAACGCAGCTTGAATAGCCGCACTGTGCATAGTGCCGCCTGAACCCAGGCATCGAAGGAGTACTGGCCCGCGTCAGCCACAGTGCCGTCATAGTGCGTTGCCCTGAGTTGCAAGCACTTGAGAGTGGAAGAATGTTTGTTCAGTAGACACGCAAGTCCCTCAGGATTTCCAAGATAAAGGCCCCGGCTGGTATACCTATATTAAGCGTCTCGAGCTCGGACAAGTGGTCGACAGCCTCGAAAAAGGGCGACAGCTGCATAGGCTCCCAGGGCTGTATAACAAGAGTGCGCAAGGACGAAGTATGCCGGTTGACCATTGGAGCGAGGTAATTCTGCATTACTGCACCGTACACTTCTGGAGTGTAATGGTGATCAGAATGGATGCGTAGGTGGAGTTCCTCGAGGCTTCGTATTTGGGACATGGACCCCAGAAGGGGCTTTACAGTGTCCAGGGATATATCCAGCGATAGCTTGCGTAGACTAGCCCGGAAGACGGTAGAAAGGAACGGTAGCGGCGCTGCTCCTAGCGTAGGGAGGTCGTGCCAAGTCACGTAGTAGTCTGTAATGTTAGGCAGAGATCCCAGAACGTCGACCATGACTTGGATAATGTCCTCAGACCTCCGGAGGGAGCGTATGAGTGGCAATTCTGGACTTTTGGTAAACAACTTGGGATCGCGAATGTGGTTGGTAATTTCGACGAGACAGTCGCGCAGGATCCGTTGCAGTGAGTGGTCTGACCTTCCTTTTCCCTCTCGCTCGAGGGATTCCTTCAAGAAACCGGGATGTAAGTGAAGAACGCGAACGCGCTTGGCGACTGCTGGATCCCTAGAGGAGATGAATGAGCATCGGTTTGCGAGGGTTGGGAGCGGTGGACTCACTTGAGGCGCACGAGATTCTTGAGCATTCTGTTGTCGAGGTATGCGAAACTCATCTGGCGATAACGCAGGTCCATGGCGATGTTGAAGAAGATGGTGTTGACGCTGTAGAGAGTGCGGAGGGTCTGTGCGGGGACGAAGTGTGCGACCTGGAGCCAGACATCGTGAGGGAGGGTTGGAGAGATCATTTCAATGGGAGAATGGGATGGTGCAGAGGATGAAGTGGGTCGAACACTCGCAACATGCCCATCTACGAAGGGAAGAAATCTGTCATAATCCAGTCATGGCCGTCACAGTAATTTGACGGTTGGCCAGCCTTGTTCCCGTTTTAACTATATTAGATTACATAATTTGCTTCTTATCCTCTCAGTCACCCGCCTTTCCTCTTCACACTCACTCCTACCACCCACCATCCACTCTCCTCACCGAGGACTTTCACTTAACCGCAAGCTCAATAATACCATCATTACTCCATCCTCAACAGCATTAACCGCAGCTGCCTCACAGCATTTAACAACTCTGCACCGTGAAACAAAAAGGAATTCAGAACCGGAAATACGTATCACCTTATCATAATAGGTACTAAAATGCAAGTACTAAATTAGCACACGACTAGCACCTACTTCTACTAGCATCAATGCCGGGCGTTCCGATCTCAACTTCAAGTCTCAAGACCGTGCGTAAAAGATCGGAATATAACGTCCGTTTGTTCCATCTTAGGATCTTTCGTATGTTATATCCGGTACATTGATGGCTCTTGTCGTGAATATACCTCAATCCAGCTCCTATAAATCCCACAGGAGGCACTACCCCAACAATACCGCTTACAGTTACATTCCACTTGATCCGAAAAGAGTTCTGTAAATAATGCTTCAGAGCGTAATTGTCCTTCCCGCGAGCGACAGTGCTGAGAGCACAACGCCACTTATCGCATGTTCAGCTCTATTTTCAAGCTCCAAAAGCTAAGTCTCGACCGTTAGATATAAGTACATATACGCAGGGCCGGCCATAATTAACTCGACACCTTGATGGATAAGTAACAAAAAATACAACACATTCTTGAAACGTTGAAACATTCTCAAACCGATAAACTGGTCATGTCGGGCAAACTTGGGATAAACGGGAATAAAATGGAACCTTCATCATGAATTTCAGTCGAACATCAACATGAGTCATGTCCTCCATCCATCTATCAGTCCACTTGTCTCTAGTCGTATTAGCAACCCTGACTTTTTGCATGGTCAGCTGCTACGGACGGCCGCCATGCAGTTCGACCATGGAAAGGGGGAGTCTAGATTACGCTTTATTAGCAAGGACTCGAGTTCACCAGCACCCGAAGAGACAATTTCTGTCAATTACAAGTTATTTTAAGGCATTTCTAGACAACCCGTGAGCAACGCGTCAGAAAGACCAAGGTAAGATTTTAGAATAAATAGGTAGAGTGGATGGTCTGAGAAGGATAAATATGCTCCATGGCCAGAACTCGACAGTTTTGAAGGCCTCGACGACAAGAAAATGTATGCTTGATGCCACGTCTTGATCCAAGACATGTTGAAAGAACTCGAGCTCGACAGGTCGAGAAGTGTGTATAATGGTGAGCTGGCAGTGAATTTTGATCGATAAGAATTGAAGCTTTTGAAAGATAGCGGGCAAGAGTTCGAACGCGAGTCGCGACTTGGATGTAGACTGTAGTAAGTATGTTTGAAGTATGTACAGAGTCATTACAAACCTCCGTACTGAGTCCACCAGCCGGAAACTTCCGTTCCAAACAACGCGTACACAAATCAAACAAATTTGTCTTCGACTTCCGAGTCCCGACGTCCATGTCGACACAACAATAGAAGAATCAATGAAGAACCATGCATCGACCTCTTCTTCTTCCACATCCATCAATGATTTAACTGCTAATATGACCTTGGCGAGTATAGTTTCGTGTTTTAGTCAAGTTTTTGCTCCACTCTACTACCACAGAAATGCCCTTTCAATTGTCAATAACTTCGCCGAAATTTAACGACACATATCTGAGCCGGCAGCGCTAGGTATCGTACCTCCTGATTCGCGTCTAATAAATAATCAATCAATCAAGCGAATATTACCTCCCAGAATCCCCGCAGTCGTGCTAAGTAGCTCATGTGTTTAACTGGCAGGTGCTATTTATATCACAGTATCCTTAACGTCCACATTTTTCTCGTAAACGAGGTTCATAACAGACATATCACTTGGAAACGGGTCTTCTAGTTGACTGTGGCGTTTCTTCTCTTCTTTTCGGAATTGAAAAATGTCAAAATGGTTGGTTGAATTTGAAGATATCAAACGCGCTCAGAGGACAGATAAAAAGGCTGCAGAGCGCAGTTTTGTAGTTCTTCAGTTGAACAACCACAACTAAATCCACTCAGTACCCAGCCAATTCTCTTCTATAATCTTCACGATGCTCGCCAAATTCGCTGTCGTTCTCACTGCTGTCCTTGCGGTCGCCGCCCAACAGTGCAATACCGGTTCTCTGCACTGCTGTCAATCAGTCCAGAGCGCAAGTTCCGAGTCTGTTGCAAAACTCCTTGCCCTTCTGGGAGTCGGGGCACAAGGCGTTAATGCCCAAGTTGGTCTTACCTGCACACCCGTCACCGTTATTGGTATCGCTGGAAATAACTGGTCAGTACTTATAATTACTATTGTGTCACTGATGTGAGCTAATGTATGCCTTTATAGCGATGCTCAACCCGCTTGCTGTACTGGACAAAACTACAGTATGTTCCCTTTTGCCATACGTTTCTGAGAATTACTCACTAATTTATTCCGCCTTAGACGGCGCCATCGTTCTTGGCTGCAACCCCATTAGCGCCAATCTCTAAATTTCGTATTTTGAGAGATATAGTAGGACTGGGTGATAGATGATTCGAGTCGCAGGACTACGGTTTTTTCTTCTTAGACCAATGACTATCTATCTGTTTACGCATTCCACGAACCATCTTGGTTATAGTTATTAATTTTGTTCTAGTACATACGACTTATACCTACATTTGTGGTTTATATGAACAAGGCTACTATTAATGGTATAATTTTTGGAGAAAGGTGTCATGGGGTAGTATGAAGATAATGGATAAAAAGTATTTAACCGTGATTCGACGAGGAAGATGGCTTTGTACCTGATCGTCTGATTGTGTGGCACTTCATATTCATATTGCTCAAATATAGAAGTTAGACAACAGCATTATGAACGACAGCTGTTAATGATAACTGCAGTCGTTGGTTGCTGTCAATTGCTGTATGATTATAAATACAACGAAACTTGCTTAATTACATTGATCACACCGTATCATGAATAGCTATTTTAATTCTAGTGCTGTTTAGTACAATGGGTCCAAAAAAAATCACATCTATCGCCATTCAATGGTACATCCAAGGCGACAAATAAAATTACTTACCAGCCATCGCCAAAAAGCCTCAATCTTATTCTTAGGAGGAGGATCATCATATCTGTTATAAGTATGCAGTAAGCTCAGTGGTCTACTTAACCATGTAAGACCAGAACATACGTGTTGGCTTCTATTTCATCAATATTACTTTGAAAGTCCATTTCTTCTGGTTTAATAGTCCGTTGCTTGTAGTACAATTTAGACCCAATGTACAGTATAGGGAAGAGTACCAGCGGAATATAATTGGTAACAAACGTGTCAACGGCCCAATTGCCTTTGAGGAAAACGGACCATCCACTAAACTGTTTCCAGATATTGAATATTAGTGACAGAAGTTGGAGAATTTCAATTAACACGTACAAAACAGATTACCACGCAGAATATCATTGCATACCAAGCAGCGAATGGCTGTAATTTGGAGGCATACGGAAGATTCGTTCTATCATATCCTTGTGCTTTCATTCCGGCGTGGAATCGGATATATGTGAGGCAGATGCCAAACCAAGTCGCGAGTCCTGCAATAGCTGACATGTTGGAAAACCATCCAAAAACTTTTCCAGCACCGTTATTGATACCCATGTAACCTAATGTGGCGAAAAGAGCACAGAAAATGACTGAAACATATGGCAAGCCTTTCTTTGAGGTTCTGGAAAATACCCTTGGAGCATTCCCTGCGATAGCCAATGCATCTAATAAACGGGACAATATCATTAGCTAACATCCGTCCATTAGCACAGAGACCTACATAAGCCACGAGAGCTGATATATAAATCGCTTGAAGCTGCAGACCACGCAGATGACAGTAAACAGGCATTTATGATCTAGATAAGTGTCATATGTTTCCACCAAGTGTCTAACGAACAGGAAACTATACCGAAGGTAGGGAGCGGATTCCAGCATTTTGTATAGCAATAACGAAAGGTGACGATGATGCAGTCCCGTCTGCAAGATTGAGACGTTTGTCAGTGTATGGGACAAGTAACCCAATGACAGCTGTCCCGCCGATGTAAAAAAGTAAAATGCCTATAATATAAGTTGTTTGCGATTCAGATGAGATTTAACAAAGCGGCATGCGAGAGCAATTACGGATGTATACACGTCTAATAGCTTTCGGAAGATTGCGTCTTGGATTCTTAGCTTCTCCAGCAGCGATCTTGCATATTGTCAATACATTTCCTCAAATAAACATAGCGTAGTACAAATACTTACGGCAACAGTTTCGGTTCCAGTGTAGGAGAACGCAGCTTGGGTCTATGTATCAAAGAACGAATCATATTTTTAAATGCTCCTGGTTAAATAAAATGTTTGCTATACCATAACACTCCACCACGCGAGAAAACGACCTTCGGAACCCGGAATATCATGAAACTGTGCAAAAGGTCCAGGATGTTTCCAGTATCGAAAGCCGATGCGATCATGGTTTGGTCCACCTAAGATATCACTGAATAAATATTTTTCTGAAGATATGGATGATAATAAATACCTCCTAGATCCAGTATAATCCCGAGAATGATAAGACCTGTAATGGTTACAACCTTGATAGAACTGTTGAAAAAATCAGATGAAGAATTTAACAAACTGATCAGTTGACATACACGAAAATAAACTCTGCTTCGCCGTATGCCCCTGTTGTATTGGGATCATGATAATCTCAATTTGACAAAGCTTCAGTGTAAATAAGTTACTAACCAGCCCCGAACATGTTGATGATTATGGTGATAGCCATGGTAATTGTCACCCAAGCAGCTGGGCTTATAGGATTTTCTCTGTTCCAGAATCCAATTAATACAGCAGCAGCGCTCAGCTCTGCGGGAAGAAGGATAGTCCAATTGTACCTTTTCTCAAACTAATTAGTAGAATGCTACGAAATAATAGATTAAGTACTACCAATAGTTCCAACCCATGGCAAATGAGAAGGCAGGATTAACAAAGCGCTCCGCAAGTTTGATGTGCCCCCAGGAATAGGAAGATACGCGACCATTTCACCAAGTGATATCTAACGTGACTTTAGCAACTGCAGCGATCCGGTAGATAACGAAGTTGCCATAACGCTATAACATATTGATCCAATAATAGTATATCCCAGTAACAAACCTAGATGAAAACGATGCGTGTGAGAGGTATCCCTAATGTACTCAAATGCAATGTCACCTCACCTACTGGCCCACCATTTCTTAGTGCGCTCGCAGTTCCAAGAAATAGTCCAGTTCCTATCACACCGCCAATGCTGAACAATACCATGAATACTGCGTTACTGATATATGAAGAATAGAACCCACCTAATCATAGCGATATGCCGGTTCTTTAGCTGACGAACAAGTTTGCCATTTTCAGGTAAGTTTGGACTTTGAACGCTCCTGGCCAATTCAGCGTCAGAAGGAGCTTTTTCAAACTTTCTGATTTGATCTTTTTCACTATTCACTTCACTTGAGCTCATGTTGGAGGGAAGAGGCGATTACAGCTAAGGAGGGCTATCTGGCGTGCAAGGCAGGCTTATCTCGTCTGGTTTAAAACGACTGCAGAGATAACTAAGACCATGCCCTTGATCGTCCCACAGTCCTCTGAGAACTCTCTGTTCAGAGCCGCACTAATAGATAGTTCTAAGTTTAAATAGTGGGGCGTTTTTCGACGCAATAGGCAATTACATACCCATGCTCGAGGAATGAATTGTATACTGTTGACAGTAGGGATGCGTGAGTGTGAGTGTCCGATGTCGATGAACTTGGCACATTTTACCTCTTGAGCACGCGAAGCGCCAAGGCCTAACGGCTCAGTCGGCGCACGCTTCAGTGAAGTACATAAGGCCTGACTCCGAACAGGGGCTTAGCACAACATTACTTCCACTTGACCATGTCGAATCATCAAGTCGCTGACGGTACGCATATTCCGATGCATGTATTCATCTAAAATAGATACTAAAGTCTTAAGTTTAGAAATTAAAACTCCTGTCAATTATGGAGTGGTGCTTTACCCATTCTTTCAGGCATTGGATGTCTTCGGTCCGATAGATGTTTTAAACTCACTGGCCTTTGAATACCATTTGAATCTGTACATCATCGCGGAAACGCTCGATCCAGTATCTACTCGTCCTCCCGACGACGAAAACCCTAAAGACTCGGATTTCGCGCAATCCGTGGTTCCAACTCATACATTTGAAACCGTCCCACCACTAGATGTGCTCATTCTTCCGGGGGGTGGTCGAGCGAACGAAAATGTGGTCAAGTTTATCCAGAAAGTTTACCCTACTCTTCAGTACCTTTTCACGGTCTGTACCGGATCAGGAATCGCCGCGAGAGCAGGTGTCCTCGACGGGAAGAATGCTACGACTAATAAAATGGTGTGGGCCAAAACGACCGCATTGCGGCCTCAAGTCAATTGGGTTACGCATGCCAGATGGGTGACAGATGGAAATATTTGGACATCTTCCGGTGTTACGGCAGGCATTGATGCCATGCTCGCTTTTGTCGCAGAAATATATGGGAAAGAGATTTCAGAGAATATTGCGAACCATCTGGAATATAGAAAACACAGCGATCCAAAGGATGATCCTTTTGCGGATCTATACGGGTTGAAATAAGTAACAATTTGGAAAACCTAACATTAAGCACTGTGAGTGAAAGTCATTAGCCACAAGATGTGTGTTCCTAACCTCCGCGCACTGGCAGTTCCGATTTGGACTGGCAGATAAGTAGTATTTTGTGGTAGAACCAAATATATCAAAACAATTTTTTGACATACCTTTAAGTTCTTCGGTCATCTTCGGTAATAATAATTCCATGCACATGTTTATCATGCTACAAAAAAGATTGGCAGGTAGTGACTGAAATTGGACTGAAACAAAAATTGTTTGACACAAGCAAGGCTCAAGTCACAAGTGTACTCTGCAATAGTTTGTTTGTTTCTTACATGAGGCCAGGGTAACAATAAAACATACATTGAAGGAAGAAGAAAGCCACTAGTGCCGGGTTTCAAGTGGAATTCGGGATGAATGAATGTTGCAGAGCTTGCACTGTGCAGAGTCAGTGCTTGGTCAGTGCAGAGGTTTAGGCGTGGGAATATAGACGAAACGCTCAGAGACGGGTGACACCAACTGAGCACTGACACCTTTTCCTTGCCGACCACAACCTCTTGACAACCTCTCAACTCTCCAGAAGCTTTCTGTTCTGCGTCTTTATCTCGCATCTGCAGTGGATTTATGTGCTTTGGAATCTGGCGCGTGGAGAAATCGGAACTTTTTTCTCAGAACTAACTGTACTATGCGGGTCATTCTGAATGATGGACATGAACCACATCTCTTTCCCATACAACCGGCAGTTGAACACAGCATGTCGACTTTAACTCTGTCAACCGACGGGCATTACAAGGACATTGTATTGTCAATCAAATAGCTTATCTTCTCACAGTCTATGTAGGATCATGTCTCGAATTTGATATATATTCAAGCACGAATGTCAATGTCTGATTATCTTCGTTCTCTTTTCGACTTTCGTCGCTGGCCTGGTAGCCTGTTCAGTTTCTTGTGGCAGTACTCTTTCAGCCAGGACGAAGTCTTCTTTTTTGTTTGTCTCGATGGCACCTTTACATCTTTCAGGCTTCATCGCTTTTCTTTTCGTTCTTCTCCCTCTTCTGGGTAACGCCGTTCCCGTTGAACGACAGGCCGCAATAACTGCTCTCAGCAGCACGCAGATTTCATCATTCAGGCCGTTCAGCCACTTTGCTAGCGTTGCTTACTGTCAACCAGCGCAAACCCTTGCTTGGTCGTGCGGAGGTGAGCTTTACTCATGCATGAACAGGGTTTTTCGTTCAACATCACCTCAATAGCCAACTGCGACGCCAATCCCAACTTCAAACCCACCGCCTCCGGGGGAGATGGGACGTCGGTACAATTCTGGTACGTTGGGTTTGACCCCGATCTTCAGGTTAGTATTTTTAGTTTGGCAAATCAGTAACTGTGTTTATGACGCTAATCCACATGATAGACTGTGATCGTTGCACATCAAGGAACTGACCCCGAGAAAATGTTCGTACGACCTACTTCAGCGTACGCTATATCGAACCCCTTTGCTAATGTCGTTACAGTCAAGCGGATTTGACAGATATTGATGTTCCCAAGCGAACGCTTAATCCTACTCTATTCCCAGGCGTTGATAGCAGTATCGAAGTGCACGATGGATTCGCTGATGAACACGAAAAGTATGTTTATCTCCCGCCTCGAGATGTCACATATCAACTGATCGATTACAGGACAGCATCATCTGTACTAGCAGCTGTGCAGAAGACAATTCAGGATCATGGCGTCAACAAGGTCACAGTTGTTGGACACTCGCTAGGTGCCGCGCTTGCGCTTCTCGATAGCGTTTTCCTCCCTCTTCAGATTCCCAATACAACATTCGCCACCATCGGTTATGGGATGCCCAGGGTTCGTTTTTACTCTCTTTTCAAAGTTCTTCACAGTGCTAACTTGAACTACAGGTTGGAAGCCAAGCTTTCGCAGACTACGTCGATGCTCATGTAACACTGACACGAGTTAATAACCAGTACGTTAACTGAGTTAACTTAATCAGCCGCTTTATTCACCTCTGCTGCCCCAGGGAGGACCTCGTTCCCATTGTCCCCGGTCGTTTCCTTGGTTATGTTCACGCCTCCGGAGAAAAACACATCCAGGATGATCTCTCTTGGTTAGACTGCCCAGGTGGGTTCTCTACGTCTTTCAGCCGTAAATTGCCACTGACCGCCTCATCGATGAGTAGGACAAGACAACACCGATTCGCGTTGTTCAACTGGCGACGTTCTAACATTTTCGAAGGAGATATAAACAACCACGATGGTAGGTGCGGTCTTCTTCCACTTACTACCGCACTAAACGACTTTCTTGCAGGTCCTTATGATGGCGTGATGATGGGAACTGCTGCATGCTAAATATATGCATGAGATAGGTCGCTTCTGGGTTTTCGGGGTTCTCACTGGACATTTTAGAGTTTTTGTTATTTTTTGACCTAATTGATTTTTTTTGGAGGGGTCTTGACTGGCGGCTGCTTATTGTATTTCAGGCGTGTGTGTATGCCCCCCCTCTTCCGTGCCGATCCGCCGATGGTGCTATGTTCAAGATCCATCAAGACAGTCTTGGTTTTGATTGTCCATAGTTCTGTTCAAGAGGCCTTGCTATCCTGTATCCATTGGGCTGGTCCTTACACGTTCTCTTATGTCTGGCAATTGTAGGCTTTGAGCTGCCCCCACGGTAGACGCCCCACCTGTTTGCCACATGAAGCGCTTTAGTGTTTGAAGACTTTCGGATCATAGTATATAATACCTCCCTTCAAGAACTAGAACTCCTCATGCATCCAGTCTACGGCGATAACTTACATTTCTCCTTCTGGTCCTTGACTCAAATCTCGCAGCCAATTTGCGGCGGTCACATTGTATCATAATCATTCATGATCCTGACGTTCTTCCCCCTGCAATGACTCTATGTCCATAAAGTCAATTCTCCGGAAGGGCCATAACATAAACTTGGATGACGCGTCTAGGGAAGGAATGCTAAGCTTGTTCTGTAACTCAAGGGATGGCAGTGATGCCTTGATCACTGTCATGGACATCTGACATAGCTGGGTCATATGTACGAGCTATTGTAACTATTGTACAAGAAAGGATAAAGAGCGACGATGCTAAAAGCGCTTGTGGCTTGTTCGTCTGTCAGTTGTAAGATCCAAGATTGGCAAGTCTCCGTTATCGTTGTTACTTACCTTCCTGTGATCCTCACTGTCTAGGTGACATGTTTGGAACGCCTCGTGTAATCTACGGCTTGCAATGCTTAGTCTTCGGCCTTCACGGGCGGATACTGGCGAGTGGACCGAATAACCAGTAGGTAGGTCTCACAGCCACGCTACATATAAGAATGGTGAATATGGTTATCTTTAATTTGTTTTTAAACATCATACAACAGGTTAACAATAATTACATGAAGATGTATATGACCAACCATTACCGTTCAGAGCAGGCTGTAAGCTAGGTTAAAAAACGAAGGTGAAACATATTGAACCGGGGTATATATGAAACCACTGAAATTCGATATATCTGCTGCTACCCTATCCAATTTGAATTATCCGTTTGTAGTCTTTCCCTTCGCCTTCGTCTCCAATAATAAAACGCGGCCGCGGAGAGGGCAGTGAGGCCTAATCCCAACCCTACAGTTAATCCGACTGCTTCTGCAATCATGCGGCGCTTCGAAGGAGACGGAGGAGGGGTTGGAGAAGGGCTTGATGTACTTGTTGGAGAAGGGGGAGAAAAGGTAGGCATTGATATAGACGGTGGAAGAGTCTGAGTTGGGAGTATTGAGCTTGATGGGCTGGATAAGAGGTGATTACAGTCAAATTTCCTTCGTTAGCTAATTGGCGTCAAAACACATACGTATCGTCATCCACCGTCATTATCAACCCCTCCACCTCCAATATTGCATCCGGGTCTTCCGAGAGCTCAACGTAAGAAATAGCTACCAATGTTGTTACAGAAGAGTTGAGGTTGAGAATCGTAGCCGACCCCAACGACGTGTTGAAGAGTGTGGAAATTGTAATATCGTTCTCCGATACAGTGATATTGGCAGTTGCATTAGAGAATATGGATGGTTGTAGAAAGATAGTTTTAGCTGCTCGGAGAAATGCATGAGGACGAGTGAAAAGCTTAAAAAACCCATGTGGTACGTTGCGGAAGAACTTGACCAACCTTGTATCCGCAGGAACATTTGAGGTATAATGTTATTCGCTGCTGGATCAGGTCCATCTGTAGAAACTAACGCGCCACCAGTGGAGTTCACAATAGTCCTCCTGTAGAGACAAGCGTAGCACGTTAGCTTTTTGGCTTTAAGAAAGGAACCGCTAGAATAGGCACTTACCAGGCACCAGCACATTGCGCGTCGGGATTCGCCACGGTAGCATTGCATAGAAAGGGAGTGTATGTGATCTGCGTCGAGTTCACAGGAACAGAGACATTCCTGTCCGCTCCAACCAAGGGGGATATCACGGGTAGCAGGAATAAAAGAAGGGCGGAGTAAACTGGTAACAAGGAGACCAGACGGTAACCGAGATAGCACCACAGGACCGCCAGTTTGCAGGAGTCGAAGGTGAGGCAGGCCGCACGCGGCCTACTAAAGCGTAGCTATTGAAAGAGGGAGATAACCGCTGACGATGGCAAGAGGTAGAGGATGAAGCAAGGGTGCTGGCCCCTCACATGTAAAGTAGAAGCAGGTCCCAGCACGCTTGAGAGGAGGGAGGAAGCTCAACGGTTTCCATGTCAGTCTGCCGTGGTATCAATTAAAGCCGTGGGCTGTGGGCGCTTGAATCCTCTTCTGGCGATCCAACAGTGATGCGGGAGGTTCCCGTAAACGACTCGGAAATCCGCATGACCCAGTTGCATTAGAGCGAATCTATGGATAGTAGCACAGAAGTTCGTGCTGAAGGGGAAGTGCGCAATGGATGGTAGATGTGACTGATGGACAGAGGAGCCAGAGCGCTACCTGCCAGGGAGTCACTGCAAATGGCTCATGCGACCCCACCACTCTTGCATATGTCAGAGAAGTCTTGTTACGGGTGAGAGTATTCCTCTGCTCATGTGCACTATCTGTCAACATTCAGTTCATTATCATTGGAACTCTTGACGTTCCAATGGCAGTGCTGGCTGATGTGAACTGTCAAGTAGAATGATGACTGTTTGCTTCCGTTCATCTATGATCTTTCTACCAATCTTATCGATTTCGGACTGACTGGCTTTGTGAGTTCTTCATGGTACTTAGGGAAAAAGTCCTTGCCAAGGCAGGTAGTGAAGCTAAGCTTTAGGTTGACTTTACGGTTGCTGGATCTATTTGGGACCCGTAGGTAGAAGCATTTGATTCGAGCCACTCGGAGGAACTATAAAGAAAAACGTATTACAAGCTACTTACTAGAGACTTGAAGGGCTTTACGCTTCAGACGGCGCTCCGTTTATCAGCCTAACTGCTATTGTTAATCAAAGTCTGTCGATAAATTTGGCCACCGTGGGGTTAATGGTTACGGATACATACTGATACATACCCATATCCAGGACTTCGACGCGAAATAAAACAGGTCAATAGGGCAACAGAGCTAGCTTCTGGCCGGCAGTAGATAGAGAGAACTGCGGTTCTGATGGGGGGCATGAAGACGAGGGCTCAGTGGCACTCGTCGCTACTTACTCTATATATATACACGCTGAGTTCCAGCCGTTAGAACCTAAACGAGTCTACGCAGGACCTAGCTCATTCTCTTCATTGACATGCTTGAAGCTTGCAGATCGACGACCAATTATTGAAAGTCCAACGTTCGTCGTTCTCAGACTGTCTATCGAACGGCGACTTAAAAGTCTGCCGATGTCAATGCAGATCTTTCTATTTTTGCAACGCCTACTCTACCGTAGGCTTGAACGGAGCAGATTTGCGAGGGATATATTGCTTGTTTATACACTTCTATGTCACAAGTTTCGAACCAAGTCGTAAAAGTGACGTGTTCGAAAGAAAAACCGGGACAAATGAATCTTCAGTGCTGTAAGAATTTAAATGTCAGGTAAAAAAAGCTACAGAGTTTGAGTTTCAGAGCAGATGTACAGCGGGCAGCAAAGCAATCAAAGAATAAGAGGGTCGCTGCATGAGGAAGAGTAACTGTATGTGCACATGTATATGGTGAGATGATTCACTGTAAAACGCGTCTATGTAAAGAAAGAGATTGTGACCAAAGGAGTGTACAGGGAAGAAGAACGGACTGAGCTTCCAGTTTTGGTATATGAGAGAGAGCAAAGGAATGACGGGAGTGTTTCACTGAAAGCGACAGTAAAATGAAGCAAAGGAGGGACGAAAGAGAACCACAGTCCAACTGTCCAAGAGAAAACGAAAGAAAACGAGAGAAATGGACAAGATTTCCAACACACAACAACTTGTCTAAGGGCGAGAAAGCAAGGTATTTTGCCCATGACGTCAACAAATCCCAAGTACAGCAAATATTGCGGCAGATGCAGTGGTATATTGACAGAGATGATCGATGAATGGATGAATGCGGCGAAAAACGAGTAAATGGCCGAAAGATGCCGGTGGCGGGTGAAAGGTAATATCGAGCAGCGAGTCCGCCTTTTGATGTGGGAACTTCATTGGTAGCGGTCGAAAGTGGATCAAATGATGAGCAACGGGTAGAACAGGAATAGTAGTAAAAGGATGTTTGGTGGTAGCCGGTCTTCTACGCAGAAGGCATTTTAAGCACCATAAACAAAATCACCGATTTGACGGATCAGAAGGAACAGTTGAGATGCTCAACAGTGGGGGGTTCCTCGACATGGTCCCAATGTTCGGGACATGTATATTCCTAGGACCCAAACCACTCCCGCTCCTAGGTCGTCCGGCGATGTTTCCCACGCCAGGCTGCCATGTACCTATGCCATTGAATCCATAGCCTAGTGGTGCACTATCACTCCGTGCCCGGCTGGATTTCTTGCCAGGGACAGTAAGCCCTGCAATTCCAGGACCGGTTGGCCCGGAACCCGGTGAGGACACTGAGCTCATCAGCGAGAGCGAGTCGGCAGACGAAGAACCATTCATGCCAATCCCGTCGTCATTCGACAAGCGTTGTCTCTTGTTTGTCCCACGTCCTGTCGGGGAATCATCAAAAAGATCCATTGTCATTGATCCTGGAGATGGAGGAAGCGGGGAAGACGAGGAACCTTCGCCTCTCGAAAACGACACATGTTGAAAGCTATGCTGTCTCGAAAGCGTGTGGGGATGCTGATGATGAGGATGCTGCTGCTGTTGATGATGCTGCGAAATATGCTGAGGGAAATCAGCAGCGGTGGGGCTCGAGTTGGGGCTTATCGAGTGGTACGACGTCAAGGACTGACTGCTCGTATTCATCGACAGAGGGGGCGGATACCTCGACGTCTGTGCGGTCGGAGAGGTAATGTAAATGTCCGGACTCTCATTCTCCAATAATTCAGCCGGAAAAGGGGAACTGGGGTAATGTTAGTGGTTTGAATCCAAAGCTGCCTTTCCAGCGGCAGAAAACAGCCAGTAAACCTACCACTCCCAGGAAAAGCCTTGCCAACAACATCCCACAGTCGATTAACAACACCAACAAGCTTTTCTGTCCTGCGTCGTTCAGTGGACAGTTGTTCCCACATCCGCCTATTCTCGTCTCGCATGGCACCTAGTTGAGCAGCAACCTGAGCCAAGGTAAACGAAAGAATGTCAGTAAGTCTCCTTATCTTGACCAAAGGCACTCAGAAAGGAAATATTCACCTCTCCTGGCAACTCTACCCGATGCTTAAGTGCCGGATCGGGCTCTAAGGCCTTCCGCTTGATCTCATCGAGAAGATCAGGCCTAGCACGCAAAAACTTGTGATGGGAAAACTCCCACGTCTGCGCGTCGGTAGAGGTTCTTTGTGCTCGAGGTGTCTATGGATACGGGTGGGAGAAGAGGTAAGATGTTTTAATTCAGGACACAGTAACTGCGAGGGACAAACTGACCCGATTGATTTTGTGAAACCCGTACATGTTAAGCTGGCGCACAAAACTCGAGAACTAAGATGGAAAAAGGTAAGCACTACAGTAAGGCAGAAGCAAAGGCGGAGGGCTAATATTGTCTCCGTAAAAAATGGATAGAATCAAAAACCTACATTGTTGTGCTTGAAATGCGAGCCCAAGATAGTCCTGCTAAATTCGCCAACGTTGGAGACCACAAACGAAGTCCCCAGCTCTGTCCAAGATATAAAATGGGCAGACTTGGGATCATTAATCATCCTGTAGTGGGAAGGACGTTAGCAACTCGACATTGGAACTGAGGTTAATGACGAAAACCAAAAGAAGGTGGTGGTAGTCAAACAAAAATACGATCCGTGATCTACATCTCGGAAGGGACACGCGAGGATGGGATAGACGGAAAGGAGCCAGGAGTGCGGAGGAAGAAAGATGATGTCACGAGGGAAGGGAAAGGACAATATATCACCATGGAAACCATTGTCTCCTTCCCCAGACGACCACATATGAAGACCTTCGTTCTCGCGACGCGTAATTAAAGATAGCAAAAAGACGTATCGGAGGAAGAGCGGGAAGAAATGATCAAGAACGGATGTCATATAACCGTGCATCAAACATCAAGGGATGCGAAAGCGATCGCGGTATATGTAGAGGAAAGTCAACGGAGAGATGGATGTAATTGACCATCAACTCCTCTTTGCCTCAGATCCCGTCTCTCGTCTCGTTGAGACGATGGAAAGATAGAAACATAACATGGGCAGCACAGGAGAGCACAGAGCATACCAAAGCTCTGAAGGGCCGCTTGGAAACGAAGAGTACGTCCACGGAAACAAGGGTTGGAAACGAGCAACGGCAATGTCAAAGGAAAGAAGTAATGGATAGAACGAAAGGAATGGAAACGCGGAAATAACAGGAACAGTGGTCGGAAACGGAATGAAGGACAAAACGAACGGACGAAAAAATGCGGCGGAAACGAAATGCAAAGGGCGGCGGAAAAATGAAAATGCGAAACTTACTGATACAGCTTGGTGACGAAATTATTCACGGCCATCGGTTTCCCAAGGACGTTCATACTGCCGCCCATGTTGCCGCCCATCTGTACACCCCCGCTTCCAGTCCCTCCGGACGCTGTCCCCGAACCATCCTCAGCTCCACTCGTGCTTCCACTGCCGTCACCTCCTGCGCCGCTGGGATAGACAGACCGCACATCGACATCATCGTAACCCTCCATGCTGTCCTCGTACATACTCTCCTCCACAGTACCACTGGTAAAACTCCTTTTCCTTGGAAGTTGAGACGATGAAGAAGCAGTAGAAGACCTGGAGGGCCCCGGTGTGCGTCTACTATCATATCCAGCCGATGAACCCGGGGGGATCATGTTCCCGTGTTCGTCGTAAGCATCCTGTTGTCCCGACGAGCTTTGATTGGGATCAAACTGGAATGGAGACTGTCCTTGCTGTGCCTGCGGTCCCTGGGCTGTAAACGGATTTGTACTCGGGCTGATGGGTGTCACAGGAGACAGCGCCGAGGAAGGGCCATTAATAGGTGACAAGTTGGTCGGAGATGCTACAGTCAAGGATGACAAGTTGAGTGAGAGGGTGGCAGAGGTTTGGCCGGTGGTGGTGGGTCTCTCCTGCGGCTGCGGTGGAGCGGGGTAAAAGCTAGGATAGTGACCACTATGATCGCTAGGAGGGGGAGAAGGGAATGGCTGCTGCGAGTGTGAATGAGATGGAGGGAGGAGATGAGGGGGCCACTGCTGCTGTTGTGGTTGCTGTTGCTGCTGCTGCTGTGGCTGTTGGGGTGGGCGCTGAGCATAGTGTGCCTCTGGCGGCATTTGATATCCATCCATTGTTTACTGGACGCGACGGAAGTGAATATATGCGCGGGGGTATATGTAAAAGACGAAGGCCAAAGGTGGTTATCCAAATGTATGCTCTGCAAGAGCGCCTCCGCACAAAGGCTGGAACGACAAAATGAGTTATAAGGACGTCAGCGGAGCAAAAGGAGGTGGACTGTGGGGTAGGTGTGTAGGAAGAAGGTTAGAGGAACGTGCTATGGCAATGGTGAGCTGAGGGGTCGCGTTCCCCTCGCAGAATGGATGCAGCGAGGCAGGGAGCAGGGCGGGTGTGGTGGAGGCGAGGAGGAGAGGAGGAGGAGGGATGAAATGGCCAGGGTGCAGGCTGGAACTGTTTTGAGCTGAGCAGAGGACTGAGTTCAGAAAGACGTCCTCTGCCATCTCTTTTCTCTATTTACCATCCACTCCCTAAAATGGTAATTTTTTCCATTTCCACAAATCAAGATCCGTGTCCAATTATTTTCACCCACTCTCATTCCATCACAGGCAATTCCCCGTATCAATTCCCCAGATCCACGATCTCACCCTCAATCCTGGCCCAATAAAATATCCCCGACCCCATCTTTCGCCCACAATCTTGCCCACCCCTCATTGATTTACGTTCGTACCTGCCACAACCTTACCTTACTCACCTTCTTTCTCCCAACAAACAAAATAAAATAAATTCTTCCTCTTCCACTTCGCCCGCTATGAGTTCTCCCGTAGAATATGCACTCGGTAGAACTCAGAACTTGCTCCTCACTCTCTGGGGCGAGACAGACACGTAAACTATCTTTCCCCTCCGCATGTCGTCCTCATGCCCCAGAGAGGACACAACCAATCCCACCCCCCCGGTCTCCTGTGACTAACCCTGCCAAGATAACGATCCTACGCCGCCGTCTTCCCTGCGTCCGTCCACCTCCCCCATCCGCCCTCACCGTCCGTTCCTGAAAAAGGAGAAAAGAACGCGCTAGAACCAATCGGTGAGATTAACGGCCCGCTCTCGGACGCTTCTCACACATACCGCCCTTGGGGTCCGTAACCTTCGTACAATGACCATATCCACGTCGTACTTAAAATGTAACATTGACAACATATATATATATATATCTGCGCGTTATATTTGCGTACACATCCTACAACATTGCGGCCCGCCTGATTCTTCATCAGGCGCAGTAAGAGCTGCTTAGAGTCGGTGAGCATCTTGCCTGGATCACTGCTAGGCGCATCGGGACCACCCCACCTGATGTCAATCCTTGTGTATCCCACGTGTCTCTGGCGAAATGACTGGTAAACCGCCGATTAATAATAATGCCTTGCAAATGCTTTGTTTACAGCCCAAGTTCAATGTCGACAATGAAGACGGGATCGCTGCAAAATCATTCGAGTCATATTTATTACAACGTGGACGAAGACCTACGTGACTGTCCCTTGATGCTACCTAAAATAAGTGCATATTTACTCACTGAATCCCGAAAGATTCAAGGGTGCGTTTATTGCATCATATTTGGACATGACTCATATCAATCTTCCAGTGCAAATATGTATGCACACTTGTCTACACTTGTCCATTCTCATATCCTTCCTTTTCCTGCCAGCTAAGCACAAAAAGTTCGATGTACGGTAGCCTCTGAGTATGAACAGATATAACCATAGATATATGATTGGCAGCAAGAGACCCATACCTAGTGTACCAATTGGAATCCGCGATAAGTCGACGGGGACCTTGATGACATCGGCCTCGTTTGAATGTAAAGAAGTAATATGATACCGGGGTAAATGCCTCACAGAGTCACAGCCTCGCACTTGTCAGCGAAGAGAAGCTTTAACGAAATCGCAAGTCAATCATGATTCTTGAAAGGTTTGCGGATGAATTTACACCCACGCTGATAACAACATGAGTTACAAAATAGAATAAATATTCACACCGAACGGTGCATTGCATAAACTGATCGGAAGAAAATGCACATTAGCAATACCTGAGTCTCTAAACACTTGAAGAGCATTGACCGGAATTATAACTTGAGAAATTGGAAGTGATTTCGTGTGATTCCACTTGTTCGTGTGGAGCATAAACTAAACATAGAGACGAAGATCTTTAAACCTACGATTCAAAGGGATCAGTTAAAGCTAGTACACATGACGTCGTTACATATACTCAAAGATACTAGTGGCCTTGAAGCGGAAACTTGGCGGAAACTGTGCTCCCCGACGTCTCAGAAGCCGCCCAAATATAAATCCGAGCCATACCGGTAGAACGCTATAAGCCTTGACACTCAAGACAAGTCTTTCCCGCCTTAATTATCGACGCCCACAACTCTGAGGACTAACATTATTGTACCTACATACTGGATGGTCACAATCGAGATCCCCCGCCTCTCGCGTGCTCAACAGGGGAACGGCAGGGAAGCAGATCATGATCATAGGAAGGAAGAAAAAACACATCAGCGATATCAAAGTCCGAAGGAGATCGCGATTGAGATTTGATTGCGGATATGCCACGAGTGCAAAGACAAGATGGGTTTCCGTATTGCTGGAGAATATGTGGGGTATAAGTATACTACATATCATGAGTCTACTGGCACTTAATCAATATGTAACAAAGGGGAATATAAGTAAACTCAACCTTTCGAATCTGCCTGAGTAGAATTTTTACCTCATCGTTCGAGAAGAGCCTTGGAAATTCTCGCCAGTGGAAGAGGCATGATTCCGGAAACCTCGCAGTTCATGATGTGTGTATACAAAGTCGTGCAATCAAAAGTCCAAACCGCGAGTAGGAAAAATACCTGAATACAGGACGATTAAATTGTTAAGTGCTATCGCATTTAGCGGATGGGAACTTTAAACATGTTAAGATCTAAACATTTATCTCTGGACAAGAAATATAGTAGCTTACATACCACAAAGCATGAAATATACATTGACAACCTTCCGAAGCTCAGATAAAAATAATCACTTGTGAAAGTTGTACAAAAGTATGACGCCCCTGCGTATCTCCCCAGCGCGTATCTGGGGTGGGACAACTTTAGAGCGTATAATGAGACCCTTAGACATGAGAAAGTTTGTGCAAATTTCTGACATCTTATTTCCTTATGACCTGTTTATGGAGAAAAGTACCTGAGATGGTAAGTTAAGTGCAAAGATAGCGGTTCTAGGCAGACCGCTATATTGTGCTTCGTTTAATACGATAAAAGGAGAATAACTTAATCGCCGGATAGACCGTCCTCGCCCGCGGAATGCAGTTTACGCCCATTCGAAGTAAATACAATCCGGATGAATGGAATGAATTTTAGACTGTTTATGGAGCCAGATTAAGTGACGCATTTCGCAGCCGCAAAGTGGTTTGAATGTCCGTTGTCCACGAGACGTGATTTATCACGGTATGTGAATTACCCCGATTCCAAAGTCATCGAAGGCTAAGTAAGTTATATATATGTCACAGCTTTGAAACACCGGGCATTCCAGGTAAACAAGTTTTATGAGTCCAGCAAGATTTAAGGACTAACGAAAAGTGGTTGTGTGAACAGAAATGCAACGGAATACCTGGAATACCTTGGGAACACGGTGTCATCTTAGCCTCTGGAATCTGGAATGTGCAGGGTTGACACTTGTGATCACACACCCACGCTTGGTTTGTGTGGTATATGTTAAACATTTGGATACTTGACAATTGAATGGATGTCTTGTTGTCAAACTGCTAGCCTAACTCGTCGATAACCAGCCTGTTGAGCCCAAGAAGCCCGCAGAGGAAAAGCGTCATATGTCTTCAATACAAGTCGGGTGAAAGCCAGAGTTGGGAAGTACAAGGACTGAACAGCAACAAAAGTCGAACATTCATGTATCCGCGCATCCAGGGATATACATGACCTGTGAATTTCATTTACGGCGTTTATTTCCAAAGATGTCTCCAACGTAGTGTCGATTGTATCATGGCGTGTGTTGTGCCAAACACAGGTTTTCGACGCAGTAGAGTTAACGTAAGTGTTGCGGAATAGTACTACTGGGAATGGAGATGATTTCGCAACAAGAACTGCAGATATTATTGAAGATGTCCATAGTGAGTCTGACCGCCATGGGACTAATCCTCGTGACCAGGATGGAAGCTGCGGCAATGCGACGTCGCCGTGCAGACTCCACGCACCTTGCCCGTTCCATGAAATACTTAGTTAAGTATCACTTGAATGGAAAGTTGCATTCATGTTGCGTTGGTGCACTATTGACGCTTGAAATCAGTGGATAGCTAGTGGTGGCCTAAAGTTTCGGGTTCCTGCATGACAGACAATACATACCAGATACATACCGATCTATGTAATGTGCACTGAATCCGATTGCGATCTCAAAAGCTTGTGAATTGAATGCTCTGGCATGCCACCAGCAGCATGACAGTTGCTGCAGTCAACAGGCGGCCGTCTTGAAATTAAACGCGCATTAACCTCTGCTCACGTGCTGCAGGTTCTTGAATAGCCTTGAAGCGACTAGAGGAAAAGGAAATAGCCACCTTGAAGAAGATTCGTCGTACTTCGATTAGAACAAGGAAAGGGGATGAATGCTAAAGAACCAATGTCTACACGATCGTATCTGGATTTTTGCACCTGAACAGTTGGTCTTGGATGATTGGCGTAAGCAATTGCGCATACAAGCGGGAGAAGTAGCGTTCTCCTTCGTAGATAGCTGTCCTGCGCTTTGCACTCATGGATGCACGCCCCAATTTTAGTGGTAAATGTCACCAGAAAGGGGCGATTTTATTTACTTCCCCAGAGTTTGGAAACCTTTCGCCAATTAGATTTCCCGGAACAACGGAAGGAAGACATCGAGGACCGTAAGTTATCGATGCAAAACTGCTTGTCGGAGCGTGCGCAAATTCCTAGTGACTGGTACCTTTCATCCGTCCTGCACTATGAGTTAAATATACTCTTATCAATTCACAACAGTTGAAAGCAGTCGAATTGCCTAAAACGGTGCATCACCGTTTTACGCAGTCGGATGATTTTCTCGTGAAAACTGCGGATATAAGGCACGTTATGATATCACTGGGAAAATACCAGTGCAGCAGTATTTCACTGTGAAAAATTATATAAGAAATCTGGCACGTAATATTCGTGCCAGCTGGAGACGGCTGGAGACGTGTGAAAGGGAAAATCTGGGGTTGGGATGGTGGTTCAAAGAACTGAACGTGCTATGATGCACGTTGGAAAGACTTCCACGAAATAGTAAAGCACGAATAGAGGTGCTTATGCGGCATTCTCAGCAAGTGGCTACATAACACTTTCTCACCAGATAAACGTGTCACGTACCTGTTGATCTGCTGTCTGCTGGGAATAATGCAAGAGTTCGGGCAGGCATATTGAATAACCTATTTCGCAAATCTCGTGTTTTGTGGCTGTTCCGGAGATGAAGATCAGTCGGTAGGCGTGCGAGAAGTCGAAAACAAGATATTTATGCTAATGCGTGCTTTCCTGTCACGCTATCTTTGCATGCACATTGAAGTTGTTGCTTGGTTTGCATCTTCAGCGCGGTGACGTCAGCAAGTGAAAAAAAGTATTTCTTGAAAGCGCTCTTTTGGCCATCTTTGGGCCACTGAAGTGAGATATTCACTATGGAACACAGCCAAGTCACAACGGAAGCCCTTCAGCGTGACCAAGAGGATGACTTGCGGATATGAAGCGCAGATTGTATTCAACAGCGCCGCTGCTCATGAGTACGGTTCCGACAAGGTTTCTTAGAGGGACCGTTCCAGAAACTAGGCGGACATCGACCCATTTTGATGATTAATCTAAATCCATGTGATTTGCAACCCAAAGAGCTTCAGAGGCTGGAACATGCATATTTCCTAGTGATCCAAAGCAAAAGAGTATGGGGTAGGATAGCTTGAAAGGGGCTCAAGAAGTAAAAAGGTAGAAAAGGATGAAATCACTGGTGGTTGATGATGCATGTGTAGCGCCTTGATACGTAAACGCTCCGGAGTTTGGAAGGCATCAGTTGATTGCTGCGTGGTATTGAAGAGTCTTCAATACCACACAGTGCTAGCGAGCACGTCGGAAGTGGTTGTCGACCTTAACTGAGATGATGATGCTCGAACGGTCAAATTTGAGAACTGACCGTAGGCGTTGATGCACGTCAAGCTCTCGGTGGAGTTGGGAAACAAAGCAGTTATGCTATGCACCAATGTTTGGGGCCCAAAATCGACCTGAAATATCTCTACCGAGATTCGCAAGTACCGGATTAGATGACTCTGTCAATGTTGATAGAAGAAGCTGCTCACTGTTCTTCGCCGGTGATTTTACGGCACAAGACGTATTTAACCAAACTAATGACTTCCTGAAGCATCACTACTTGATTACTACAATCTGTCATGACGGGTGAGGGGAAAAGATAAAATTATGTATCGGTGCAGTATATGCGCCGTACAGCATAACTATGTCAGGTGAACTGCTATCAAGAGAGAGATAGGAAAATGTATTCTGCATCGTAAAGGAGGAGAAGGTGGATGGTGGTGGTACATGGTGGTACTAGGTAGTGGTAGCGGTACGCGTCAAGCACGCGTGTTATTCGTTGTTCGGTTCACGTCAGCCGAGACCCTAACCCGAGAGAAGGCATCGTGAAAAGTCGGGCCCAGATTCCCACGCGCGGTATTTCCACCCAACCACTGCAGCTGGCTGTCCTCTCCTTTCCACTCTCCAAACCTCCAATGGCGTCCAGAATTGCTACCAGCGCTCTCCGGGCAGCGGGTGCGTTGTCTCAAGCTCACCTGCCTCATCCTTGACGCGCTTACCGTTCTTTTCTAGCCCGCCCGCGCGCTGTCGCCACTGTCCCTCGTCTCTATGCGTGCGTTTTTCGTGTATTTCTTAGTGAAATCACAGGATGACGTTTGATTTCTATTTTACAGCCGTTCAATGGCAAGCTCCTCGAACCCCCCTCCCGAGGAGAAGGCTGCTGAGCTTGTCAACAAGCTCCCCTCCTCTCCCGGCCTCATCACCAAGACTGGTACCGCTCTCCTCGGTACTGGCGCTGTTGCCGCCGCCATCTCGCAGGAACTCTACGTCGTGAACGAGGAAACTATCCTGTTGGTCGGCTCCATTATCCTCTTCACCTACCTTGGCAAGGTGCGTAACATTTCGAGTAGGACTGGTGGCACGTCACGGAGTGTTAACTCCGGGTATTGACTTCATGTTTTGCAAACAGATCCTGCGGGAGCCTTACAGCCAGTGGGCAGAAGGCCACATCCAGCGCATCAAAAATATCCTTGACTCTGCTCGTTCAGAACATACCCAGGCAGTCAAGGAGCGCATCGACTCCGTTGGACAGATGAAGGATGTCGTTGAAATCACCAAGGGTCTCTTCACTCTCTCCAAGGTGCGTTTCCCGCGACTCTGTTGCCCCCTTTCCGTGCCACTTACTTGCCGCTTTGTATATCCGTGTGATAGGAGACTGCTAAGCTCGAGGCTGCAACATTCGTGCAACAGCAGAAGGTTGCTGTCGCTTCTGAGCTCAAGTCTGTCCTCGACAGCTGGATCCGCTACGAGCAGCAGGTGAAGGAGAATGAGCAGGCTGAGCTCACTAGGGCTGTCATTAACAAGGTCCTTGCCTCAGTTAAGGAGGATAAGACACAGAAGGAGATCCTCGCGTCTGCCGTTGCCGAGATTGAACGTAAGCCTCCGCCCTTTTCTCCCTATTTCCCTCTTTCGCGGACTTTGTGTGTGCTAACTACAGTTCTTTTTTCTCCAGAACTCGTCAAGAGCAAGGCCATCTAGATTTAGACACTGTATTAGGACACAAATAGTATTCTCCTCCTTTGTGGCTCTTTAATATTTTTTCTCCGTACAATGTTCTTATCGATTCCAGAAGTCGCGCGTAACAAACGCTGCGATGTATATCGGTGTGAATTCGCTCGAGTCCCTCCTGACCAATACCTAGCTTCCGTGGCTCACCTTATATGTCATTGTTCATGGGTCATATCGCACATGCATCTAATGTTATCAACGATGAATGTTGGTGTATCGACAGATTTAGCATTGATGAGCCAACGCGCCACCTCGGCCTCATTCCAAAATCGTCTTTTGTGGTCCCTACCAATCCTTGCCGCGGCAAGGCTTGGAAGTCGAGACCCGATGTGCGCTATCTTCTCATGCTTCGCGCAGTTCACTCGCATCTATCTTGTCCCTACCCTCGATTTCTCTTATTCATGATGGGCGATATCGATGATCAGTGGGGCTCATCGCGGCCGAGGATGGATGGATGATTGATTGTGTATATGCTCGTCAGAGTGTCATCTGCTCGTCGCTGAGGCGTCATCTGTAGTTTCTGACCACCCTCCCAAAGCGAAAATAGCATATCATCGTCGCCTAGATCATATCAAAACAGCAACTTCGAGCAGTAGGATTGGTTCATTGTTACTAACGGGCAAAAGTATCTCACCCTCGTTTTGCTCAGTGTTGACCCGTAATTACATTTGCGGTGGTCGTTGTTTTCGTCCTGCACGGACATTCGAAGCGATAAAAGCGCGACGGGAGCAAAACGTCATTGTCTTCCTTTGCCAAACAGCGGCAAAGGCCAACTGCTGCAGTACACACTTCCCGTCGGTAGATGCAGCCATCGGTGATTCCAAAAGCGCGTATGAGGCGCGTTTTTCATTTTTTCGCCTAATGAAATATGCCCAGCCAGTGATTATGGGGATCTGGTGCCTAGTGTAAAGCGCAACATCTTGGGACGATTCACGTCGATGGTGGTGGGAGGCATCGGCTTGTTTCTGGAAACCCACTCCGTCAAGAATTCCGCTTACTGTGAGAAGAATTAGTTTCTTCGACCTGTGAAGGTATACCCTGTCGAGCTATTCGGTGGCCGATACTATGGTAAGAATTTTGGGGCAAATTTTGAGTGCGCTTTCGTGCAAGCGTGCCTTTTCTCCGCAATGTATAATTTGCAAGATGTTGCATGAAAAAGGTATAACCTTTCATAGCCAATTAGCCGTCTGATAATATGTAAAGAGGCTTCTCAAGGACGATAGGAGGCTAGATGCTCTATTTTACGTCTCAAAACATTCACTACCGTACGAATGGTGAAGCAGGCAAAGTATATGACAACCAACTCTGAAGCCCAGGGGAGTACACTACCGTTGCAATGTCACTAGCAACAGAAAGGAACGTCGCCTCGGAAATCTATAGCGGGTAAGTGCTGTATGTTCTACCCCGAAATTCAGGAGGGCCGCGGAAACCTTGGTTGTGAAGGGAAGAGTGGCATTCAAGTACACGAAAGAAAATAAACTATACGGAGACAAAAAGAAGAGAAAAACAAACTAGAACCCCCGATTTCGCGCAGTTCAGCGTTGTTTCGTGTGCGCTTTGTACTTCAAGATATTCTTTGCCACCGTTCCTGCGCACAGGTGGAAGCTACTAATCCCTATACTCAGTCTAGGGTAGCACCATAGACCACCGGATGCAGTTTAAAGCCACTGCATTTGTAGTCAAAGTACTCAATGCTTTCATTTCGGCTTTCAACTTTGTTGAAGGAGATTAACGCAAGAAAAAGAATGCCTTACTCCTATTACTTAGGTCTAGATAGAAAAGTATGGGAAGTCAACCAATTTTCACCAAGGTTGGCTTGATAAAAGCGTACGTTGCTCCCTATCCGATATGAAAGCGGGCTATAGGTGTCCAATTGTCATAGGGTGGACTTTGTTTGACGCAATGGGTGTCATAGGAATGGTGTCCATTGACATTACTCGTGCTCCATGTATAGTTGTATGAGTAAATATACAGTGGCATCCATGGAAAGGAATGTGACTGCATAGATAACCTCATCGGCTGTAGCACATAATTGCGTGCCTGTATCCGACAAACATTCAAAGAACTTAAAAACTCACGAACATCATATTATGAGCCTATGTTTATTACACGACCATGAATCGCAAGAGAATAGAAGTAAGAGAAGGTTGAGGGTATAGATACAAAGAGTGGGGAGGGGCGTCGAGTGGTATCGGATGAGCTCGGGATATGCTACAAGCGCCATACCTACTGCTAAGAACGCACTAGCAGCCCCAGCATCCGATAATTCAGTGCCCAGAAGGAAGGTGTGGCAATGTCGCATCAGCGACCATTAGCGCTATGAGGAGCGTATTCTGTAGAGGATGTATCATCGTGGTCGTATTGGGGCTATGTACGTGAGCATCAGAAATGAATGGAAGAGAAGGAAGCATGAACGTGACGGAACACACCTCTATCGGTCTATGACGTGTGCCATTCGAGTACCCATTGCTGCCGTTCATATGGGACGAATGTGACGACGACCGCCGACTTCGAGTGTTTGGTTCATACTGCCTGTATTCCGATGGCGGGTTCGCAGGATAAGGAGGCTCAGGCAATGGTGCTGGTTGTTCTAGCTGCTGGTTTTCAGGTAGATAGCTGTAAATCGGACACTTATCAGCCACAATATTCATCGCGTCTAGTAGTAGGCTGAAAGGAAGAGCACGTTAGACCTTAGAAGCTGCGGCGTTGTCTTCTGGGTTGGCCACTCACTTGTTTTCAGCCTGTAACTTCTTGATCCTCGCGTTTGCTGTTTCCAACTCCCGCTGATACCTTTCATTCAACTTGGACCGCGCATATGAGGCGTAGCGCAGCATGAAATCCAAAGCACACGCACAGTGGTGACATTATCGAACTTTTCACGCATTATTTGGAACCTGGGTGAGATGGTTATTGAACGAACATGAACATGAATGGAATTCTACGCACTTCTCCTTGTATCGTAGACTCCGGTGAGTGTGTGACTATGGGAAAGATTACAACTGTGAACTTTAACACCTAATAAGAGTGCCGAAACCTTGGAGTGTTCCCCTCCATCTTTATCACTGGGACGTTGGTTTCTATTTGCTGACCCGCGTTGAACCTGTGATGCAGAGCTTGAGCTGGGATCCATGCCGTTTGATGAGTAAACACTGTATGGCTCTTCTAAATGCTGCTTCTATAGAGTTTAAAGGATTGTAGCTGGCTTTCAGAGACTCGAAATACTGGATGCTGTGGTTGACGGTGATGGCTAATAAGGCTTGTCCATTGAGGACAGTACAGTGTACCCAATTAATGCATCACGTGCCTGTATTTGGTCTCATCATCGCATTCAGTAGGCATCAGTAGGCATATCCTATGTCGACCCTTGTCGGAACTTGCTTACAAGCTACAACGACATAGCAATGCTGAAACTGTACTTGAAATTTGCTTTTGCTCTCCTGAACGTCCCTTGCATCCATGGCCCCTTACAGTCACTAATGCCCCCACAGTACAATCACAAAGATTGAAATATTGACATTGTTCCTTCTCCGAGGCTTCTACTTATGTAGCAAGTGTGCTTCCTTGGTGCTTCCCGCCGGGCCCGGTAGACTCCCCTGTGCCACTTTGTGGCCGCCCCATTTCATTCGGGACTATGGTCGCTATTTTCGGGGCGTCCATTTGCTCAGAAAGCTTAATTCAACTATGTGCCACGCAGGATTTGCGTCAACTCTCTTTCTTGTGCTACTGGATCTCATGTGCCATCTCCGTTTGCGACATACTTTCTCGGAAATCTCACAGGTTTGCCTGCGAACCCCCGCCATTACGCGACCGAAGCTAACGCACTTGCGTGGAGCGCTGCCTCGTGACAGTCGTCCAAATGTGACATCGGACGCAGAGCGCGTCTAATAGTATAATTATACCACTATCCCCTTCATGCAACTCACAAAACGCCTACTGGACCTAACGGAGTACAATATACAAGAGCGACACGTTTGTATTTGTACCCGCTGTTTGCTTCTCTAACTACATTACAGAAGCCGCCGCCTCGTGGATAGCAATCCGTGTGAGGAAAGATAATCTCAACGAGGGGGCACATTTGACATGAAAAAGGTCAGCAGACGCGCGCTACAGGAGGTTCAAAGGTCTACAATTTGCTATCAGCATGGTACAATTTCAACAATTGGCTTTCAGAGCGAGCTTCTCCCTGGCTTCTCCTATAAAAGCAGGAGAGGGCTAAACTAATACAGCTTCTTCGGCTCCAAGGGTGAATCGTGTCAGGGACGAGAAATTCATTAAAATCTCTCTCAATCCGCTTTGCTTTGTTCAACCATCTTCGTCTGAAGAGTGACATATTCTCGTCTTTCCCCTATTTAAACCGCTGACATTGTAGTGAAGCCTCAGTCGCTGAACTCATGTCTTCCACTCCCTTTATCTATATCTATTTATTGGTCCTTGCGGTCGTTGCTGGACTAGCTCAGGCTGGATTCCCAAGCAAAATCTATGGGGTCAACTTGGGATCTTGGTGCGCAATACAATTTACCATCTACGCGTGATGTCTAACGGCATTTCGATAGGTTGGTTTTGGAATCATGGATGCTTCCTGCTGAATGGGTTGCAATGGGTGGTCAACAGTGCGACGACTGCTCGACGTGTATTGCTACCGAGTTGTAAGGGCCCTCCTAGCAGCAAACCGTTTGCTTTATCTGACGCGTCGTGATGTTAGCGCTTTCGCTCAGGCTTATCCCGATACAGTCGATGAGAAGTTTAACACGCACTGGTGTGTTTCGTGTTTTTAAGCTTCCGTTGCCCTAGATTCCAACCTCCATAGGTCCACTTGGTTTACCCAGGATGACGTCAATTTCTTCAAGGCTAACGGTATCAACACTGTCCGCATTCCTGTATGTATCCTTTCTCGTGTCGTACTACGCGGCAGCAAGCTCTGACATTATGTTAGCTAGGATACTGGATTGTTGAAGATCTTGTGGATAGGACGACTGAATTCTATCCCCGCGGAGGTATTAAGCAATTGGTGAGTGCCTTCCTTCCCGAGGCACATCACTGAGACACGTACTAACTGGATGCTCTCTGTGTGATATAGCGACGCGGTCTGCAACAGCTGAAGGATGCTGGTATTGCGGTCATTCTTGACCATCATGCTCTCCCCGGTGTGCAAACCGCTAACCAAATGTTTGCTGGACGGTGTACCAGTGACGTTGAATTCTATGTACGTCCAAATTTGTCAACTGTTCAATGAGTGTTCCTTATATATATGTACTAGACCGAAGAGAACTACCATCGTGCCCTTGTCTGGACTGCAGTAATGACTGCACTTACCCATCTTGATCCTACCTTTAGCACAGTTGCCGCTATTGAAGCAGTCAATGAACCCATTATGGATGCAAACCAAACTCCAGACTATGGGACTTGTGAATTCTATTCGCCTTCTTTGGCTGATCCATGTATTGACTAACATTTATGTAGTCCAGAAGAACTTCGTAGAAACTGTTAGGGCCGTCGAACTGTCTCTCGGAATACAAGTTGAAGGTCTTAGCGCACATTCATCGGTCTCCTCCATGAATGTTACTTCGTCCTTCCGTTCTACCTCGATTTCGAACACCTTCAACGAAGAAGTTCGTGAGGCAGTGGCGGATTCTATTCCGATTATTACAAAGCTCTTTATCGAGCTTGCGTTGGAAGGAATTTTAACTGGCACCTTAGGTGGCATACCTAAGCGCGAAGCTATAATCACCACGTAAGCTCAAATGCTAGATACTAGTTAGTTGATCGGTGCTGATAAGTTCTGTTGTAGCTTTATGGACATTAACTGGCAGCACAACAACCCTGCAAACCCTGCGGACGCACAGATTGGGCCCCAGGCCTATGACAACCATTTGTATTATTCGTACGTTAACCTATTTCATGCTTCGTGTAAATAATTACTAACAATTCTCAGATTTGGAGTTCGTGCGTTTAGCTGCTTACACGAAGCAGAAACTAACATTTATACGTAGGGTGTCGCTGATCCAAATGAGAATGCGTACCTCACCAGTATCTGCAGTAAGTTCAGCCTGCTTTAACATGTGATTGCCATTTTTACCACCATCTGACTAGACCTGGACCGTATTCAAAACGATGCGGCACTCGGGAACAGTCCCCTGCTCTTCGGAGGTAGGTCGGCTGTTTTTGATAGGGAACATTTGAAACTGATCCTGCGCGTAGAATGGGGTCTTCCCACTCAGTTCCAAGCCACAGACGAATTCTTACTCAAGTGGGCTGATGCCCAGAAGCTATCGTACAGCAAGGGTGCTGGCTGGATTGTAAGTTCCCCATGCTACCAACGTGCTACAATGTCCGTGCTGAACGTGCTTGCTCATAGTTCTGGAACTTTAAGATTGAGATATCTGACTTGGCGGGAGATACAGCTCGACAATGGTCAGTCAATGTTTTCTTATCTATCCTCCCACCCGAGCACAAGGATCGTGCTACTGGGTGGTTCCCACAGTATTCTTGGTACTGCATGCGTTGCTCGACATTCATACCTACTTCGCTGTCGAAGGAGACTTCTCCATTTTCACGGACGCGCTTCATGCTCTCTTTTTTGATTATTCACCGAGTCGCACGTACTCATTAAACGTTTTCGTTCCGGAATAGGTCATACATAGAAGGCATCAAGAGAGGTTATCTTACTCCAGACCCTTCGCAACTGCATGATCCACACGTTTGTGATCCGTATATCACTTCTACCTGACGAGGTGGACCGCGCGCTGATGTCGTTTGGCCCTCTCCTTTAGGGGAGAACGAATTACTGTCAGATGGGACAGACCATCGCAAGTAGCGTATTGATTTGAGATTTAAAATCCACACGATCGTTTCACATTTCCTTTTCTTATCTATTGTCTCTTTGCAACATATCTACTATCAGTCATTCGTTAAACTGTTCCATGACATGTTACCCTGATTATAAATATAAATATATACGACTACGTTTCTGAGACCTGCAGTCCACTTAATGTTTATCGCCATTGAAAAACCATGTAGTCACTGCGCTTCATGGACGTTGGAGAAGATTACCGAATTCCGAGTTACTTACCGTAGGAGGTGTGTAGCAACTTGTAGCGATATGTTGGAGATTGTAGGCGAACTGCGAACTTAACACTTAAGCTGTACTAACAGCATCGACGCCCGGACCTGATGTTTACTGACGGTTGCTGCGGTAGAGCATGTAGTTTGATCATGCCCGTGAGAGTTAATTTCCATATTTGTTGACACTTCCCAAAGGACACAAACATTTTCTCGAATCTCGAGGCTTTGCAGTGGCTTTGCTCACCTTCGCGTTCTTCATTCATTCCTCTTTTCGTCAATTTTTAGTAATTGCATAACCATGACTCGCGTCACAAACTTCGGTCGAAAACGAACATATGTACAGGCAGGCTTAAACGATGAGTCTAAAGTCGTCGAAGATACCCAACCACCTGCAGAGCATGCAAGCACCGAACAAGTGACAGGAAGCCGCTGCAGACTCGCAACCACCGCCCAAAAAGAAACGAAAGAGAACGAAAATGTCGAAGAGAGATGGGAATGCTTCCAAGGAAAGAACCACTGGTGGATCCGGAGTAGCTGTGGGTGGGGGTGGGGTCGGGTGCTCAGAAAATGAGGGATTGTGAAGGTGTAGTAGATGTAGATGCAGATGCTGCTGAGAAGAAGAAGACGAAAAAGAAGGCAAAGGCTCAACAGGCAAAGGATAAAAAGCAGCAACGTTTGGATTTCCTCCATTTTGTGCTCCTATGTTATATTTAAACTTTTATTTGCAGGTATGCTTGAGTCTGAACGAAGACGGTTGAAACGGATTCAAGATAAAAATATTAATACAACATGTTTTGCATGTCGAGAAAAAGGCCATGCAGCAAAGGATTGTCCTAAAAACGCTCCTGCTGAAGGTGACGAGAAAGGCAAGAGCAAGGAACTCCTTGGGATATGTTACAGGTGGGTAGTGCATTTCGCTCTCCCACTTCTGCTCTCAATATCTGCTTAGATGTGGGTCGAGGAAACACACTTATCGCGCTGCAGGAAGCTCACTGACCCAGATAATCCTCTTCCCTATGCGTCGTGCTTTGTCTGCGATGGGAAGGGACATCTGGCATCGTCATGTCCGCAAAACAAGGACAAGGGACTCTATCCTAACGGTGGCTGTTGCAAGCTATGCGGAGATAACACTCACATGGCAAAGGATTGTGGAATGCGAAAGCAAGGTACGATATATTCCTATTTTATAGCTGTTTGTTCTAATCGAATCAGATATGATGAACACTGCGACTTTTCTTGGAACAGGGGCTGGGGCTGGTGCAGACGAAGACGACTTCCATACGTTCAAACGACGTTACACGGAGGTTGAGAAAGACGAGAAGCGGGATGATAAAGCGAAGAGGATGTTGGGCGTTGTTGCCGGCACTCATTCGGGAGTTGTTAAAGCGTTAGCAGCTGCGACACCAGTGCAATCGAAAAAGAACGTGGTATTCTTTTAGCACCGGTCTAACTAGTGATGTTAGCCTGTGTGCGTCCTCTTGTCCTTCCCGAGGGTTCCAGGATGGCTACTCTGACCAAAAATTCTGTAAAATAGCTAAAACTAGACTTGCATCTGGCTGATCACTATGTCTCGCTGTTCTCTGCTCTTCCTGCATCAGTGGTGCTCATTTACTGCGTCGCGATAATGTTGGAAAGGCTGTCGCAATCCTTGTCTGCGACGATAGGGTCTATGTGATGGTATGGTTCATATGGTAGTTTTATTTACATTCTATATCTGCAAACCACTGAGTCTAACGCCTTGAGTAGAAGAAATGCCAATCCCAGGTTCTAATATTTTGTGACATACCTACAATATTACGAACTGGGATTATCTGAGATACTATATAATTTCAAAATCCATTGGTTTACGCGTGATAGTATACAACTTTTCGTTTCAAGCGCTGTCGAAACGTCGGTCCTCGCGAGTCGTACTTCACCATCTGGCATGTAGTTTTGGATCTATCCGCAACTATCCGTTATAAGTCATTTCCTGATTTCTCAGCATCATATGGTCTCATTTGATTGATGTCGCCGAAACACGTTCTGCGACCGAACGCAGGACAAGTCCGACAAATGCATATGCTTTCTCTGAGATAGCGTTCTCCCACATACTTACTGCACCTACTCCTACCCATTCTCGCAGGAAGATAAAAGGAGCGATGAGACAACCATTTGCCTAGGTACTCTTGGACAGTATCTTTCCCCCTAACCAGGACAACTTGTTGGGCAATGCTGTTCTCTCTCTTCGCCGTGTCTGTCCTCATCATTGGCGCGACACACGCCGCACCGACCTCAGACCCCAACTTGTTGAAGAGGCAGAGCATTACTGCTCTCACCACTGCACAGATCACGACCTACAGGCCTTATACCCACTTCGCAAGCACAGCATACTGCAAGCCTAGTAATACCTTGGCCTGGAACTGCGGCTGTATGTCACATTTTTTTGTAATGGTTTAGTTCAACAAGCTCATTTAAACAGCTAACTGTCTTGCTAATGCTGACTTCATTCCTGTCGCCTCTGGTGGAGATGGCTCTTCAGTTCAGTTCTGTAGGTACACTAACAATGTCAATCATGATGCCATTGTAACCGTATGCTTGACAGGGTACGTTGGATACTCTCCTTCGCTGGCCTCTGTGATCGTCGGTCACCAGGGTACTGATACGTCCAAAATGTCGGTTTGTAGTTTGTACGATCACAAAGAGGCTGCTGACATTGACTCCTTAATAGTCAGGCCATTGCCACTGATGCGGCGGCGGTCCGTAAAAGCTCGATTCCACCTTATTCCCAGGTGTCAGCTCATCTGTAACGGTACACGATGGATTCGCAAGTGAGCATGCAAAGTAAGTCCATTATCTTAAAAGTTGTCATGATTAGATATTGATGGAAGTTATTCTCCAGGACCGCGAATCTTGTCCTTGCTGCTGTTAAGACTACCATATCAACGCACAGCGCGAAGAAGGTTACTATGGTGGGCCACTCACTCGGAGCTGCCATTGCTCTGCTCGATGGTGTCTTCTTGCCTCTTCACATCAGCGGCGTCACGTTTCAGACAATTGGCTACGGCATGCCCCGTGTATGTTTTGCTTCACCTTGTAGTTTATTTCAAATTTTTAGTTCTCTCTAGGTTGGAAACGACGACTTCGCTGATTATGTCGACGCGCACCTCAACATTGTTCACATCAACAACAAGTTTGTGTCATTCTATGTTATCCTTTAACTACATATTTATTTCTTTATAGAGAAGACTTGGTTCCCATTATTCCCGGTCGTTTACTAGGATATCACCATCCTTCAGGAGAAATTCACATTCAAGACTCGGGGGCTTGGGTTTCTTGCCCTGGTAATATTTCTTCTACAAACATTACTAGAAATACTCATCGTTTACGTAGGTCAAGACAATACCAGTAGCCAATGCACGGTCGGCGATGTTGGCAACATCTTCGAAGGATCCACAAGCGACCATAGTGGTCCCTATGACGGAATTACGATGGATTGCTAATTGTAATATTATACCCTCGCTATCACCTCTATATCCTCTTGTCAGAGCCATGTCTCGTATTTGAGTCGCTGAAACATATACCCGTTTCCATGATCAAGCATTCACAAGATTTGTGACAGCTTCTCACCGAAAGTTGCAGTTTGGTTGCAACTGTCGCAGTCAAGACATATAAGTTATCATACGCTAAGCACCTTCCTATGTTATTTTTATTTTGTGTATCTATCCAACATACGGTCGTTACTTATTGAAGTCGTCTGCCAAACACTCAGACAATTTCAGAGCAATCGCATTGCCGACATTCCGTCCCGTTAGAAACAGCAAGGCTCGGAGGCGCCCAGGAACACTATGTCACAACTGGACGTGAGTGATGATTCTTCCGCTATTCAACAATCGCTTAAACTACGTTTATATAGAAATGTAGCTTTAATCATCTCGCACGTCCTAATAATCGCCGCGATCCTCAGCCATGGCGGCTTCGTTAACTTCTAGACCATGATACTCAAATATTTTACACTCTTCCGTGCTTCGACATCGGAAAGATGAAACGCCTACCTGGTGACACTATGAATGGGACCGCAGTTGCTTTGAGTATAGTAACCTGCAAGTTAAAAGGGCGCGCCGTCCACGCTAATTCTCAGTGTCTTCCTCTGACCAGAGCACTTGCTGAGGGCAATAATGTTCACGTTCTTTACCTCATCCTTACTCTTTGTTACCTTGGTCCGCGGTGCATCCATCGCTGGACGCGACTTGACAGAGAGACAAGACGATGGTATCACAGCGCTTCCTAAAGCCCAGATTCAGCCTTACAAGCCTTTCACCCATTTTGCCAGCGCGGCTTACTGCCAGCCCAGTAATACACTGGATTGGAACTGTGGAGGTGTGTTACGCTCTTCTACAATCGCTTAGTTCAAACGAGCTCATTTAAGCAGCTGACTGCAAGGCTAATTCTGACTTTATCCCCGTTGCTTCTGGTGGAGATGGTGGTGCTGTTCAATTCTGTAAGTACCTTTACATTATCTTCCCTTAGAATTTACACTCACACTTGAATACTGGAAGGGTTTGTCGGATATTCTCCATCTTTGGATTCCGTTATTGTCAGCCACCAAGGAACAGACCCATCCAAAATGTCAGTTAAGGGCATCGACCTCCAGCAAAGCTATTAATCATATTAACTTTACGGCAGGGAATCAATTTCCACTGATGCTAATATAGAGCTCGTGCCGTTTGATTCTACCTTGTTTCCTGGAATTAACAGTGCTGTAGAGGTTCACGACGGATTCGCTACTGAACAAGCAAAGTGAGCGCCTTGTTTACCTTTATGTACTTTTATGAACGCTGGTCTGCAGGACTGCGAAAACGATCCTCGCTGCCGTCAAGAAAACGATTTCCGCTCATAGTACGAAGAACGTCGCGGTAGTCGGCCACTCCCTCGGAGCTGCCATTGCTCTTCTTGATAGTGTCTACTTACCTCTTCATATCGGCGGCGTCAACTTCCGTATGATTGGCTACGGCTTACCACGCGTATGTTCTCAGTTTTCAGATGCCTACGTGCTCGGGTAAGCTTATGATTCCTCATAGGTCGGAAACCAATATTTCGCCAATTATGTCGATAAGCACCTCAACGTGGTTCACATCAATAACAGGTGTGCAGCGCTTCTCTCTCATTTTCGGCCATGTCTTAACGACCAATCAACAGAGAGGATCCGATTCCTACCGTTCCTGGTTTATTTCTAAATTTCCACCACCCTTCTGGAGAAATCCACATTCGAGACAATAGCAATTGGGTCACTTGCCCAGGTAAAATGGAAGTTACGAACGTTGGTCAATTGCTCATTTTTGTTTTTAAGGCCAAGATAACCCCAGCACCAAGTGCATTGTCGGAGATGTTCCCAACATCGGCGTAGGAAATTTAACAGACCACACTGGTCCATATAACGGAATCAAAATGGGCGCAGGCTGTTAAAATTTACTTCTATAATGCCGACACTGGACGCGTAATATCGCATGGGGGAATTTGCTGTTTCAGTAAATGTCATCGAATTTTTAATCTCCTGGACGCTTGACGCAGCTCGTCATGTACATATGAGACCGATACCCAGGCTCTGATACAGTCTGATACCCACCTGAAATCAAAAGTGCGTAGGTACGTATCCGTGCGTGTTCTATTAATGGTATAGTTTATTTCAAACTTTCCCCCGCATATCAATTTACGGAAGCCGACGATCGTAGCTGCAACGTGTTCTCATTGCACCATTAAGGCTCAGGTGCACTGAGGCGGTTGTCAGGTGACTCGAGAGTCCCCAACTATTACATATTGATATGACAGCCTATGGCACGTTGCCTCGTACACTTTATCTCCCCACCGAAACGAAGCTTAGCGACCACATGGATTACTGACTACTCTATACTGGCTTCGTATGCCGATAAATATCACAAGCACTATAATTATGAACGTGATCTTTAACTTAAAGATCTCCTGGTTTCTTGGCTAAACAAATTCGGCGTGGTCGTTCATGAGCGTGAGCTACGATATTCATCGGGCAGATATCTTTTGTTACTATACCTGCTGCGAAGTACGCGGGTGATCATTTTGGGGGGCAATGGATGTGCTTGGCATCTAGTACTCGTTGAACGCTGTCAATAATGTTTCATCGCGTCTATCCGAGAAGCGATAAAATAGCCAGCAATTTATACATGTCTTTTTGTTCGCTCTTCATCCCACAAGGCCTTAGGCTACCGTTAATAGCGTGTAAGAATGGTCTACCTCGGGATCTTCACTCTCCTAGCCGGTGCAGCAGTCGTCAGCGCTTTACCGACACTGGAAGGCCGTCAGAGTATCTCAACTCTGTCAGCGGCTCAAGTTTCGACGTATAAGCCTTACACTTATTATGCTAGTGCTGCATACTGCAAACCTGCTACTACCTTGGCATGGAATTGTGGAGGTATGGGAGAGTCGTGATATAGTGCTCAAGATTCTAAATACTCCTACTTCGTAGTGAACTGCAACGCTAGGTCGGTCTTCAAACCTGTTGCATCAGGCGGAGACGGGACAGTAGTTCAGTTCTGGTATGTTGGCTACGATTCATCTCTCGCTGTGAGTATTTTATTACCAGGATGCGTACGCACCGCTAACGATTTTACTAGTCGGTTGTTCTTGCCTATCAGGTTTTTAAATTATTTCTTTAGCACGTTGACATCCACTAAATTTCGTTTATAATTTATAAAGGGCACTAATACGAGCAAACTGTAAGCTCTCGCCTTTTGATAAGTAAGCTACATACATGCTAATCATCAATTTAGTCTTCCCATTCTTACGGACGCCGATTTCTTCCTGGATGACCTTGACTCCACCCTCTTCCCGGGTCTTAGCTCATCCATCAAAACTCATAATGGTTTCGGGGAAGCGCATAAGAAGTGATAGCAATGTTCCACACTACCCCGTTCCTCTTTATTGATTTCCATTCAATATAGGTCCGCGAACGCCGTCCTCACCGCTGTGAAGACCGCCTTGACCCGCTACTCCTCTACCCAAGTTACTATTGTTGGGCACTCACTCGGTAAATTTTGTGTCTGCGATATTAAATCATTTCCGCCTCATATGTCATCATAGGCGGTGCATTGGCACTGATTGCAAGTGTGCATCTCCCGCTGCACCTCCCATCCAATATCACCTTCAAAACTGTCACTTACGGAATGCCTAGGGTGCGTCAAATAGCGAACATTTATACATACATATTTACCTAATGAGAATGAATAGGTTGGCAACCAGGCGTTCGTCGACTATATCAATGCCCGCCGTGACCTCACCCGTATTGTCAATCAGTATGTGCAATGCTAAACACACCTATAAATTCATTCTAACTCCACCATTATAGGGATGACCTTGTGCCCATTGTGCCTGGTAAGATTCATCATGCCAGAGATTGATTAACGACTAAATCACCCTCAGGTCGATTCCTTGGCTTTGCTCACACCAAGGGAGAGACCCACATTGTGAACAGCGGTGACTGGATCAACTGCCCTGGTATGCCTTTTCATTTCGCGATAACAAAACGTGTTACTTATGGTCATGTAACAGGCCAAGACAATACGGACTCTCAGTGCACCATTGGATATGTTCCCAATATTTTATCTGGCGACACTGATGATCACAAAGGTAGGGGAAATTGCGTTTAAGTGAGTGGATAGCTAACGCCATGTAACACGAACAGGTCCTTATGATGGTGTTACCATCAGTTGTTCAGCATAAAAACGATAGATAGGATGGGCTTGTGATCATTAATCTTTTTTATTTAGGGGCTAGGGCTAGGTGTATATCTTATCAGAGGTTTTTTAATGAATTATTTATGTCTTAGTCTCGAATGACGCCAAGTATTGAACCGTAATGATATGAGCTGAGTTCGCAGTTGAGTGTAGGAAGACGCATGGTGAGATTCTTACAGTTACCCGATAAAACGTCCTATATGTTTGATCGTCGCAGCATATGGTTCAGTGAATCTAGGGTATTCTGCACATCAAAGGAAAAAAAATTGAGAAAAGGGTGCAAGTCCCGAAGGATTCTAATACAGATTACTGAAGATATCTGTAAGGGGATGGTTTGCAAAGATTAATGACCTATTAGTGATTCAAGAATATCGACTTTCTGTCGATTTCAATTCTTTGCCTAGTCCCATCACGTAGATACCTATAATATATGTTGTAATCAAAGACGGTGATATCCACCCACACAAGCATAGCATTCGATGAAAATGCATTGGCTGCAATGCGCGGATGGCCTTCCAAAGGGAAAGCAAGAGTGAACCCCGCGCGTTCTGACCTTGACAAAATCAGATGCTGTAACTTTGTCAAAAGCTTAACTGAACCGAGATCTGATGACTGAATACCATCAGTGAGAAAGAAAGTTTTCCGTGATCATATGGAAGAGCACACACACGAAGTCCTGCCAATTCAAGCGTATGCAAGTTAGAGAGGTACGGTGCAAATTTTGAAAGTGATGGGCGGGTATAATGCCCCTCTAGTTTGAAGCGATCAATTTCGCTCTGCTTTAAAAGATTTAAAAATTCGGTAGATAGCCTGGAGGTGGTCTCCCAGACTAGAGAGATCGTACGTAAATTTGGACGAGAGGTGTGTCCAACAATAAGATCAAATTCGTCATAAGAACGTCCGCCCATTAGGAATTCTTTGATTACATAGCTGCCGCCTTCGACCGATTCCAGTCGTGAGCATATATCAGCAGGAAAAGATGTATCCTCCCCGGAGGGGGTTAAAAAGCCGACCGACAGGTGTTTTATCGCTGGCTGCAATCTGAGGAATGAGATCAGATCCTGAGGCTTGGCATATGATAAGAAGTCGAGAGAGCAGAGTTGGAATGGAGCGTCGAGAAGCATGCGAGGGCTCAAGATATTGGGCCAAGACTGGCCGTGCAAGTCATGCAGTGCAAGGTTTTTAAGATTCTTCATTGCCTTGAGCGCTTGAACAGTCATATCCAGTGTATCTCCACCAGTGCTCGAGTAAGAAACCAGCGTGTAGGTAGTGATATAATGTGAGTAAGGAGGGTCTCGCGAGGTCGTAAGAAGAGTGCGAAGGAAGCGACCGTACGACTCTTCGGTTATTATAAGAGTAACGGTTGAGTACATGACTGGTACGGCTTCTGCGTATAGTATTTTGGAGGTTATACATAGTGACAAGAGATCTGGTAGCGACGACGAAGGAGAGAGATATGAAACTATATGGCGATAGAGTTCCGGAGGGAGTTCTTGAGGCATATTTTCAACTTGGCATAGTCTAATAGCCACTAGCTACAGTGCAGCCTTGTATATGGCCGACTTGAACGTTTGGCGTCACGATACAAATGTACATGATACTTAAGACTCGGAAGCATAACGCTGCCGTAGAGAAGTTTATTCGGCGCTTAAAAGTTGAACTTCCGTCGTGATCTCATTCATTTGAAATGTGAACATGTAAGCATGTCATCATTCATGTCGGCGACACTATCAAGCAGGTCGGAGCGACCAACCTTCCCTTGAGCTGCATTCTTCCCTGGGAATGTAGAACACATGAGGAATTCGTGGCCTTCCAAAACAGATTTTGCACTTTTTACCTACGTTTCTACCCAGCGCTAGTCTAAGTACGTCAGAATATTGCGGTACGTGTTGGGTAGCTGTATCGTTGAAATTCGCATTGGCCAGTCTACTACTATATCTTCAAGGGGATATTTGTAGTTAGGCGGTGATAGCTATTATCAACTAATAGTCGTAACTTTCGACTTTACAGTAAGCTTCTGGAAATCGCGGCCGAGGGGTTTCTAACTTGCTGCTTATCCTCGTCTATAGCACTCTAACGTACCTTTCAACGTTTGGTGCTCGTCCCCATCTAACCATGGCAAACATCGACCACGCGGGGAGCAACTATGTAAGTCGTACATTTCAAAGTCGTACGACCCGCATCTCATGCCATACAGTTCTTCCCCCCAGACATTGCATCACTCCTGACGAGTAATTCTGCCCCTTCTGATAGTCAGTTGCGCGAAACTAAGGATATCCTCAATGGCTACCTAACATCGTTAAGCAAAATCGAGAGCGAAATTCAACAACAAAAGGCCATCCTCGAAGACCTGTACGCTAAACGCACGCAGAAGCAACAGCAAGTTGCTTCATGTTCGTTCGTCCTATCGCCTATTCGCCGTATACCCTCTGAGCTCCTCGCCAAGATCTTCCAGCATGCTCTTCCATGGCGAGGAAAGATGTCTTTCCGCGAAGCTCCTCTCCTCCTCCTTCGAGTATGCAAAACATGGCGAGATGTGGCTATGTCCGAGCCTCGTTTATGGAGGGACCTTGAAATCAAAGCTGTAAGCTCGCAAGGCGGATTAATAGCTTCCAGAGGGAAGAAATACGCTCTTAATGCAGCACATTGGTTTCGTCGTGCGAGGTCTCTGCCTCTTTCGTTCCACCTTAGCTTTCACGTTGCAAGAGTGCTTTCGGGATTCACGTCCGAGGACGTGGAGGATTGTAGACCTTTCTTCCAGACGTTTGTGGAGCAAAGCGACGTATTCCTTGGGCAGGTTACGAAGCTAGAGTTGAGCGGTGGTGATTTCAGTATAATCACCTCGTATCTACCCCGAGGTACTGGGAAGAATAGGTACAAGGACCTCGAAAGCCTGGTGCTCAATTTCCAGGGGTACAATGAGCTCATACATCCCACGGAGGAGATGGAGTACTTCTGCGCTTCGAAACAATTGAAGAAGCTTGTTATTGGTCAGAGTTATGGAGGATGGAGACACGCTCTCCCCGAGTTTATGTTTCCATGGGACCAGTTAACTCATGTGTACATCTATAATCGATGTATGAGTCCTTGGACTTTCACGGAAGTCTTGCCACAGTGTATAAGCCTGGAAGAAGTCGTGATACATCTGGGAGAAGGAATTTCGTCAATCAATCTTTTCGTGGCGCCGATGAAACCAGTGACGCTCCCGTACCTGTCCAACATCACCATCCAATTCAGCGACTCCGGGAACCAGCACATATTCTCTAATGTTCACCTTCCAGCTTTACGGTCCCTCGGCATCAGTTCTATCCTCAAACAGGGTATGCGCTTTCTTGATTCTTCGAGACTCCAATTCAAGGTAGCAGAATGGACTCCGTTCTACAAACACCTCTTCCCTCTGCGCAAGTTGGAGTTCACAAAGTCGTGCATGGTGACCGTACCGGATGTACTGGAAATATTGAAAGCCACCCCGAATGTAACACACTTTGATCTCACCATCTCGGAGTGTAGCTCTAGCGGGGCGGAGCTGATAGAGCTGTTTGAGGCTCTGAAGGCGCGCGGCGATGAGATGCTTCTTCCTGCACTTACAGAGCTAAATATTGAGTTTAGGAGACTAGGGATGTTTGGAAGCTACGAGCCCAGTGAGCAAGGCGGCAACTTCTTGCGGAGTCTAGGGGACGTGATTTCCGGAGTGGTGAGGTCGCGATGTCCCTCTGCCTCTGAAGCTCTGTCTTCCGACTCAGAGGTCTACGGCTTGAAACGGGTAGAGATTCACTCACCGGAGGAGGAGTGGAAGCCTCTTGTGCAGGGCATTCTTAAGGAGCTTGTGGGGCGGTTGGAGGTGATCAGACAGTGTGAGCTGGAGTTTTCGGCGGGCTTGCACAAGATTGGGTGTTCGCCTAGGCGCTGACGCTGAGGACACGGGGGATGGGGTATTGTCCTGGACTTTGGTAGCGGATTGATATTTTGTATTTGTACTAGTAGTGTTGCTCAAATGGGTATGTTCGGAAAGTAGACAACGGAGACGTGATATTCTGGCGATATTTTTGGTTATCAACTCTGCTAGATAAGATAACGATTTTGAAGAGGTTCCCACGAGGTAATTTGCGATCGGATATCGCGTTGTAGCCCCTTTCTCCAACCTCTTCGTCTGCGGATACATTGTGGCTCTACTTCTACGGATACCCTCTGTCTTGACTTGTTTTTATAAACGCTATGTCTATCGTTAATCTCTTTGTTGTCTCCCCCGACACGCGTTCAGAAAGACGATTGGACCTTCATTTAACGATTGAACAACTGAAGGTGCACATAAATGGTTTCCTTCGGGTTAAAGTTGGTCTTACAGCACATGTTGTAGGCCAAGTTGGAACTTATAACGGGAATTCCAGCCGCAAATCAGTCGATCTCTTTGTTGAATTCCGATGATGATCCAAATGTACTGGCGGTGCTAAATGACGACTCGAAGCAGTTGGGTTTCTACAGCGTCCGGGATTTCCAAGTGCTCAAGGTATGTTGGTCAAATAGATGCCAGCTGTGAAGGAAGTTGACGAGAAGTATAACAGGTTGATGACTTGAACCCATCAGTATCGTTCACTGGCCAACTTACTGACCTTTCACAAGTTGATAAATTCGAGTTGAGTGATGCGGAGTATGCAAAGCGACAAGGTGCTTTCCGCGTTCTCTTACAAGTGTTCGTTAGCTCACCAGTCATCCAGATACCGTCCTCGCCTATAAGCAACGCCACAAAGTCGGCCGTTTCGCTGAATCATCTTCTCCACAGCCTCAAACGCAGACGATATCGGAACGAATTACAGTCGGCGCACGTTGCGAAATCGAGTCTGGGGATGAAGGTCTGCATAAAAGAGGGACTGTGCGCTTTGTTGGTGCCACCAAGTTTTCTCCTGGTGTTTGGGTTGGTGTGGAATATGACGAGCCGTTTGGGAAGAACGATGGGAGGTGAGTTCGGTCTCTTTTTGTTACGGGATTGGTCAGCGATCTGACGGTTGACTCGTCGTATTGTTTTACTGATCTTTCTTCTTCCTCGGGGCGTGTGCGTTTTATTATTCATCCATGTATTGGTGACGTGTCGGGCTATCGTATTAGTGTGCAGGGCGAGAGATATTTTTCATGCCAGGTCAAGTACGGGGTTTTCGTGCGGCCGGACAAAGTGAATGTTGGAGATTTCCCTGTTGAAGAGTTGGACCTTGAGGATGAGGAAATGTAATGTATAATAGTTTAACTAAGCAAAGTTGCTGGAACATAGTCGAAAGAGCGAGAAAGCGGGACGGCGCGGTTCTGATTCTATGTTGCGCCTGCACGTGCCAGATAAATTGGGTTTGGCTCTGTTATGATCTGCTCGTCCAATCAAGCACAGGACGCGCGTCCTCCTTTCCTTTACACTGCTCCTATAAATCATCCATCTTCCTTGTATCTGTTACTCACCTTCTCTACTTTTCTTCTCTACTAATTCCTTGCTCATCTACCATGGCTGATCCTAGCGGTGCCCCCCCACAACCTGGCCCAGACGATGTCTCTACTGCCATCCTCAGGCCAAAGAAATCGTGCGTTCTAATCAATTTAATATGCGCAAAGCAAAACTGAGGAATTCGTTGCTACTAGGCCCAATCGTCTCATTGTCGATGAGGCTACCACTGATGATAACTCCGGTGAGCTTTTTTGCAATTGAAAACAATCTGGAAGCTGATTATCGCTCTTTTCAGTCGCAACATTGAACCCAGCGACAATGGAGACCCTCAATCTCTTCCGTGGAGATACTATTATCGTTCGGTAGGTTTTTGGCATTTGTAACTGGAAAGGCTGAATCTCATACGGTTGATGTAGCGGAAAGAAACGCAGAGATACTGTTCTCATATGTTTGTCCTCCGATGATGTCGAGGAAGGCAGAATCCAAGTCAACAAAGTCGCTCGCAATAACCTCCGTGTTAAGCTTGGCGACCTTGTCAACGTCCATCAATGCCTGGATATCAAATATGGCAAACGCGTCCATATTCTTCCCTTTGACGACTCTATTGAAGGTCTTAGCGGAAATATTTTCGATGTCTACCTCAAGCCCTATTTCCTTGAAGGTATGTGGCATTGTACTATAATTAGATTTTTCTTGTGGTACTGATCGTTGTTTTTATCCTAGCTTATCGTCCTGTGCGGAAGGGTGACACTTTCCTCGTCCGTGGTGGTATGAGGACAGTGGAGTTCAAGGTCATTGAGACCGACCCCGCCGAGTTCTGTATCGTGGCGCAGGACACCGTCATCCACACTGGTTAGTAATTCTATCAGTTTCATATTTGAGTTTTCTGACATTGCATTACAGAGGGTGACCCAGTCAAGCGCGAAGACGAGGAGTCGAACCTCAACGATGTCGGTTACGACGATATCGGTGGGTGCCGTAAACAGATGGCACAAATCCGCGAACTCGTCGAACTTCCTCTCCGCCATCCCCAACTGTTCAAGTCTATCGGTATCAAGCCTCCTCGCGGTATCCTGATGTTTGGTCCCCCGGGAACGGGTAAGACACTCATGGCCCGTGCTGTTGCAAACGAGACTGGTGCCTTCTTCTTCTTGATTAACGGACCCGAGATCATGAGTAAGATGGCTGGTGAGAGTGAGAGCAATTTGAGGAAGGCGTTCGAGGAGGCGGAGAAGAACTCGCCTGCCATCATCTTCATTGATGAAATTGACTCTATTGCTCCCAAGCGTGAAAAGGTCAGTGCTTATCGTATAGGAGAGCTGTAGCAAGGACTGACAATCATGTTCTAGACCAATGGAGAAGTCGAGCGTCGTGTTGTATCCCAGCTTTTGACACTCATGGACGGTCTCAAAGCCCGTTCAAACGTTGTTGTCATGGCCGCCACCAACCGACCCAACTCTATCGATCCCGCCCTCCGTCGCTTCGGTCGCTTCGATCGCGAAGTTGACATCGGTATCCCCGACCCCACTGGCCGTCTCGAGATTCTCCGCATCCACACCAAGAACATGAAGCTCGGTGACGACGTCGACCTTGAGCAAATTGCCGCCGACACTCACGGTTACGTGGGTTCCGATATTGCCTCCCTGTGCTCTGAGGCTGCCATGCAGCAGATCCGTGAAAAGATGGATCTTATTGATCTTGATGAGGATACTATTGACGCTGAGGTGCTCGACTCGCTCGGTGTCACCATGGACAACTTCCGCTTCGCTCTTGGTACCTCCAACCCGTCTGCTCTCCGTGAGACTGTGGTTGAAGTGCCGACTGTTACTTGGGACGATGTTGGTGGTCTTGGGAAGGTCAAGCAGGAGTTACAGGAGACTGTGCAATACCCTGTTGACCATCCTGAGAAGTTCTTGAAGTATGGTATGAGCCCAAGTAAAGGTGTTTTGTTCTACGGTCCTCCTGGTACCGGTAAGACTCTGTTGGCGAAGGCTATTGCCAACGAATGTAATGCCAACTTCATTTCCATCAAGGTAAGCTGTGTTTGGGTTATTGTAAATGGGATATTTGCTAACGCAGTACTCTACAGGGTCCTGAACTCTTGACAATGTGGTTCGGTGAATCTGAAGCCAATGTACGTGACGTCTTCGACAAGGCCCGTGCTGCCGCCCCATGTGTCATGTTCTTCGATGAGTTGGACTCAATTGCCAAGGCTCGTGGTAACTCCAGCGGCGATGGCGGAGGTGCTGGCGACCGTGTTCTCAACCAAATTCTCACGGAGATGGACGGGATGAACACCAAGAAGAATGTCTTCATCATCGGAGCCACCAACAGGCCCGACCAAATTGACTCTGCCCTCCTCCGTCCAGGTCGTCTTGACCAGCTCATCTATATCCCTCTCCCCGACGAGGCGTCCCGTCTCGACATTCTCAAGGCTGCGCTCAAGAAGTCCCCCATCGCTCCCGAGGTCGATCTCGGATTCCTCGCAAAGAACACTCACGGATTCAGTGGTGCTGATCTTACCGAGATTTGCCAGCGTGCTGCCAAGTTGGCGATTAGGGAGAGTATCGACGCTGATATCCGACGTGCGAGAGAGAAGAGGGATCGTGCAGAGCAGGAGGGCGCTGATGCCGATATGGAGGCTGATGACGAGGAAGAGGAGGACCCCGTACCTCAGATTACAAAGGAACATTTCGAAGAGGCGATGAAGTATGCCAGAAGGAGTGTGTCAGATCAAGATATCAGGCGGTATGAGATGTTCTCTCAGGTATGTTTTTTGTCTTTTGAGAATCTATGTCGTATACTGACTTTGCGTTTAGAACCTCCAACAATCCCGTGGCTTCGGCAACAACTTCAAGTTCCCTGAGGGTGGCGAACCTGCGCCTGATGCTCCTTCAACAGGGAATGCTGGATTCTCAGAGGAGGCTGCGGACGATGATCTATACGCATAAAAGAGGTGGCTCTAGGATGCGGACAACCTCCTTTGGAATACTCGCTCTTATTTAGTCACTTCTCTGTCTTTCTCTCTCTCTTGTTCTTACATTTGTATTGCTCTCGTATCTCACTTCTTCACGTCGTTATGGCCTACTTTCAATGAAATGATGACGGAATAACTGGATGCATGAAAATGGTAGAAGTTGTAGTTGTTGTTTTTTTGTACATATAAATGCAATGATAGATGCTTTCGTTCTCTGTTCTGGCTTACTCTGGCTGCTTCGTGTTGGAAGATTCGCCAATATGAATAACTAACATCACTGCGAATACCGCAGGTCCGCAAGCGTGGATGCAGGTTACATGTCATGAAACAACAACAACAACGTTGTGTAGTGGTGAAGGGCAGTTAAATAGTGAAAACGCTGATGGTCCACTATGAGTCAAATGGCTCAGTGTTCAACGTTCAAACCCCACCCGTTGCAACTTGCATCCCATAAATTCAATGAATGTTTGATTGGTCTGCGGACACACCTGCTGGTGAGCCAAGAGCCACCAAGCACAAACCTGAAAATTCAGAAAATTGATTCATGGGGTGCAGCTGCAAGTAATGCAAGCGCATGTGTTTTTGGTTTTTGAAGATAGATAGTGCGTTGGAGTTGCGTTAGAGGGAAAAAATATAATTACTGTTATTAGAACTGCTGTAGAAATCTTACCGGTCGATGGTGTGCACCTTAATAAATTATAGATATCCTTACTTTTGCGAGCGACACACTTCCGAAGCAGGGACAGGGCATAGCAATTGAAATAACTTGCATGCATAATCGTGATATAAAGCTACCGTTTAAGTATTGCCACAACACATACATACCACTGATTTACTATTTCACATTTCTACTCTATAATTTCCGTCCGATCTAGTTACACCTTGCTCCAGTACTTCTTCAAGAAATCCGCAATATTTGTCGGTTGCACATCTGTCGCCTTGTTCAAATAGGGATCCTTGATCTCTCCCATGCCCTTAGCGAAGGCAATATATACTGGGTCCATAGGGCGTTGGATTACCTCGTCTTTCTTCTCCACACTCTCGTCGTGTCTCTTCAAATCCTCCAGGCCGAAATAAGTGACGCTAAACTTCTCTCCAATAGCTTCCTCTGCCATTCGGACAACCTCATTGTATGTCAACGTCTCGCCAGCCATACTCAACTCCTCGGGCCAGTGCTCCAAAGTGATCGCGGCACTAACGAACTTCCCAATATCGGCCAAAGCAGTGAAAGTCATTTTGTAATCTCCACTACCAGGAATCTCTGCTTTGCGCTCCTTCGTGTTCACGACTATAGGGTACATCCTGACTGGACCCTTGTACAAATCAGATCCCATGGCAAAGAAGTCCATGAACATCCCACAGCGGAATGCGGTACATTCCATCCCAGACTCCTTCACCTTCTCCCAGATGGTGAGCTTCGACTTGTAATCCTCGATGATGTAGTTAGCCTCCTTCGAGAACGCCATCTCGGACGGCGCGAAGCGTTTAACTCCAGCTGCTTTTGCGCCATCTATGAGATTGATGGCGGGGGTAATGTCAAACGGCGTGAACATAGTGGATATAACAGTATGTACACCCTGGAGGACCTTCGTGATATCTTCGACGGATGAATAATCCACGGATCGGAATATCGCTCCCTGCTTGACAAGAGGTTTAAGCACCTCTGGGACAGGCGAGGAAGGGGATGTGCGAGTGAGAAGGGTGACAGTATTAACAGAGGGATTGGCCATGAGTTCGGTAGCAATCGCATGGCCTAAACCATTGGTAACACCAGCGACTGCGACATTAATCTTGGTAGAAGACATGTTACGAGATTTAAGAATTGGGATTTCGACTGCAGAATGATGCGCATCCATTGAGTCCTTTTATACTTAGCTGACTGACAGTACTATCGACTGCATAGAGGCACTCAGCACATGTGTGCGAAGGGCAAATTGCGTCGTTATCCGTAGGAATAATGAGTTAATGATGTTATTCAGCACCGTGCTTCCAAGTTCTTGTTATCTCTATCAAACCGAGCATTAGTATTGCATACCGTACTAAGAACTACAGGAGTGTGGTGGTATTGTCAAAGAAGTTGACGTACCTGAATACATCTGTAAATCTATTGTAAATCCCGACCCCGCAGAAATTATGCCCGAGACGGCACAGTTAAGTATGTGAGACAAAGACAAATTACGTGTAGGGATTGAATATTGAATATTGAATGCGTGAGGAATATGCTGTCTGTACAATAATTTAGTAATCCCTGAATAACAGACATCATATTTTGCTAATACCCATGCAAAGTTCAGAGACGTACCGGTGAGTCAGTGACAGAATATTAAGCAATGAGAAACAATTGTCGCAGAGACCGGTGATACCCATCTTTCATCTTGATCTTTCTTTCTACAACTGTACAGATACCATTTCGTAAGCGACTCCTTCTCTGGCAAGATCACGTCCTTGCTTGAGACATTACCGAGCTAACGATTAGCACTTGTTTCGCATTCACGATTCTGTTCTTTCCTAGATGTCTTATATCATTTTAGAACTAGCCCAGCCTAGAATGCCTATTGTTGCCACAGTCCGATGCTGTGTGGGGCGCCGACCATTACAGCGATGGTTTTTGGGGAGACGAGAAGTCAAAGACATCCATCTAGCTGCGAAATTGAAAGCATAATAATGTCGCAATCTATACACAGGTGACAGCACAGATGGTAAAAGATGCACACGCGGTGGCAAGGAGAGGGAAGTCTTGACGTTAGCCTGAGACTTGAGTGAGGTACTTAGACTGAACGTCTCAAATTTTTGTAGTCGTGTAACCATGGTATATTGAAAAACGTACGTTCAGTTTTATATACGACTCGTATCTTCCATGGATATTAACATTTTTGCTGCTTCAGTTACATACCGCCTCTCTGTATCTGTATTACGCGTGTTCTGCTGAGGAAGAGGTTCCTTGGGCTCTGACTCGGCGCGTACTGTTGTATCACTAACATCACCATAGGGCAAGTTAACATCCATGCGGTATAATTCTGAAGACGTCGGACACGGCTCGCGATTTACGAAGAAGCGCGACGCAAACTCCCATTCTGCTGGGGGCCCGGGTTGCTGTACGGGTACCGTATTATCGATGGAGCTTTCCGAAGTGGCAGAGATATCTCTGCTTGAATCAAGCGCGCATTTCATATGCACATTAGACAGCACCTATAACGGTTGCTTAGTATCGTTCAGAAGGAATATCTTAATTACTTACAGTGTCCGTAATTTCCTTCTCCGGTGCTGTTCCTCTGGCCTTTTTCTTGCTATGAAAGTTGTTGCTTTGAAGCCTTTTACGCTTACTTCCAAACGCCATGATTAAGTTTCTGATAAGCTGTCTCTACTCCATTACTCGAACAGTGGTTAATTGCATTATGAGAGCGTAGATAAAGATACTCACCCAGTATTTTCAAAGAAAAGTGTAGGAGTTCCAGGAAAATAATGTCCTCGCGCGGGTTCGAACCTATGTTCAAGCGGCCCGAGCTCCGCGGAGAGCTTTGCACGCAAATAATAACACATTATGACAAAGTATTAACATATGGCCCGTGCGCAACGCCCACACATATAAAAGGCTGCCAGGAACCGCTCTGACTCCTTACCACTCTGGCCTTTTGGCTTAGATCAAGTGTAGTATCTGTTCTTAATAGTTTAACCACTATTATGAGGGCACCGCCCTCATTATTGGTTATCTAATTTTTGCCGCCCCAGTTTTCGAAGCTCTGCTTGCAACTTCGGAACGCGATGACCTTGCTACTGCACTAATGGCTTGTGTCGTCGGGGGATTCTTTATTTTCAAAGCTTTTCGGCTTCTTTTTGCTAGTTTATTTGTTGCTGGTCTATTGACTTTGCAGTGAAAACTAGCAAATGGAAGACTGGCTTTTAGTGTTTAATTTTTTGTATATGAAAATATATGGTTAGGTATTTATATAGGTAATTCAACTGAATTTTGGACCATTGTTAAAAGAAAGTAATAAATTATGTGGGTGTAAACTTAAAAATGAAGTCTAAATATAGTGGATACCTTTCTGAATAGATTGCTATAGGTGATTGTGTGCTGAGATTCCGAAGCCCGCTTAACCTTGCTTACCAAAAATTTCAAGTAAGTTGGACTTACAGACGGTCAATAGATTTTGAAGTCTGTAGAGGCCTCAGGACCCCTCTCCAAACTTCAAAAACTCGAATAAACCTCGCTTAAGCACCCTTGGCAGCCTATATCTTAGATACCATCAGAATATCCCTCCGCAAAAGGATGTAAGGTTTCTTACGACACGCTGCCGCATACTTACATCAGCTATCTGTGAGTCGCAAAATCTTTTGGCAACATGGCTTACAGGTATCAGAATTTCTCCCCAATAGAATTTCGAACTCCGTTCTATCCATCTATTATGATCTATTCACAATAGATTCTTACGGGAAGGTATCCAGTTTTAGTTCTCTGGAGAGGTCTAGTGGATTAGGCTGATGCAAGGCATTTTGAGCACATGAAAGATGAAATGGACCTTGCACTTGCCTTGCTTTGATCTTTGAATGAAGCAGGTATGTACACAGTTACCAGTATGTACACTTCCATTTGCTTTCCATTTTGCATGTGTACACCTCTTCTCTCCTCTGTATCTCCCTGTGGCAGACGTATGCTCCACACATTCGGGCTGGCCGCTGAAGTGACTTGGGTGCTCTCGAGTGGTGAGTCGCGAGTCATAGATAGCACCCGAACGATCAGTGAAAATTAAACGACACCCTTGGCTGCTGGTAAGCGTTGTGGTAGGCGTATAGAGTGCGTATGGTCGAAGGATTGTATGGCGTGCTGTATGTTTAGAAGATGAATGGCATTGTGGACGAGGTTAAATTTGATGAGTCCCGGGAGAGTAAAAGCCGGACATAAAGATGAAGCACGTGTATTGTTATCTGAAGTAATAGACTCCGTCATTTCACTTCGTTCGAATTTCTAAACAAATTCCATTCCGTTTCCAATCTTGCACTTCTTGTCCTCCTCCGCCCAGTACCCACTTCTTCTTTCTTTTCTTCTCTCCTTCTACTTCACTATATCTTTTATATTCTACATTCGTCTATTTGACTCATGTCTAGTTCTCAACTTCAGCAACCTCTCCCTCCGGGAAATCTAACCTTGGCCTCAAAAAATCTCTCTGCCTCCTCGCTCAAGGATCGCTTGTCCAAGCTCGCCCCGCCACTCCCTAACCCAGTCGCAGCTTTTCACGATGTCGAGTGTGTATTTCTTCACATTATATATATTATAACGAAGGGTTGACACAGCAGCACAGGTTCGTCCCGGCGAAAATACCGCGGAGACGACGGTTGCAGATGATGGCTGTTGCGGCCTGGTCGTGCATGATTGTCATTACGACGTGCTCATTTCTTATTTTATGGTACGTTATCTTTCTGTCTAACTTGACATTATTCGGTTTCATTTTGTGCGCGCCCCACACCCCACGTTCCGTCATTCCTCCTATCACTTTACCTGTTCCGCCTTCATATGCTGAATCGATCCGTGCCTTTAGTTCATTCCCCCCATTATGGCCTTTCATAGCCATATACGTCATATGGATGCGGTTCGACACTAAACCTGCGAAAGGTGGAAGAATGAGCATGTGGTTTCGTTCGTTGAGCTTTTGGAGATATTTCGCGGACTATTATCCTGCGTCGTGCGTGTTTCTGTTCTTTAACAATGGGTATATGCTAACGCTTTAGGGTCAGGTTTCTGAAGGTACACTCTAGCATACCTACTAACTACAGCCAAATCTAAATCACTATTCAGGAAGCAGATCTTCCACCAGACAGGCCCTACCTCTTCGGGTACCACCCACATGGTCCGTCCTCCTGCTCTCTTTTCTTCATCCCACTTACACTCCAACAGGAATAATCGGCATGGGTGCCCTCGCAACGTTTGCAACTGAAGCCACAGGCTTCTCAAAAGCCTTTCCCGGAATAAAACCTCACCTCCTAACACTTACCACGAATTTCCACATGCCATTCTACAGAGACATCCTTATGGCTCTAGGAGTTTGTTCCGTCAGTAGGAGAAGCTGTAGCCATATCCTTTCACAGGGCGCTGGGAGTGCGATAACGATTGTGGTTGGTGGAGCTGCGGAGAGTTTGAGTGCGCATCCTGGTACGGCAGATTTAACGCTCAGGAAGAGATTGGGGTTTATTAAGCTTGCGATCCGGCATGGGTTTGTTACTCCATTCATTTTATTGGGTGATGCCTGATGAAATTGCAGAGCGGATCTGGTGCCGGTGTTCTCATTCGGCGAAAACGACATATACGAGCAAATGCCAAATGATAAAGGAACATCGGTGTACGAGCTACAGAGAAAGTTCCAAATGCTATTTGGGTTCACATTGCCTCTTTTCCATGGGAGAGGGTTGTTGAACTGTGAGTGCTTTCTTTTCTTTCTGTTTTTGCTTTTGTCAGGAGGAGCTGCAACTGCGTACTTGACTGGAGAAAAGTGACATATGTTGCCTTGCCGGTAGCCTAGGGTACCAATAGTGATTCTAGGTATCTCTCTCCAGCGAGTAGTCATCTACTCTGACTGAAGGTGGATGCTGCGTATTGCAACTTTCGGCTCTCAGACATCGCGACGGGGATGTGAAGCCATACTATCTTTGCAATAGTGCCACGAAAGTTGGTTACCTTTCAATTATCAGATCAGCGAGTCTCCCGCGAATAAGAAGCTAATTCCCAGAGGTGTTCTTTTCTACGATTGGGATATGAAGGACCCTATGTCCAGGGGCATTCTGTTATGGAGCAGGCACAGGACTGTGCTTTTCTCTGAAGAGCGACGATCAGCGTGGATGGTAGTTCCTCCAGATGCCTTTGATGTTATTCATAATCTCGCTTCATTGCCTACTGAACGCGATGAGAGGAAGGACCTGTCTGCATCATGCTGTTCGTACCGCGGGTTATGGAGCGGTCTTAAGCAAAGGATAATCTTAGTATCTCATCACGAACGTGAAATGTGGAGCTGGTGGTCATGTAACGCGGCGATTTTAACCATTCAACTTGTTCCACGTTTTGGATACTGAAAGCGTACCAGGCATATACCCTCGTCGTCTTGATCTAGCCACCTTTGTTTTCTCTACAACCCTTTAACTTTTTCATGAGTATTATGCTGGTACTGACGTTGACCTCTTACCAGATAACCTTGGACTTATGCCATATAGACGACGGATAGTATCAGTCAGTGAGTATCTTGTTCTTGCTGCGCGCTGAAGGGAATCACCCGCCTCAACTGCGGAGCGGCTTCCACAGACTCTTCGTTGTTCTACCCTTAAGTGGCTGACAATCCTTTGTTACAGTTGGTAAACCCATCCACGTCACAAAGTGCGATAAGCCAAGTCTGGAAGAAGTCATGGAGGTGCAAAAGAAATACATCGAGGAGTTAACTAGGTATGTCGACGTTTCACATGCGCTGTCTCCTTTTCCTTTTCTCTTTGTTCCTTTCTCCTGCTACCATGTTCAGCATGGCACCTTTTTTGTTGTTCGCACATGATATCGTTGCAGCATGCTACTATTCTTCTTCATCCCTAGCCCGCTTCCGTCAGTGCCCTTGCCATCCTCTGTGGCGCCTTCGTATCATGTCCGTCGCTATTCTTTATTCTGTGCATTCGGCGCTGTGCACTTCTCTGCTTGATTTTGAGCACGGAACCTTGAGGGCCGGGTACATTTACCCCTATCGCGCCTTCTAGCTGTATTGTTGCTCCACGCCCTCATGGTGGAGTTCATTTTTCTGGTTTATGTTTTGAAATAAACCAGTTCAACTACTTATGTCAGCTATCGTTATCGATTGTCTAACCCGCTTGTCTTACGTGGGCTCCAACGGATAATTCAAAATGTGTATCGTCGACTTGATCTCCGGTGTCTGATCGTGCACGCTGCAACACAGGTCGATCATGTTGATACTGTGTCTATCTCTGTCATTTTGTTCTATTCTTATCTCTTTCATATTTATTTTGGAGATCCGTGCGTCCCTATACTAGTATGGCGCGCGCCTACACCTTACGTTTCTACGATGATTTTTCAGTCATTTATTGAATTTTTGTCACTGACATGCGTTTCGCGGTTGTCTCGGAACGTCGCGACACGGAGGTCCACGCTCTCTGCGCTGTTTGAATTCTTTTCATTCATCAACACGCGAACCAGCCTCCAGAATACCATTCATCTGTTTCGGGGTACGTTCCGTCGTTTTGGAACGACATTACACCAAATACTATGCTAGCGACGGAAATCCGTGCTCGTCGCTAGTCTTACCAATCTCTTTATCGTTTTGTTTGGGCTTTACTGCAAACGTACTGATGCTGTGATCGCTTTTTTTAGGATATGGAACACGTACAAAGATGAATTCGCGAAGGCGCGCGTGCGAGAGCTTAAAATCGTAGACTAAACTATTAACTGTCTTTTGGCTCCACCTTTGTCCGTCTGTAACATACATGCATTCGGTCTGGCTTCGCGCGGAGCAGAATGTTTGTCTTACCCATTCTTGCTACCATAGTCAGAGCCAGATATGTCTCTCGGCGTTGCGAGAATTTTAAAGTAAGGGGTTGCAGAATGCCGTTGCGAAAGGATAGTGCAAATCATTGCAGAATAGGAAACATTTACGAAGTACGGTACTTTGGTAGGCTGCACTTAATTATCATGTACCACGATTAGAATAAGGACTCTTCAGGTGGGCATTAACGGTGTAGAAGCATGAAATTCGTTTTATTTCAACATGAAGTCCGTAAGTCCATTGCCTAGAAATACATCTATTTTAGATCATTGTACATAGTAGTCCGTTGCAATGCCGTGCTCCCTACGACCAAAAAGTAAATATAATAAAATTTCAAGAAATCGAGCAGGTATATATAGTCGATCGAAAGGAAGAAATATTAATAAAGGAGTGTAACTCTGAAGTACTTAGCTAACGAAACGAGATGCCAACTGAGTGCGATGATGTCTATATATACTTAAAAATAAATGCCTTTACTAAAATGGCGATTAACAACATTCTTTATCTGTTCGTTTCAGAGACCTTAGCGAGCCTTTCCAGCTGAACCAGGCAGGTTGACATTGGCATTCAGGGCATCTCTGGCGTTGAGCTGTTAGTCTCGAGACGCATCTAGAAAGTATAGTTAGCTTTAGAGGTCGATTACAAGTTGATTGACACGTACGGTGCACAAAATACATGGCCGCAGCTTGCCACAGTGGTGCTACTGGGAATTTTGGTACATATAGAGCAGAAATGTTTTTCGCTCGAGCTTGTATCAGAAACTGTCCGCAAGCTCATCATGGATGGGTGGCACTTCTTTTCCCACTTCCTTGCAGGCCAACCGATATAAACCCTGCCTGACTCAGCGACCTCGCCCGAAGTGAGGAGCGTATGTTCGCATAGCATACTGCCATCTTCCATTGATGCGCCTGAGAGTAAACGGGATCCGGATCTAAGTGCGGAGCTGGAAAAAGGATTAGGTTCAGACCAAATTTCATGAGGAGGAAAACGTACCCATTCCCGAGTTTCAGTCTGTTAAGAGAAAAATTGCCTCGAGAATTTATGTGCGCCACCACTGAGCAGTCATCGAGGTTAACGTTGTCCCCAAGCTATGCAAACGTCATTACCCTGAATACTATGAGTATAAAATATAATATACCTCAACCAGGTCAGGCTCAGTCATCAGACCTGTCCGTCCACCTGCGAATATATTACAGTTTTTGCCAATCTTGGCACCCAATGCACGAAGGTACCAAACCACATAGACGGAGCCAGCGATTAGGCCGAGTGCACTACCATTACCGTATCCCTTGAAAAGGATCCGGGAAACGACTTGATGAAGTTGCCAACGCTGATTATAACTGGAAGTATCCCAATCGTAGCGTCCTTCTTTGCGTGTCCCAATAATCACAACTTTGGTGACGATCACCCACAATATGGCAAGGACAGCTTGCACATTTAAAACGATGATAAAGCATACCGAAATCATTCCATACAGCACCACTAGCCGGTACCAGCTGGGCCGCAGAAGTTCGTGGAGCTTAATAAAGGAGTGTGAGTGCTGGAGAATGACCGCCGCGGACACTGCACTGATCGACCAGTAGGCAGCGGATAGCGCCGCAACAGCGAGGTTGATCAACAAAATGAGAGGATATGGATATATAAAGTAATCTGCTTCTCGCTTATAAAAGGCTCTGGCAAAAGGTGTAGTGGTGTCATCCTTCTCAGGATTAGCTTCGGTCGAACCTCTTGAGAAGCAGACTGCCTCTCCGTTTTCTAATGATAGATATCAGAAACGCATCCATGCAAGTTAATAAAAATAACAGACCATTTCCTAGCCAGGTGGACCCTGCCTCATAGACACCATTTCGCCTTCCTAATGCCCCAGATCCCATGACTGCTCGGCGTCCAACGCGGGTCCCTGGAAGAAGAACAACACGATCCGCAATCATTGCTGGAGAAACAACTCAGCTTCGTGAGCGGGGTTATAATCGTAAAATGCTTACCACCGTCTTCCACAACTATCTTCCCTGAGCCGAGAGAATCGGTCGTGAAGAATTCTGAGCGAGAACCAAAGACAACATTATCTCCTATTTCTAGTAGCTCTGGATCAAGACAGTATATCCCAGATCCGGGCCAGTAAACATGCTTTCCGATTTTTGCACCCATAGCACGATATATAACCTAAAGGGATGATCAGACGAGGACAAAACAGCTATGTTAAGAGTACTGACCGAGACAACTTCATAATGAGTTCCTAACAATGCACACGCCCTCTTGAATACATCTTGTGATAGCAAAGAAGAGCTGATATATCTTCGCAGCAGCACCAACTGTGTCATTTGTTCTGCAGGTCCCTCTCTGTTAAGGCCGAAGGCTCGCTTGACAATGATGCCTAGTGCAAGTTGTACAAGGGGCGTACAGATAGCTCGTATAATCCTAGAGAAGCCATGGAAAAGGATGCGACGAGGGGAGGAGAACCAATGAATAACGGACTCGACAGCGTTAAGACCATCGTTAGCAATAGTTGTCTCGTCAAACATAAGTAATAGAGCGAAACACCAGGGCAAATCTGTTTAGAAGGGATTAAGGCCCTCTCCACACTGAAATATTAAGTAACGTACATGAAATGACGGTGACCAGTAGGATGACGGGCCAAGCAACAAATAATTGGAGAGTCCAATGTGGTTTGGCGATTAAAGTGCGATTATAAGCCGAGAACGATGGAGGAGATGGTGCATCATGAGAAGATGCATGAGGTCCGTAAACGAGACCGTCCGGAATAACAGCACCAGGGGATATTTGTGTATATGTATTGATTGTAGCACCACGGCCGATGACAATATTATCCAGGCGGAAATGGCCATCTCGTTCCACACAGAAACCGCGGACTAGCGCTGTATCTATTCTACACCCATCACCTATGTTCAGGAGATCGTATTCGCCCAGACGCGCTTGCTTGTCAATATGAACATCCTTTCCAATCTTCGCGCCTAATAATCGATAATAAAGAATTTCCATTGAAGGGTGAATAGAGAAGATTCCTCGACCGGAAGATCTGTTTAACATATTCAGCGTTGAGCACACGTAGTTAACCCACTACACATACCTGAGTGATTGATTAACTAACCACCAGCGCAAATGGTACGTCGACCACCTGAAGTACACGTGAGACGCGGGAAATATTAAAGACATGATTTACTCACATAGGATATGTCCCAGGTTTATATTTACCAATAACTACCCATTTGAACACAATAGCAGCTATCGGAGAAACAATTCGAGATGCTAGCCTTGCACCGATAATCGCCAGTATTAGAGTACCCATCCTTGCAAAATAAGTATGATTGATTGCCTGGGCCAAGTAAGCCAACAAATACAACAATGTTGCCCCTGTAGAAAGGTTGAAACGCTAATTATTTAATATAAAAGATACAACACACATGTCATCGCGGTTTTGAGCGGGTAAAAGAATATGAATGGGAGAGCTTGAATTATCATAACCAGTGGGTGGGTCTGTCCACGCTTTCCCAGCGATTTAGGCGACGCGGATTCTCCCCGCCCGGCTTCGTAATCGTAAGGAAGAGTAAAGGCCGTGACAGACGTAGCAGCAGAATCGTGATACTTTTTCTCGTTGTCAGCAAGTTGAAACCTGTCGTCTTCAACCTCAATCAAAGTAGCAATTCCGGAAACCGTGCTATTCGTAAATAGCGCGGGCACGCTAAGGTTTACACCCGCTTGCTTGCGAATTTGATGTGCAAGCTTCCCAAGGAGCAGAGAGTTTCCGCCCAAGAGAAAGAAATCAGAAGAAGGGGAGATATGGGCGGGCTCGATATCTAATAGGTCTGATATGATGCTGCGTAGAAGAACTTCGTTCGGCGTCATCAAGGATGCACTTTTCAGAACAATTTCCTCCTCCATGCGAGCAAAGTCGACATTCCCAAACTCATCCTGGCAGAGTGGCGTCGAAAGTACGTGGAGTGCATCCGGGACAATGTAGCCAGGCAAAATCTGAGAAATTCGACGCTTTACCTCGGCTGAATCCAAATGGGGGTCTCTTGCCGAAATATAAGCCTCAATTGACCCGTGTCGAGAATGTGTAGCCACACTTTCTACACCGCCTAAGCTAGCGATGGCTACTTCTATCGTGTGCAAGTCAACGGCAACTCTTCGAGCTGGAATTGGGTCCGTAAGAGATGCTTGAGCTTTGGGGGTTTCTGCTTCGAAATGGCGATCAATAGAAGACATGGAATCGCTAAATGTGCTGAAGCCAAGCCGCGTCGATAACTTTATTCGTAGATGCTTTCCCGCGCTGATTTGGGTTATGAGAATAGGCACGATACAATACGAATCTATGCGTACCTGTTCTTGGGAAGGTCTTGCATATAGACAACAACAAAAGGCCATTTAGATGGATGTAAATGATCTCTGAAGGGGCTGTCAACATCCAAATTCTCTTTCAATTGATAACATAACCTACCTTAGCATGTCATGAAGCTGTTGCAGGCCTATACGGGGCTTATTGGGCACAGGCACGACGACAACCCCAATTGCTTCTTGAAGAACATCGTGTTCAACAGCAAACGCGAGGACGTTCTGGAACGTGAAATAAGCAACTGAGCTCAAAGAGAAGTTAGATACAAGTGGTTACCTTGACGTAATCCTTTGCAGCCGTTGATATGGCTTCCTCGACCTCAAATGGGGATATGACTTCTCCTCCTTTGTTGATGATTTCTTTGGAGCGCCCAGTGATGTATAAATATCTGAAGAAAAATGAACGCTAAAGTTAAATCCGACGTTGAATAAGATGAAACGTGCTCACCCATCCTCATCCAGGTAACCGACGTCACCAGAATCAAACCATCCCTCACTAGAGAAAGTGGATATGTCCAAGGGGACGTTTGGGTCTAGCGAAACTTCATATCCACTAAAAGTAGGCAATCCGCGGACACAGACCGCTCCCGTTTCCCTTGGCGGAAGGGCATGTTCAATGTCCCGAGGATTCCGGATTGACATGTGAGGACCACAGGCAATCCCAGAGCAACCAGGTCGATCAAGCTGGTAATTGACTGGTGGGGTGGCGATGGGCATGCATCTTTGGTCGAAGTAAGAGAGAAACCAAGAGAAGTCAAAATGGCTTCACGTACTCCGTCATTCCATAAGAAGGTAACACGACGGCACCCCCGAAAGTTTCCTTCAGCTGCACTGCGAGTGAAGGAAGCAAGCCTCCAGCCGCATTACAGATCATGCGTATGCTGAGGTCCTTCTCCGGATTAACGCCGTCGGGTTGAACCGAGAGGATAGCATGGTGGATTGTTGGTGCTGCATAATACCTGAAAAGTAATCAGATGTAAGCGACAGATTTTTTCAAGGCAGTAAACGTACCATGTGGCCTGAAACTCCTGTGCTAGATTCCAAAAGGCCATCGCGTCGAAACCAAAGCACATGATGGCGCTTCCCCGGAGAGGATAGGTGCAAGAAGATTCCGGACGATACCTCCGACATGGAATAGAGGCATCAGGTTCACTAGTTATATTTAGACATTACATAAACCCAGTCTGGAAAATCGCCACGTACTATTAATGTCGTCCTCTCTAAGGTTCCAAGACTGTACAACAGACCACGTGCCAATGACCAGTGTCCGAAGTGGATATGGAACAACTTTCTTCTTGCCGCTGGTGCCAGACGTATGTAGAATGAGTGAAATGTCCGCTAACTTATGAGGCTGCGAAGGGACAGGCGATCCTCTGGACATCTGCGAGCCTTGCATTAACGACATGTCGAAGAGTCCTGTTGGCCCAGTCGAACGTTCTTCGACAAAAATTACGTCACAATTCAACTCGTCTTGAAGGGTCTTCAATTCGAGACGCTGCTCTGCGGCCTTAGTTGTTACTATGGCCTTAACCCCCAGCCGTCTCGCATCCTCCTTGAGCTCTGCAGCAGTGCAACTTTCGTTGACCGGGGCACATGTGTGATAGCATGCAATGGATAGAATAGCAACTGCATTTTCCGGGCCAGTAGGCAAGACAACCATGACGCGATCGTTGGGTGAAAATGGACGCGGTAATTTGAAATGCGGTAGTATGAAGCTTGAGATGAAGGAGCGAAGTTGGTCATGGCAAAGTGGTGGGCGAGAGCAATCAGGAGAATAGATGGCAGGTCGAGAGGATGAGCATAGACAATCAAGCAAAGTGTTGATGCGGCCATGGGTGATTAGACGTGCAGCAATAACCTCCCCCAATGAAAAATTGTCGGGACCACTTGGAATGTCTCGTAAAAATTCGAGTGGGGCGGCCATGGACTTCAACGACGATGCCGGATTGAAAAGAGGGAGAGCTCAAGGTGAAGTCAACCATTCTGAAATCGAAGCCTTTATTAGATTGCGAAGGCCCAAATGGAATCCATGGTAGGGACCGGGCCATGTTCAGAAACGGAGAACATCCAAATTGTGCCAACCACTGGAGCAGCGAACGAACCAAACCAGGCAGGGGCGGAGTGATATCTTGAATAAGGAAATAGCACTTCTAGCGAGACTGAAAACAAACAGTGACGTGCTCTTCTCTATCAGCGATGGAGACGCGCTCAGAAGCACGCGTATACGCGTCAAGTTAGGGATTGGGTCGCTGATCTGTCGAATTCGCATTCTTCCTGCCATCATGATTCGTTTTGACTTTTCACGAAGAAACTTGACTAGCCGGGCGCCTTCAGAAGATCGGACTCTATGATTGCTTTGTGCTTTAGCATCTGCTACCTACTGTTGTTGAGCCTCTAGTAAGTCAGTGAGAATCTGAAGTACCGGAACCGATTTGACCTACAAAAAGTGGTGGTTATTGTGGTGTTCGACCCGGCTTGGCGCTCTGATTTAGAAGTTTGATAGGACACGAAACTTTTAGCAAGTCTGAAATACCAATGCCCGATGAAGACAATGCATGCGATGCTATGGTCTGTGAAGTTGTGTTAACTCGACGCTCTGGACAGCAGGGTTGAGTGACTAAACATCCGTAGCGGTTCTGTGGCCTGCGGGCGCGGTTTGGGGTCCAACGGCTTCTAAGTCAAACGAGGATCAATAAAGGCGCCACCTAACCTGATGGAGCTGTCACAAGTTAAGATCTTTCTCGCAACGATCATCGTCGCGACTCGCTTGTATAATTTTCAGCATGGTCATAAATTCTTGCAGCATGCAATCCATATATTTCGTTGTCTAAATCACTTATCACCATTTGATACCACTCCATTGTACAAAAATAAATTCGATCTTAGTCTCGTCTCAGCAACACACCAACCTGAGCCTCAACGTGTCTGACTCAGTACAGTATACCGGACGTTCAGTTTGATAGCACACAGCATTGGCTTGTTTATTTGCTGAATACTAACCGTAAGCCCGTAAGCAACATGTGAAGCTTTGGGCTAACCATTTCTCCGCGGTAACTTACACCCACAAAAGGAGTACCTCTTATGTTTGATCTATCACGCCAACGCCGTGTTCATGGAATATTTCATGATTCTAATTATACGAGGTCAGGGTGTTGAGCAGGTGACCGTTTGTGTAATTTTTCGAGGTCCTATTTTCAAAATTACTTCACATGACGAACCAAGAATCAGTTGCAGAAAAACCTTGAATGCATGAATTTTGATGAGTAACAACCAGCAGTTACACAAAACTTGTGCCTGCACAGTGTAGTGTAAAGCCAACTAGCCGAGTGGATAATTGCAAGGGTTATGTGTTCCAACGGAATACATACAGTTGACATCCAGTACATATGGTGCTCTTCCAGTTTCAAGTTCACGAGTGCTATTTTTAAAATTTGCCAATACTGACTAGGTCTCGACGGGATCCCTGATAACATTTTTTTGTGTTATTTTTAAATTCGAGGCATTTTAGACTGTGGAGCACACTTTCTCAATTGCCCGTTTACCTCTATCAAGGCTCATTACCGGGACGTTACCCCTTGCCATCTTTCCGATGTTCACGTCTCATTGTTGAAAGCGGTTGTCTGAGAAATATATGGTCAACTTGAACCTGTAGGCTGGACCGAGTAACGACGGGAACGGAAGGATTTCGAGAAGAACCAATTCACGCTGCACGCCATCTTTAAGACGTGGCAATTCTCAATAAAAATCACGGTAGATAGCAAATGCGACTTACGAGCTGCATGGCATCCCAATACAACGGGAAATGCTCTCTCGATACATCATCATAGACATTTGAAAAAGCGGTTAGTACCCCGCAGATCGTCGTGTCGCTTAACCTGTGAGGTTAGTGCCTCACCAGCATTCCACTTTATATGTTAAAAATAACATAGGATCATCGAAGCGTGGAGCACGAAGCGTTTGAGATAATAGCTAAGATGGCCCCATTCCCCCCTGATAAAGCAACCACACTATGCCAGAGGTCTCCGATACCGATACGCGAGCCTTGTGAATGGTACTATTGCGCGAACAGGAGTTTGGCGAACGATATGAGCCAGTTCACGGTGGACCATAAAATGGGGAAAGGTTCGACTGGTGGAAACGGAAGTTGGGGCCGTTCGAATCCGACACTAGAAGATCTAGCGCAGGTTCAAAAGGAAATGAGCGCGAGTCGGACTTTAAGTGGGAATAAAACAGAACTGCATGAGATTAACATAAATCACCGTCCGAGGAGCTTATTATCCTGCGAAAAGCACTGTGAGCTGCGTGGGCAGAATGGTATAACTGAGGTCCTATAGATAACATGGGTGGGATTGCACAACGTTATGAAATCGATGAAATGGTAGCCGGAACGTGGTTTAGAAGGATAGCTGACCAAAACCAGAAATCACGCTAACATGAATGGTCAGCTATTTCTGAAATGTGCCCAGCAGTACCTATCTAGCTTCTTCTGAAAGAGCAAGATGACCAACTATTTCTAAATTCTACCCGGCAGGACCTATCTAGCTTCCTCACCAGGAGCAGGACGGTCAGAGTTATTTCTGAATTCTGCCCAGCACCACCTTTCTAGCTTCTGCTCCAGGATCACGTTTCTTTAAGGAATCGTAGTCATACCATACCAAAGATTCCTTGGCATGAGCCACAAACGCGCTCTGAGCTACGGAGTAAGCGGATGCTGCTACTTGGAACGTTGCTGGATCAGAGGACGAGTCGATCAGCGACTCCTCCAAAGGGCGATAACCTATTAAGAGCTGCGAGATAGCGGTTGGTGAATATACGAGACTACCCTGGTAACAAAAGATAACTTACAGTATCAGGATAGGTCACTGGCCTTCTAAACTGCACTTCAATTGATTTGAGTATCAATGAAATGCCCTGTCCTTTTAGCATAGCAGTGGCTCGTGACTGTCCGCCTAACTCCTCCCCGAGAGAAACCATCCACTGAATGCGGGCCTACCCACATGTTCAACAGGGATTGGTGATTTAGAGCGGCTATGACAACATACCGATTCAAAGAAACGGACTGCCGTCTGGAAGTGAGTCGAGAGAGATATTCTACAAGAAACAGGCTGTGCATACCATAGCGCACGTTGTTGACATGTCTATCATCTGGATTGAGAGGTTGCAGGTAACCAAGCAGATGAATACGTACTGAAAGGAATCATGGTCCCCCCAAACGATCTTCTGTTCCCAGAAGGAAGAGGGATCCATTCTGGCAGCTAATAATGCATCTCTAGCACTCTCTAGCCCACGTTCATTGGGCTGTACCAGCGTCTCGGATATTACGCGTTGCCGTTCAAGTGGAACTTCATCGGGTGAAGCAGGTCCAGTTTCTCCGGGAGGTATATGAAAAGGTGAAGTTGGGTCCCTAAAAGCATCCTGCAATGCCTGAAGAGTCACGTCAACACCAGCTGTGGTAAGAACCTCCTTCAAGGTTTGTTGCAAAGAAAGCTTGCACGGACACTGATAGATGAATTATGTCGCCTTCCTTGGTAGCAGACACCGGTATTGTATACATGTCTTGAAAAAGGTCTTGCTAGAGAGCGTGTTAGATGCGGCATTTGACTGGAGCTTGTGGTTGATAGACTACTTATTAGAACATCCGTGAGCATCTCTTGGCAAGGTGAGCCCAAAATGGGCCAAGCAAAATAGCGCCAAATAGTTAGGCGCTAGTGACTAAAATGGCAAGTACGCGCCTCGCTACAATTAGCTTTCCCGCCCATGATAAACTGTAGGGACCTAACAGTATTTCGAAGACAAATGAAATAAAATACAGCTTCAGATTATTATTAAATCACACCTCTTCATCTCCGCGATTGACATAATCGTACCTGTATGCTGTTTTAACGTCTATCCAGGTGCTTAAGCGACAAGAACAAGACGAACACCTCGAACAACAGCAGAGTAAGCCAACAAAAAGTTGCAGAGACAAGAATATATATCAACTGCGGATTTCAGTGTAAGACCATATAAAACCATGAGATCGCGGACTTTACGTGGACAACCAAATTCTCCACGACAGAACGTAGCGACTCGCAAAAAGACGACCTGACCTCGACTTGAACGAGGACTTTCTGGATGGTAATTTCCCATAATATAGTAATAACCATGTCCAGATGTGCTTCACCACTACACTATCAGGTCTTGTTAACTTTGAATTAAGAAAAGCCTCTTGATGTGATTAAAGAACCAGAAACGATCAGATCCAGACCACAGACTCGGAGGGAAGGCAGGATGTCCTAAGGCATGGCAATAGGGAAATTCTTTATGGTAATCCGGGCGGTATATCGCCGAGAAGATTTAGCCGTGTGCTTTGGAAGTGCAAGGAACGAAGGAAGTTTAAGACAGCAGTAACAAGAGAGTAGGCGGCGTAGTGTCTGAGCAAGCAACGTTTTATGTAGAAGGAAAGATATAGACTCTGAAGTGTTTAGTCGTGAAAACGATCATCATCTTTACAACATTTTATTCTTATCAATGGCCTCATAGTGATCTTGACTCGTTGAGTTTTAAATCCCGCGCACGACAGCGTGTAAATTTGAAACTGGTCTCGGTCGAAATTCATGAATTGTACCCATCTTTCCAGAGAGTCCATGCGGGCTGAGAATGGACAATGCGGCATTAAAGCTTATGAGGACATATACAGCATGAAGCGATGACAGAGCCTCAGGAGTAAGGACTCAGAATTTCAGAGAATTCTCCGCCAAAGGACAGAGTCTTGAGAGATATTACGATGCAAAGCGCACTTGGCAATTATCAGTGATGCTGATTCTGCTGATTCCTGCGGTTTTCCGTTCAAATCGCAGCGGGTCCAATAAGTACAATGCTGAAAGATAAGAAGTCAATACAGTTTGAGTGAAGTTAAACAGACAAAAAACATACTCCAACTTCCAAGACAGGGAGTGCTATTTGTAGTAGTAAGTTTTAATTCTTATCTGTTTCTGTGAGAAGCTAGAATCACGCATAGATAATCGAGACTCCGGGCTTAGATATCCCTGTGGCGTAAATAGATGGAGATATCAAAGTTATGTCAACCTTGGACGATCCTGGTGGGTAACGCTCACCAAGAGTACTTATGATGAGGTGCGCGAGGTAAATGAAGCAGGCATAAGTATCAGCATTTGCGAATATGTGCTACGACCAAACGTACCAGCACGGAATAACTTCAAACGCTTGTACGGGTATATTTCGCAATGCCGACAAGTGATGCGGGTGTAATCCCACGAAATGTTATGCTTTACGTCCTTATCATAAATACCTGCCATTGAATGATGAAGAAAAGCTTCCTGCCGAGATTTCCGCGTGTGTTTGAGCATTTAATATTCGGTTCCAACATATATAAAAAGCACTTCACATTACTGGGATCTGAAATCATGCTGGTATTGCTGTTTGAGCTATGGACGACCCATACTGATCAAGGGGCGTATCCGGGCCGGGATATTGGAATTTCAAGTGTGGATAGGAAAGAGAACATCTCGACCAAAAGCGCAGTGCTGTCTGATGAAAGAGAAAGTACATTTTTGACTTTAATATTACCGGATAGAGAAATATGATGAGCGAGTAATTCCCAGGCTCGGTTATCTCTGGGATAGGGAAAAACAACTCGAACAAGCGTCCCAAAAGCGTCCTCAGTTGACATGCCATATAACAGCAACACGCGCCTCCAATCTCTCTTTTACCCACTCCATCATTCAGACCGCCCTCCATATATGCTCTCCTTAACGTCTCTCCAATTTCCTTCTTGAAAACACACCAAACTTGCTACTTGTGCAAGGTTTTGGCCTCCACCGTGCAGCCTGGAAGTTGGCATGGAGGCCTTATCTGTAGCCATTCAGAGCACAAATGAGGCCCGGTACTCGATGTTGGCAATGTATGTCTTGCAGGTATATGAACTTCTTCGCAAGTAAGTGCCACCTCATTTTCCCCAGCACGCGATAGTCTTTACATCTTCCTCGCTAGCCTTGACGCGGAGATGACATTGGTACGTCATTTCTTGCATCTCACTTTCACGTCGGAACACTATCTAACCTTGTTTCAGATTCATCGTGCTCGCTGGACCTCTCTCAAATCAGCGTATCTCCTGTGCAGATATTACCTACTTCTCTTCTGGCCATTCCTGATGTGGGCGTATATTGGAGACCATAAAATAGACCTTTGTCGACGAGTGGGGCGTCCGGTTCACGCCATGTTGGCACCCTGCGTACGTTCTCGACCATCATCTGCTAGACACTGTTTCTTATTTATTTATTTTAGCAATTTTTCTCACAAGGTACAGTGTGCTGCCGTACATGTGTTTATCGGGTTCGAGTCTGACTGAATTACATCAGCTGTGATGGTAATGAGGGCTTACGCGTTTTCGGGAAGGGATAAACGTATCCTAGTCCTTCTCTTAGCGTGTTATTCGGGACTTGTTGGAGTGAACATTTGGATATTTTGTATACACACCTATGTCCCCCCGGCAGAGCTGTTTTTCTTCTTACGACGGACCGGGTGTTTTCCGAACTATGGGGAAGGTATTACAGGAAAAAGGATCGGGGTACGTTTCATTCTAATATTAGTTCTCCATCCTTTCTGATTGCTATACTTAGTATGCAATGGTATGGTGTTTTTTTCATCTTGCTGCATTCGCCTAAATACATTCAGCTCGCAGCAATGCTTATGGACACCATATCTCTATCGGTAGTAATACTAGTAAGTGACCTTTCACTAGATAACTGCTCACAATTAATCCTTTCCTCGCAGTGTTGTCTAAAACGGCGGACCCATGAAATATCACTAGGTAGATATTTCCTTCAGCAAGGTGAATACTGCGTTCGGTGACTTAGGCTCAGCTTCCTTATATCCTCTGAAGGTCTCTTTTCCTTTGCCCTCGTTTGTATCGTGAATGTAGCATCTGCAATTAATTACTTCAAGTAAGTTCACTCTAGTTGTTTAAGAGAATCAGAGTCTCATCATCGACCAGACCTCCAAGCTTCGAATCTGGTGTAGGATTACCACTTATAATGGTCGTTCCCAATCTCGTGGTACGTTTGCCCCTTTATCGGTCCATTTTTACCAATACTTACTGCAAATTGTTAGGCCTGCCATGTGTATGAGACACTTTTGTTCTCAGCTTGCTCTACTCTAACATTCCTTCTAGTATATTGGATCTGCGCAAGAAAGTAACACCTACAGACTCTGAGATATCGCGACGACATTCCCTTATAATACGTAATGCTCTCGATACTCGATGGACAGACTCATGGACGATAAGCCCTATCAGTATCAGATAGCCTCCCCGGACATCGTTCTGCCTAGGAAAGTGTACATAATTTATAATACTCGATGTAATCGCCATCCATTTGTATTGCTATGCAATATCGCATTTGAAAAGTCTACCACAGGATTCCCACTTTTTTTGCCATCATATGGAAGGTATGGCATCATACAGGTACGCATGTATGACTGACGCGGATGCTATTTTTAAACTGATAATAAGGCGTGCAAACTCTATAGCTTGACAAGCTAGTGTCACGACACAATAGCTCTCATCAGAAACAGCTGCCTTCCTTTACTGCAATTCAATATTGTGTTGTTTCGTTCGCACTGAACTACACGCTCAGCCCCACTGCCAACTGCACACCCTCCAGTGGAAGCAAGTTAATATACGTCATGCTTCCATTCAACAACACAGAGGGCTTCCAAGTCGGAACTCAGAAGAAACTTGACCTGTAATTCACATTCTCGTCAAGCTCACTGGTTTATGCGTCGGCAAAAACGCAGGTTTACCACACTGTGCATCAGACCTCATCGGCCTTGTCTTTCTTATCACCAAGTTCGGCCCCGCACCCCTCATCTCGGTAGCCTACATATGCATTTCTCCGAGTTGTCACACGATATGTCAAGTCTCTTCAGCTCGTACGCCACTCCAGTGCTTCGCTCGGTGCTTTTACACCCTCTCTTCTTTTTATCTGTCCTGTAGTATTTGGTATATGGACAGCTCTGAGCAAATTCTAGCTTCGCGCTCCCATGCTATGGCTGATAATACGCGAAGTTCGAGAAACATAGTTATGATCTATTCCAAGGCCTCCACGAAACGAATCGACAGGAATCATGGGCGTTCAGCTAGGGTTGACACAACTCAAGTTGATCTATGGTACTGTTCATGAAGTTCGGTACAGTTTTGTTGCTGCGTATTGTCTGCAGATCTATGAGTGGTGTATAAAGTGAGCTTAAAGTATACTTCACCAAGAAGAGTTATTGTACTTACTTCTACAGTTTCGAGAATGAAGTCCGTTTCGTACACTCAGGCCCATGGTCCAAAGTTCGAATAATGTATGTCCTGTGCCGCTACTACCCCGTTATTGCTTGGCCAGTACTGCTTTGGGCGTATTGTATCAACCACGATCCCTTATTTTGTTCGAGGGTAGTGCACCCAGTCCATGCCCTTATGCTTCCATTCGTAAGTTGTCTCTCAGGGTCGAAACAAAGTAATGATCATTACTAACCATTGGTTATGAAGCAATTAATAGGTCAAGGTGAATTGCTGTAATCAATGACTTCTGTCCAAGAAAAATGGCTTATATGTAACGCTAGCCGTTGTGTTCGTACGAACGTACGGATTCTCTGCCCAGAGTAGGAGAATTCTCGCCTGCCTAATTATCTTATATGCGCTAGTGGTGGTTTCGAATGTCTGGCTATTTTGTATACATATTACCGCCCCATCGACAGCGATATATGCGCCGTTTTACGCTATAGTCGGTGGAACTGGTTGCTTCCCGGACTACAGCGCGAAACTCATGGGCATGCGAATTGGAGTAAGCAATCTAACCATTTGCATAAAAACCAACGAACACTTACAGATCCGAAATTCCTCCATTACAGCTAGCAATGGTGGGTATCCTATTTTTTATTGGCGGGGCAAGGATCATGCTTATGGAACTCCACAGTTTGCAGCAACTCTTATGGATGTATTTTCTCTGACAATAGTTAGTATGGTAAAGTTTTCCGGTATCGGGGTAGGAATAACATCTTAATCATGACAACGCAGTATTGCTACCAAAGGCACGGTGCGGGAGCATCTCTTGCGATATACTTCATGAAACAAGGTCAGTCTATTTTGCCCTTGTATGCAAATTGACATTGCATTTACGACCGCTAGGTTTCGGAAGCTTCATCTGCGTCACGTCGGTGAATGTCTTTGCAATGTCGCTCTATTTCCGGTGCGTGAATATGAAGCCATTTCTGCTTCATGACATGTTTAATGCTGTCCTCTCAGACACAACAGTACCCACAACGGCATTGGCCTCCCATTTATCCTCGTGGTTTCCAGCTTGATGGTAATGGTCTTTCTCTGGTTGTGAATAACCGAATTAACCACCCCTATCCTTAGGCTTGTCGATTGTACGAACCTTTTTACCTTTTTATACCATTGTGATATCCTTCTGACTTCAATTCTCGGTACTATTAGAATCCTGCAGCTGAGGCAACGAGCTGCTCGTACAGATACCGAGATATCTAGAGAGAACTCTCTCATCGTACGCAACGCAATTGGATCCGTGCTCGGTACCGATGAATCGATGGCTACTGTTTAAGGAGTAGGTGACGATTTAGATGGGGGATATACCAAGGACAGAACACTTTTGTAAGATCTTCAGTACCATAGATGTCGCTTTCTGCCATAACTGCGCAGTTATAATTACGTTCAAGCCCTATAATGACGCTAGTTTCTCACTGACACCCATGTCGATTTCTGCGAGTCCATGGAAGGAAATGATCTACCTTAATAACAGTCAAACTTTAAATAACGAGTCAACGAGTATGAAGAATACCATTGGGTGGTGTGGGGTAGCTTGTCAGGTGTTGTTGGATTCAGAAGAAGATAGTTTTTCGACGCTAGTGAAGGACAATCCATGAGAAACTTGAGGCGGGGGTGGGACCTACAATCCAAAGAGCGTAGAGATGGTGTAATGATACGGTAGATAGATTTGGTGCAATTTAGCACATATGCATACCATGGGAGAGATCCGAAGGACGCGGTGCACACAAAGCAAAACTGCTGTAAGGAGAGAGGAAAAACTCAAGAGGGTTCTTGAATTTTTTATAACCCGATAGCCGGATATTGGAATAGTGTGGCAGCATCGCAAGTTATCATGCCGTCATTATAATTGTGGTGCTAGATCTTGATATGGTTCAAAGTGTCGTTGTCGAGGAGGCCATTTGTCCATTATTCATGAATTTAGTCCCGGTGGTTTATGTTCAGAAAGTATCACCCTTTTCCTCTTCACAAGTACAACATAGACTGGTCACCGCCTTCGACTCTTTAATTGAAGTACCCTGGAAGTACGACCTGTATGCGCGTGCGACCTAGGGTATTCGAAAAGAAGGACATTGAAAGCAGGTGCTTGGAATAGCTTCTGGTAATGGAGCACTTAGTTAAGTTTGGGTTAATAATAAGTACAACTTAAAAGTAGTCGTAAGTTTCAATGTCAGCGGCCTCAACAGTCACTGCCTAATTACATCTTCCCAGCCCACCTCCACCAAACATGTCAGAAAATACAGAGCGTACATTGACTTTTAATCATAGATAGCTACAATGTCAGAAAAGGGTATCAACGATCTATTACTGGGGCGTCGTTAAGCATGTTAAAAAGTATATATAAAAATCAAAACCTATGAAGGGTATACTGTGCGTGGATATCGTGAGGAACCATCATCGCTAGAATACTTGAAAGGCGAACAAGCCAGTCAGCAAGCATGAATGGGGGTGAGATACGAAAATAGATGCAGGATGAGCAGGGGCAAGTTACGTATGGAGAGGGATGCACTCAATCGGAACTGAGGATGTGAACGACAACAGCAGTATATCTCAGAAGTAGACCAGGTTTGATGCGTACGAAAAAAGGGTGCAGCTGCGCAAGAGGATCGGCGTGGTGAGATGTAGATGAAAAAAAAATGAAAAGGGGGGATAAGGAAACTTCAAGAGGGGGAAGTCAGGATATCCAGCCCAATCCATAGCTACTGTACAAGCAAGAAGGAAAGAGGCCGCGATGAATCGATCACCCAGTTGAAGGTACGTATGAAGGGGTGAACGGAATGTAGATGAATGAAGGGTATCTAAAAGATCCCAACATGCCAGCTGAAGGGGCGAAGGAGAAGAACTACATCCCACCGTATGCGTCCGAAGGATCGTACACAGTATGGGAAGAAACCGGGCGCATATCGTTCGCATTAGCATTCGCATTCCTAGGTCCAGATGACGAGGATGCAGCAGTGGTACTATCATCCCCGCATTGGAAACAGCCAGCTGAGGTCTGACTTTTACATCTCTTTGCACATTAGCGTACGATACATCGTCGACGTACGCAGGAGGAGGAACATCATTGGCATCACTGTCGCGGGGCGAGCTGTGAGTCAAGCTGTTCTGACGATGAATGTACGGCTCCTGCGTAGGGGATGTATTGCTTGGAGAAGATGGTGCTTGAGCGGCGGCAGCGAACGGGTTGGCGAATCCTTCGTTCTGCTGGAGTTGAAGCTGGGGAGCCACAGACTGACCAGAATTAGGCCCATAGCCATACTGATGGGCAGGGGGGATATTGTTGTACTGAGAATACTGTTGGGTTGTGGGGTGACCAAAGCGGGGGTCAGGAGCACCGTATCCACCATATCCGGGTCGTGCACCGTAAGCGGCTACGTTGGACGCATAGGGGTCTAAGGCGGGATATTGCTCAAATTGCGGGGGCATATTGTATCCAACAGGAGCTCCGCCGTACGGACCGGGGTTGGGGGTACCGTATCTGCCAGGAACATCGTACCTTCCGGGGGCAGTGCCATAAGGATCCTGTTGAGCAAGAGCACCGTATTGCATACCGGCAGTACCTGCAGCGCTCCCCGAATGACTGAATTCTGAACCGCCGAATTGGGAGGGTTGATCGGAGTGTGGTCCATAAGCCATAGAGGGAGCATTAGGGATGGCAGGAGTGGCCGCTGCACGTCGTTCAATCATGCTGGGAGGGCGGGGAGAAATAGTTGAGGCCTTGGCAGATTTATCATCATCCAATAGCAGGGCTGAGCGGCGGAATTGATTAGCGCTGAATGCAGTTCTGGCTCGTTGTCTCTTGCGCCAGTGACGCTATTCAAAAATATTAGGAGAGAAAAAAGATGTGCGATATCAAAAAAGACGTACCACTATAAATGCAACAAAGGCACACAACGCAACAAAACCGATCAAGCCGCCGACAACACCTCCTGCGATGGCACCTCCATTCGATGAGTCGTCGTCACTTGCAGTGCTATCGGCAGACGAGGCGCTAGAACTTGCTGCAGAGCTGCTGGAGGTTTGACTGATGCTACTCAGAGCACGAAGGGTCGTGCTGGTGTTAGAGGCTGCTGGTGCGCTTGTGATACCTGCGACGGGCTGGAATGGATAAAAGTCTATTTCAGCATGCGGATAAGGGAGTTTAACTGAAAGCGCGTACGATAATGGCTGACGTACTAGAGGCAGCGTTGGTATTGGCAGGAGGGGCAGCTGCAACGATTGAGCTTGATGATGTTGGGGCAGCTACGCCAACAGATGTCGAGGGGACAGTTGCGCTCGTCGAAGGGGTAGCAACCGCCGGAATAACATGGGAACTTGTAGTTGAAGGAGTTACGCTGACCGCTGTAGCACTTGAATCAGTAGTTTTAACTACTACAAGAGGCGTAGTTGTGGTTGTTGCAGCAGCAGTAGTAGTAGTAGCTGGTCATAATAATAAGGATTAATCGGGCACAGGACAATGGCTACACGTACCCCCCACTATAACCTTTAATGGATCATCCTCCACATCATCATCATCGGCTGTATCCTTAGTTTGGCGAGCAGCAAGACCTCTACGGTGATGCAACACAAGCCGTGGGTTGAATTGGTGGTTCATGGCGATTATTTCTGAAATTAAGGCGGTACTAAAGCGGACTTGAGGACGCCTGGGGGAAGTAAAATGAGTGAAAAGAGAGAGTAATGCGAAAGATCGTGAAGAATGAAGGAGAGGTTTGAGGCGCCGTCGAGGATGATGGGGAAGAGGCGAAAGACAATGAGAGGAAAGAAGGAAAGTTAGGAAAACAATGGTGACACCAAAGCATGCCCCGACCAATCCAACTGCTCTGATGGTCACGAGACCGAGATGATCATTTTCTGCTCCCTCTTTTGGGAATTTCGTATCACGCTTTCTCCATCTGTCGTCTGGACAACCCCAATCCTATCTCCCCGACCACATGTCTTTCTCCACCTCTGGAAACTGTTTTTCCACCTTGTTTCCTTGACAAAATATGGTTCAACTCTTCCTCAAATTTACAACAAGGAGAACCATCTTTAAGAACAGAGTAGACAACATGACATGGTACTCGGAACATATTGATGGTCTGAAACCAATCTAAAAATCCGGCTGTCATTATGAAATTTATGGCGTGCTTACTCCGCCGTAATGATGCATAATTGACCTGACGTCGCAAGCAGTTGGATGCTGAAACTCCGCATGGAACTTGTAAATTGTGCCCACAGAGGTCATAGTCGTCTCACGAAGTCACCCCCAGAGTCAGTACGGGTACAGTGCAATGTGCATCAGCGATCATGGTGTGTCATGTTCCAGAATCTCTTCCGGGGCCGGCTGTTTCGGCGTTGTGTATAAGTGAGTACTCCATAAAGACCAACCGGGTCCTCGAGCCCGTCGACGCAGGATATTCAGGCAGTTATTAGTCTATAACGGGATATCATTCCGTGAACTGAAACGCATGAGATTACTTGCATTGGCACTTGAATATGTAAACTGGTATCGTGAATTAATTTCTTCCGTAACAACTCGAAACGTGAACTTTAGCTGAGAAATTAGAATTGCCCAAGCATTATTCGCATCCATCTTGACCGGATTGAAAGATAAGGAATCGAAAGTCCAATGAACTTGGGGAGTATCGGCGGAGTGTTAACAGCGATTTTGTTAGGGCGGGACTTTTACTATCTGGACCAAAGGGAACTAGTTTCACCCTGCGCAAGTAAGCACACGAAAAGTGTAAAAGTTTCAATGTGAATGTTCTCGAAAAGGATAAACATCGTGTCTGAAGTCAACATCAAAGAATCCATAACATTTAACACGACCAACTAAAGAGCATGAAAGAGACGGGATGGAAACTTAGCAAATTGCCCGGTTAGGTCAAATCGTTTCTAATGCAACGCGTTCCAAATTGTTAGCAGCTGGAATGAAGTCGCGTCCCAGATATCGTACTGCTTCCTGGAATGCTGCTCAGTTCACGGATGACGATGGTAAGTGAAGAACGCATTAAAAGATTCAGTGAATGTAAATGTTCCATTACATCTTCAGCTAGAGTATTGAAGTAGAGACGAGTCAGAGTCAATTGAGACTGAGTGACTTCAGCTTAACTTCAGCGCATCCAAGACGCCAACGGCCCCAACTCCAAACACTCACAAACACATACCCGATAGATCCTCCACAGTTCTGAATTGTCCACCACTAATCAGCTCGATATCTCGCCCACCTCCCCCTTCAACGACCTGGCACAATGGACACAGAGATCCCATTGGTAGTAGACAATGGCACAGGTGTAAGTCCCCGATCATGCCCCTCTCGTCTAGCACGATAACGAAATGACGCGCTGCGCCAGTTCGTCAAAGTCGGATATGCAGGTTCTAATTTCCCAGAACATGGTACATTTCCCTACTCATATCTTTTTAGATGAAAAAGTTAACAAAATGAAATAGTATTTCCATCGATTATAGGTCGCCCCATCCTACGCGCTGAAGAACGCATCGGTGCTACAACTATCAAAGACATCATGATTGGCGATGACGCTGCTGCGAACCGTAACTACCTCCAAGTAACCCAGCCTATGGAGCATGGAATAGTGAAGAACTGGGAAGACATGAAGCTCCTCTGGGACTATACCTTTGACGAGAAGCTTAAAATCGACCCTAGGGGGCGCAGGGTGCTCCTCACCGAGCCCCCGATGAATCCTAAAGTGAATAGGGAGAGGATGTGTCAAGTTATGTTTGAGGAGTATGGCTTTGAGGGCGTGCATGTTGCCATTCAGGCTGTGTTGACGCTTTATGCTCAGGGTGTGTTCTTTCTTTGGATTAGAGAAGGAGAGGGGGGCTGAATATGAATAGGACTAACAACGGGTGTGGTGGTCGATTCCGGAGACGGTGTAACGCACATTGTACCCGTGTATGGGGGATTCTCCCTCCCACATCTTACACGAAGACTGGACATTGCTGGAAGAGACGTGACAAGGTACCTCATTAAGCTCCTCCTCATGCGCGGGTACGCGTTTAACAGGACTGCCGATTTCGAAACTGTCCGCGAGATCAAGGAAAAACTGTGTTATGTCAGGTTCGTTCTGTTCTATCCTTCCTATAGCTCTGTGTTGATATGTGGAAAGTTATGATCTGGATCTGGACACGCGCTTGTCGGAGGAGACTACAGTACTCGTGGAGAGTTATACTGTAAGTGGGATAGACTATGTTTTGATATTTGTTTCTGAGAATTGTGCTAGCTCCCGGATGGACGCACGATCAAAGTAGGCTCCGAACGCTTCGAGGCGCCCGAATGCATGTTCCAACCGCATCTGGTCGATGTCGAACAGCCCGGCGTAGCAGGTGCGTTCATTTCATTCATTCTAGCGCAAGATCGAGTTGTTGAATTGAATGAGAATAGAAATGCTATTCCAAACGATCCAAAACGCAGCAGTGGACATACGGTCTGAATTGTACAAGCATATTGTGCTTTCGGGAGGATCAAGCATGTACCCTGGTCTTCCTAGTCGATTGGAGAAGGAGATGAAGCAGTTGTATCTTACGCGTGTGTTGGGTGGTGATCCTACGAGGCTGAATGTGCGTTTACGTTTCATATCTGATGTGGGGTTTACATTAAAACGGGTGATGCTAGAAATTCAAGATTCGCATTGAGGATCCGCCACGAAGGAAGCACGCGGTGTTCCTTGGTGGGGCGGTGTTGGCTGATATCATGAAGGCGCGGTCCGAGTTTTGGATATCGAGGGAGGAGTGGTTCGAGGAGGGGGTTAGGTCTTTGGATAAGCTTAATAGGGGAGAGAATTAGGACTTGTAGCAGTACTGCATAAATGGATTTGAATTGTTTTACAGATTAAGAGGTATAAGCGCTGTATATAATCCATAAGGTATTTCTATGTTCCTTTCCGCGACAGTTTATAGAGTCCAGAATCCATCCCATGGGAATAAATGTCTAATCTTGGTTTGGTCTAGGGCGGTGCCGCGGATGATGTCTTGTCCTTGGATGAGGAGGAGTTCTCTGCCGCGCATTCGGCGGGTCTTGCGCATGGGGTCGGCCTCATCTAGCTCGTCGTCTGTCGGGAGACGCTCTTCTTCGGGGAGGGTCATGGCGTATTCGTGTGTTATTTCCAAGAGGGCGTGTGTTTTTGTGAGCGCTTGTGCTGCAGCTGTTGAGACAGGGGTGGAACCTTCCACGTGGGTGTCTGGGTGGTAGTGCGCCAGGATGAGAGCAGAGAATAGGTCGCCGACTCCGGAGAAGTATCCTGGGATGGTAGGTACCACTTGTGCATGGACTATTGGTGTCGAGGAAGTAGGGGAGACGGAGGAGGTGATGCAGAGGAGGTGGTCTGTGTCCCCTGGCCTTAGAGATTCTGGGAGACAGGATAAGAGCCAGGGCTTGAGGGGGATGGAGGAGATGACGACGTTTGGGACGTGGGAAATCTCATGGAGGGATTTGAGGGCGGATCGGAGGGATTCAAAGTCTGTGAGTTGGATTTGTGTCAGGAGTTCTGCCTCGAACCAGTTGGGGGTTATTATTGTGGCCAGGGGGAGCATGGAGCGGTAGATGGGGACGACGTCTGGGGCGACGTAGATCTGGCCTGCATCGCCCATGACCGCTTTGGGGGTGTTAGTCTTTTAGTATATGAGGGAGGAGGGAGACATACGGTCTAGGAGGTAGATCATACTTGGCTTTGCGTGTTTTAGACGGGTGGCGAGGGAGGCTACAGCATCGAGGGCCTCCGCGCCGGGGATGTATCCGGTCAGAAGCCTGCGAGGGACGAGAATCTGGTTGTGCTCCATGAGATCGAACATGGTGTTGAGCTCTGCAGCAGTGGCCTTTGTGCCGCCGGTCTTGCCATAGCCAGAGTGGTTGGAGAAGTTGACGGTGTTGACTACCTGGTAAATGAACGGGGGAGATTAGATCTGAGGCGGGCAGGGCGCGAGAAGCACCTGGCTTACATCGACGTCGTAGCCTAGACACTGCAGCGGGAACACCGCCGCTTTTCCGCCGACGTAGCCGAACACGACGTGCGACTGGATGCTGAGAACACGTTCTGCTGCTTTTGCCATGAGAGTCACAGAGAGTGCAAAGACGGGAATTGAATTATCTATCGGGTCTTGATTGAGTCACGGACCCAAAAATAGAAGCTGATTATTGTGGTCACGCCACCTACGCGCTTGCTGCCTGCACCACCGACGGTGACCACCACCAGGTACTCCACCTCTCGTCTTTCCCCATCCCCCACCCCATCTCCCCTTCTCATAATTACTACTAATTTCTGTACATTATTCAACTATTCCGATGGACGGCTCAAGGTCCCTCTTCCTCCTCACTCTATAATAATAAATCCACTGACATCATCCTGCTGCGTGGCAGACTACGCCAGTCATGGTACACCTCCCTCAACGACGCCGAAGCCCGCTTCAGACATCTCCTCACATCCCCAGCCGCAGACTGGAAAAGACTCTCCGTACCAGATTCAGCCTCCAAGAAAGGAAAGGCCAGGGCGCCTTTTGTCCCCGAGCTTGCGGACGTCATTGTTCACCGGAGTACTGCGTCCGGGGATGACATTTACCGCATTGTACTGGACATTCCCACCGGCGACGAGCTCGTCTCACTCGAGCCGTGGAAGGCCGTGTTGACGACGCCTGAGCTGAGGCAGGAGTGGGATCCCGCGGTTGAGGACGCGCATTTGGTCGAGATGTTTGATCGCTCCGCCAGAATTGCAAAAACTAATTTTTCACTGGGGTGGCCCGTAAAGTGAGTTGGCCTTAAAATATTGTAAAAGCCATGTGTTGAATGCGTCTAGTCCGAGGGATGCCGTAACCATATCACGAACTTTTCACGACACCACCACTCTCATCGATATCTCAACGTCGTTACCCCGCTCGCCTGACGAACCAGCATATCTCAGACCCTCCCCGCCCTTCGTCAGGTCACATATCAAATGTATGTCGTTTGGAATCGAAGCCTATCTCCTCTGATGTCTATCTAGTATTTGCATGGTGCATACAACATATTCAACCCCAGCCTCCCTCGCCTACCACCCCGGAAGATAAGAAAAAGGTAGGAAAGATACGCATAACGTGCTTTTGGCAACACGATCTGAGAGCCTTATGGGGCTTTGGATCATCTACTTCTGCTTTGGTGCAGCAATTATCCACAATGACCATCAGCTTGTTCAAGACTGTCATGAAACGCGGCGGACGCGTGCCCAAATTAGCGGGATACGGCAACGGAGTCTCAATAGACCGCATACGGTACCAGATTGACCGGGAGGCACTTACCGTCGATTACTCTATTATTCCCGAGGATGAAGACCATTCTGCTGTGATGGAGGGACATGGCATGGATGAAGTCCAAGCGTTGCGCGAGTGTAGGCGGTTAACGCGCTCGCTCGAGTGCGTGTTGCCGTCCCCCGACGGATGGGAGGTGCAGGTTTCACTTAAAGCGTCTTCAGAGGAGGTAGAAAACCTCCCTTGGACAGCCCAAGCTTTCCGAAGTTGCTCTTCAGGATTCACGCCGGATCAGATTATGCTCCGGCTTACTCACGCGCAGCTTACAGATGAGCACTCCGTTCTCAAAGTAAAGTTGGTCATCGAGGCGTCTGGAGGCACACGCGGGCTACGACTAAATGGCATACCGAAATCTATTCAAGATACAGAAGACAGGGATCCCTCGAGCTATACCATCCCTCAACCCATTCTGCAGGATATTGCGAGCACGGCGGAGAGGAGTTTTCGGACGACCGAGACGATGGCTACCACTAGCAGTGGAGCGTCGGTGTCGTCCGCATCGACTTTGCAGATGCAATCACGGCCACAGGGTGTCGAGCGGAGTCCTGCGGCGGAAAAGACCATCTTGTCGAGGGTGAAGAGGAACTATATCTACTTCTCGTCGTTGTTGCAGGAGCCAGAAGCAAAGTGGAGAAGAAGTAAGTGTTTCAGTCCAGTTTGCATTTCCTATTCCATCCCCTACCCACCGCCATTTTCTATTCCCGATTTCCATTGTCATATTTGTTATGTTCTAGTGGATGGAATGATTGAGCTAACATATGCTTCTTTGCTTCCAAGCTACTGAAGGGAGAGGCGTGTCCATCACTCAGCTTGATTCGATTGATCCCACGCTTGTCGTTTACCGTGCTGAGGCGACCTTCGTTGGGGTCGGACTTTGGGATCTTTATGGCGCTGTCGTTTCGCCTGGTGCTAGAGCCTACTGGGACAGACAGCATGAAGACGCAGTTCTGCTCGAGGATGTGAATGAGCTGACTGAGTTATGGCATTTTAGAACTAAGCCAGCTTGGCCTGTCAAGTGAGTTGGTTGGATTTTGTGGTTTGGAGGTGGTTTGCTGATCCGTTGCACTTTTTTTTGCACTTTTCTATTTTTGATTTAGTGGGCGCGACGCTGTAGTGTTGAAGACGGTGTACAAGTCGCCTACTACGATACATGTCTTTGCGTTCTCTGCTGATGATCCACATTTGTTCCCTAACATCCCTCCTGTGGATCCCAATATCATCCGAACGCAGGTCGATTTGCAAGGATGGGCGATTGAGGCGCTTTCACCTACCACCACGCTTCTGACGCTTCTGGAGCAGTCCGATCCGAAGGGGTGGACGAACAAGACGTCTATACCGACACAGATGATCAATACTCTCGCTGGGATTGGCGAGTTTGCGATTAAATGCGGTGGACCACCTATTGTTACGCGTCTTGCAGGAGGCAAGGCTAATGAGATGCGGTATGATCACGACAGGGGGAGTTTTAGAGTTGAGTATGAGCCTTCGGCCATTCGGCGCGCGGCGTTGACGAACAAGGAGAAGGATTCGGACGATGATGGAGGCGGGTTGCCTGTTATCGAATGTGAAGTTAGGTGTGATATTGATACCTGGGCGAGTTCGTTGGATATTGTTGTCGACCCTCCGCCGCAGACTATTTCGTGTTTGAGGAGGCATAGGTTGTCCGCGGAGGGTGGGGGACTGTGGCTGACGCTTACGCATGATGCGCTTTTCGTGGATGATGAACGACTTCAGGCGATTGTACGTCGGGCACCTGGGAAGGAGAAGGGATTGGTTATGGTGAATGGAGCGAAGATCCAGGTAGATGTGGAGGAGTTGCCCGAGGGCGAGATTAAGCTTTTGAAGCAGCAAAAGAGGGTCAAGCCGCCGAGGATTCCGCTTGATCAGCCGCCTGTTGTTGGTGCTGTTAAAAAAAGGAGGGCAGAGTGGAGTGCTTCGGAGGAGGGGGGAAATGGAGAGGAAGTGTCTTCGGGAACCTCTGCGGTGAATACGATTACAGCGTGGGCTTCTGCGCCGAAGATGTCGAGTCCGCTTGCGAGGTTTTTCACGTATGCGGTGGATCAGGCTACCACGACGACGCAGCAGGCTGTTGCTGCCATGACGCCTGCGTCGAGTGTTGGGTCTGTGCCATCTGCTTCCAAGTCTCCTATGCAGTATGCGCTCGAGGCGCTTTCGTGGACGCAGGATTTTCATGCCAGTTCGTCGGCGGAGGGGTGGGTGTTGGTGAGTGATAAGGGCTTACCGGTGCATCGCAAGCTTGCACCAGAGATTTCACCTGTTATCCCTGTGCATAAGGGTGTCAAAGTCATTGAAGGCGTATCTGCGGAGGAGATTGCTGCTGTAGTCGTTGAGCCGGATTGTAGGAGGAAGTGGGACGACAGGTTTGATTCGTCCGTTGTGTTTGAGTCGTATGGCTCTGGGTGTTCTACATCTTTCTTGGTTGCGAAGGGCGGGTTCCCGTTTAGGGATCGCGGGTTTTATTTGGCGGATGTGGTCGCGCGTGCAAATGCGCCTGCGCCTGTTTCAAGGAGGAGTACGGTTGCTGGGGATGTGGCGGAACTGTCGAATGGGTCTAGGAATGCTATTTTTTGCGTTTCGGCGTCGTTTTCTCCTGATTCGGTTGTTGCTTTTGCCCCGGAGAAGTATAATTCCTATGCGTTGCCTATTGGGCGCGTGTATCTAGACGCGTGGATTCTGGAGACGCTCGACCCGTATACCAAGGAGAATTATGCGATTCCGTCGACGAGGTGTACACATCTGGTTGCGGTGGATTATGCGGGGTCTATCCCTGCTGCTGTGAATGGGGTGATCAATGCCTCACTGCCCCGGTGTATTCTTGCAGTTGAGAGTTATATCAAGGCTATATCACCATTGCCGATCACTAGGTTACCGGCTCCTGCCTTGGTCATTGCTGAGAAGAAGCTGGATGAGCATTTGGCGAGTTATGCGTGGAAGTTGAGGCGAAGGGATGAGCAGAGGGTGCTTTTGGGGACTAAGTGTGAGGTTGAGAGTGGTGTGTATGAGGTTGGGATTGTTGTTTGTATGGGAGGGAAGGAGATGGAGGGGAGGGATGCACGGTCGCCTGCCCCTGCCGGGAAGAGGATGAGGGTTAGTCCTAGTCCGCCATTGGAGGAGGTGGAGGTGGGGAGTGATATTTTGGATGGCAGTCCGTCATTGACATCTTCTACGACGACGATAACGCCTACGTCTCCCCGGCCTGCGCGACAGCGAGCTCCTTCGTCTTCGTATTCACCGGAAGTTTCACGGAATGGGATCCCGAGTACTCCTACTGGGTCGCTTCGCGGACGTGCGTCTACGTCAGCGTTTAATCTCAAAGGCGAAGTTAAACCTCCTGCGGATTTGGTCGTTGCGGAGGTTGTTGTGGACTCGAAGATGTATCCCGATGGGTATACTGTTTCGCTCAATACGAGGACTAGGGAAGGGGATGGGAAGTATATTTCGCTGTCTATGTCTACGGAGGGTACTACACTCCCGCTCAGTCCGACGCTTTACACGCTCCCCTCGTCACCACTGCATTCTTCTGGACTTAGCTCGGAGTCGCCTACGCGTCATTTACTTCGGCTTACGCTGCCCACTGCACAGTATCAGATTTCGACTGTGCGCGATCCGTTGACTGGGGAAGTGCGCACCGCACCGCCCCGGCCCAAGTGGATGGAAACACTTGAAGGTGACGGGTGGATCTTGAACTTGCGTGTGGCTCCCAGGGAGAAATCGACGGAAATGCAGAATAAGGATGTGGTGGAAGTAAACGGTGTTTCGGTGCCCGTGACCACCGAGAAGGAGGGATTGACGACGCTAGGACGGGAAGAGCTACTGGACGATCGGGTTGGCAAAGCGAGTGTTTTGTCCAGGTTTGTTGTTGCGATTGCCCTCTTTTCATGTCTCTTATCTAGCCTTTTGTTCTCTTCCATTCCAGGGCCCCGAATGAAGCGGAACCGTTGCCTAGTGAATTGACTGCGCCACTCGGAATTGCTACTGCCCTCGTTGATCCTTCCGCTCTCAGACCGCAAGTGGTTGTCTCTGAGAATGTGTTGGAGATGAAGAGTGAGGAGGTACCTGTGGTGGTGGAGGAGAAAGACGATGGGGTGAGTGTTGCTTATTTTCTTGTTTCTGTCATATTTGCTTTTTGTGCCCCTTTCCTGTTACGACAGAGGTTACGCTTATTTTTGGCTTTTTGTTCTGTGTGTATTCCACCGAGGAGGTGATGTGGTGATATCCATCACGACTGACCAGTGCAGTTTCCTTTCTCTGTGATGATCTTCCCGCGGCCTAAAGGGGCTTGAGAACGGGGAGGAACTGAGAGGGAGGACTGAGAGGAGAGGAATTGGGTGGATGGGAGACGGCAGTTGCTGGTGCGATGTTGATATGGTTTCGGGGCCGAGGCGCCCGAGCGTTTGTTGATTGCTGCTCCTATGTGGCGAAGGAAGGTGACAGGGAAGATGAAGTCAGCTGCGAGGGCGGCTTCTGTCTTCTCATTTCATTTCATTTTGAAATGAAGTGAGTTTCACCTTGTGTTTTTTTTTTCTTCGTTCCTCTGGTGCTCCTGTGTGGTGTTGGGGGTTAGGAGCGGGGTGTGCTGCGTGGGCTGGGGGCACAGTCTGTGTTTGGAGTGCGTAGTTGTTCACGAGGCATCCCGTGAGCTACATAGTGGTGCATGAGGCGAGGTGGTGGGTGTCATTTGAGCGGTGTGTGTTAGTGAAGAGGTCATTGAAGAGCACGCAGTATCGAGGAGATTAACGGCACGGAGCCGCGTGTGTATTGGGTGTTTTTACTATCTGCAACACGCGCATTACTATCGTACACGTTGTTATCTATCTTTTTTACATTTTTCTGTAGTTTTACCTTGGTATGTAGATGCTGACATTTGACGTGACAGGCAAAATTAGAAAGCTCACCTGGCACCGGGGAGGAGACAGGGGTAGCGGGTGGGGGAGGGGCGCGGCTTTTTGGATTTGGATTTTTGCAAAGTCTTGGAGGAGGAGGTAGTCGAAAGGGGAGTGCGCCTGGATCGCCGAGTCCCCCCAGGAAGGTGCCTGGAGGGCTTGGAGCGGTGGATGAAGTGGTTGTGGGACATGGAGGGAAGATGTTCCCGCTGTCGACATTGGTGGTGGTCGCGCTGATTGCATTCTTGATTGGGAGTCTTCTTCGGTCGCTGATCTCGCCCGCTGATTTTGTGTACGTTGACCGGAGCGGGGGGTCGATGGAAGGGGGAAGCGGGTGGAGAGAGATGCGACGGCTGTTGGAGGTGAAGTACATTGTTGGAGGATGGGACTTTCAGGTTGCTGTTGTTCGTCGTATGTAGTAGATAATTAATTCCGAGAATCTGGATCTGGAATCGAGATGGGTGCCGAGGGAGGATCGGGAAAGAGCGAGGAATTTTGTGCGGCGATGAAATTGAAAAGGATATGGGTGATGGGGTGGTGGGGACGGATGGGGAGCGGATGAGAAGTGGGAAGAGGACTGGACTGGTTGACGATTCTATCCTGGTCCATTGCCAGTCTCTCAGCTTTCTTGTTATTCTCCCTTCCCCCCTCCCTTTTATCCGATCTATAGTATTGCTATAATATATCCACTGTCCTAACTGTCATCCACATTCCCACACCCCTTCCTCCGATATCCGTGGCACAATCGCATTCCAGTTCCACAGCAATCCACACTCTCTTCCCTTCTTTTCCTTTTCTCTATTCCCTGTCCTCTTCATCCTCCTCCTCCTCCTCCTCCCCTCCCCGCACCCCCTCCCCACTTCCCCTCTCCTCGCCATGTCTGTCATCCAGCCAGGCCCAGGACAGCCCCCCCAGCCCCCCAACCATTCCCAGCAGGACCCCATGCCCTCGTCCGTCTCATGGGAGGGCGACAAGATGTTCAACATATATATCTACGACTATTGCTACAAGCGCGGATTCAGGAAGACCGCAAAGGAACTCATGCAGGAGGCCGATATTCCCCCAGACTCTACTCCCCCATAAATGCGAGGCAGGGCTTACTTTTTGAGTGAGCGAATCCTTCTCCTTTGTCTTGCTTCCATCGTGCTCATTGTCCCAGATGGTGGAGTGTCTTTTGGGTTCTATTCACAGCCAAATCAAGCGGAACAGGGAACGAAGACGCAGTCCTATACAACCAGGTGCGCAACCGTCCCCATCCACACCCCGCTCCCCACCCCCATCCCCGTCCTCCCTCCTCCTCCTCCCCGTCCCCTCGACAGCCCCCAGCACATGCTCACATCTACTCTTCCCCTTCTTCCTCTTCATCCTCCTACACCCTTGCTCAGCATCAGATGCAACGACAACAAGGGCAGAGAATGCCGCCCGCTCAAAGCATACATCCAGCCCCGCCCCCCCCTCCAACCACCAATCCTCAGCCTGGCCAATTACAGCAGGGACAGCCCGGACCACCACAACCTGGTCAGCAGGGCGGGCAGCAGCAGCCCCCGCCTATGCGCCTTATGAATGGCCTCAATCGATCTAATGCGCCTCAGTTTTTGACAAATGGGATTCCACCCCCTCAGCAGGGACAGCAACAGCCTGGGCAGCAACATGTGAATGGTATGGCGATGGGGTTTCCGCCTCAGCCTGGGCAGGTGAACGGTGTTGGTGGACCGCCTCAGACGCCGGGGACGACGAATACACCTGGGCAGCAACCACAACAACAACAGCAGCAGCAAGGGCAGGGAGCGGGGTTTGGGCAGCAGCAACCACAACAGCAACAACAACCAGGGCAGAGGATGATGAATGGCCCGCCGCCCGGGCAACAGCAATCACAAGGACAGAGACAGCAACAGGGCCCGTTTGGGAATAGCCCGACAATGGCGCCGTCCCCTGCGAGTCAACCCCAGCAGCAGCAACCACAACCTCCACAGCCTGGTCCACCTCAGCAGCCACAACAGCTGCCGATGGGGAGATTAAATCCGTCGCCGCATATGGGTCCCATGGGGACCCCCGTACCAACCTTCACGAGGCCTCCGAGTCGGCCTGGGAGTGCACAGCAGCAGCCAGGCGGGATGATGATAGGTGTAGGAGGCGCGCAGCCATCGCCGTCCATGGCGAACAGGCAGATTAATATGCGTCCTGGGCCAGGTGGAGCGGGTATGATGCCAGGTATGATGATGGGTGGAATGGGGGGGATGCAGGGGATGGGAGGGATGCAGCCGCCGCCGCCTGGGGGTATGCAGGGTCCATCTGGGATGCAGGGTCCTCCTGGTGGCGGGATGGGCGGTCCGGGTCCCGGGGGTCCTATGGGCGGGATGCAGGCGGGAATGCCCCATCCTATGCAGTCTGGTATGCAAGGGCCTCCTCCTGGGAGCATGCAAGGACCACCCAATATGCAGCCCCCGGGCGGGATGCAGATGCAGGGTCCGCCTGGGATGCAGCCGCCTGGTGGAATGCAAGGGATGCAAGGCCCACCTGGAGGAATGCAGGGCCCACCGAGTATGCCTATGATGGGTAATCATATGGGCGGAATGGTCCCGGGAAACATGAATAATATGGAGAATGTGAATCAAGAGATTATGGTCATTCCGCAGAATGTGTTAGCTGGGCTGAGGCAGGAGACAGGCGTGGGTGATAAGGAGATTAGTTCGCTGAGTACGGGGGAGAAGGTGAGTTTTTGTGCAAATTTATTTTTGGGGAGATGTTAATGGTGTAATTAGCAACGGATTGTGCAACTTTGGCGCCAGCGGAGAGGTAAGATGACGCCTGGGCGTTCTAATATGTGGATTTCCAACCATCATTTATTAGGTCCTCAACAAAATCAACAGCAGGCTCAACAGCAGCAACAACAAGCGCAACAACAGCAGCAGCAGCGGAACAAGCGGAACAGCACGAGTCCAGGCGAAGAGGTCCGTCATTCCCCTCGTTTTAGAAGTCAACCTTATCCTCAACAGGAGTATCTCGACCAGCATGAGTCGCAGCGCACAGAGAGTTCGCCCCCGGAAAGGAAGAGGCAGCGGAGGTCGCCTATGGATCCGCATGGGCAGATTCCTGGCGCGCCTCCCCTGGGCAGCCTGGGGGACCCGGTGGGCAACCGATGCAGCAGCAGCAGCAGTTGTATTCGGGGATGATGATGGCTGGGCGACCGCCGATGAATGGGCAGGGGCAGGGTGGGCAGCCGGGGCAGCAACCGGGACAGCAGGGTCAGCCGCCGATGATGGGTATGCCCGGGGGTCCTGGGGGGATGCCAAGCCAACCTCAGCCGGGACAGCAGCCGCCTCCACCTGGAATGCAGGGGATGACGTCGCAACATGTGAGTTGGCTTATTTGTACCTTTTCGAGACTGTTGACTAAAGGAATTCGCTAGATGTACAATAGGACATTGGCAGCGATGCACAAGAATCAGATGCCGCAGGGATTGTCAGTAGCTGGGTCGCCTGCGTCTTCGGATCCATCGTCATTTAATGCCTCTTTGCCTCCAGGACCTGGAGGGGGGTTCAATTCGAACCAGCGACTCAATCAGGGGAACAAGCCACCGATGGGGGGTATGATGCCACCTCCCTCGCCTGGAATGAATGGCCAACAGAAGGATAACCAGAACAAAGACATCAAGCCGCCGGAGTCGCCTAGAAATCCGCCGAATTCAGCCACGCCAAATCCTATTGGGAGTACGTCCGCGACTCCTGTTCCGGGCCCGCAACAGCCTCCTGGTCCGCAGAATCCTAATCCCCCGCCTCCATCACAAGGTGGTCCTCCGTCATTGGGGGGCACGCCTGCGCCTCCACCTGGTCAGAATCCCCCACTGGCTGATACAACGATTGCAAACACGATTTTCACGAATGATTTTATCAATAGTGTTGCGAGCTCGCTGGAGGACTTTGGGCCTGAACTCTTTAGGCAGGACGCGGATATTAACTTTGAGAGGGACTTTGGGCAGTGGTTCAATCCGGACGATTCTATGGGGTTGGATATGAAATAACCTTCCCCTCTCTGACTTCTTGCTGTTTTTCGTATCTAACTTAATCTCTCTCTCTCCGACCATCTGCATACTCATACTTTTTTTTTCTTGGTGTATTTCCTGCTGTTACTCTATCCCCGCTTTTGATTACTTTACCTAGTTCGCCTACTTCCATATCCCCCCACCCCATCCCCCACCGCTTGGATACATGCTGCTTTTTACTTATTTACCCGGCCATACCTACTCTATCCCCCCTTTTTTCTTTCCAAAAAAACTGCGTTTCGTGCAGTTGTGTTGTGTGCGGCAGCAGGGTCTTCATATCTCTCTCCATATCTCTATATATATACTGCTGTGTTTCTTGTTAGATGTAGTGTTATCTCCTTTTCTCCTTTTACTTACTTTTTAGTCCCTGCCCGCCTGGTTTTCATTCTCTTCTTTTCTCCTAAGCTCGATCTTTCTTTCCGTCTATGTGATTCTCATAGCTGTTGTTTTACCTGGATTGAGCTTACCCCCTGTTTACCTTGTTTACTCAACTCTCGGTTTTTCTCTTTTTTTTACCCGTCCTTTTTCCTTATCTTGCTCTCATGTACAATTGGCCTAAATCATATATTTGGATGGATTGAAAGTATTTATGGGTTTGTTTGACTTGTGAAGTGGGATTTGAGTTGAAGGATTGATCGGAGGTTGTCTGGTTTTTTTCTGTGTTCTGTGCAGTTTATCATTCTTCGTGTCTTGTATTGATACAAGGTGACTGTTTGGACAGCGTCGATCATTGTTTCGGAAAGGGATTCGATTTGAATTTGATAGCGGATGGAGACTGCTGTGCCGACGGAACCTGGTGATCTTAGATTTTCTCGAGGATCATCAAGGACTACTTAACATATTACATGATTTTGTATTTTGGCTTTTTGGGAAAGATGGTGGGTCTTTCTTCGACTCGATTATTTACCTGCACTTTAGTGCAAACATTTATATAGAGTTCGGGATGATTTATTTTACTGTGTTGCTTCTTTGGTTGCTAGGCTGCCAGTGAGGGAATGAAGACATCGGATATATCAAGCACTTGTCGGCGAATTGAAGACCATTTAAATATTTCAAGCACTCCTACTTGATAGTTCTTAAAATCATAGCTTTTGAAAAATGGTAGTGAGTTATACTTATCTAATAATAGGCCAAGTACAGAAGACAGATATGCTTAAATACATAAATAAAAATTTGCGATAAAATATGTACTTCTATCTTATCGAACACATTCAGGCTCCGACACCGGTCACTCGAACGCTTGACTCTTGAGTACTGAGTCGTCATCTGTCGTCACACTCATCATCCTATTTTTGATCATGCTAAGTACTTATGTGAGTTTTCACTTGAATTTTTGAAACTTCTGCAAGTTATTGAAGAAATGTAGGAAATAAGCATGGACTTTTGCACATGCTTGATATTAAGTACGCCTGCAAAATATGAAAATTGAAGATTGAAACTTGATGCTTAAAGCTTGAAATAAGAACTTGGACTTCAATAATGATAAAAGTTGTCACCTCAGACAATGAAAATATGTGCATTAAATTTATAGCCTCTTTTTGGAAAGTGTTAAAATTGGGCTGTACCATAGTATGTTCTCATTGTTCCATGATCTGATTCACTATTGTCTGAGGTGTGTGCTCTGGAACACTCGGCGCTTCCTTTCATCGATTCATCAGATGATACTTGTTTAAAGTTAGCGATTGAAACCAACCGCAAGCCCTTGTCACCGAGCGTCAAGCTTCCCGTCTTACATTCAAACGCTCACGCATGACAAGCAACGGCAATTCAGACAGTGCCCCCATCGGCGAAGCGCAAGTTTCATTTGAACAGCCACAGCAGATGTATCCAGAGATATCACCAATGAACGGACAGAGGCAGACTGGGCAGCTGGGACAACTGGGTCCTGGGGAGATGTCGGGGCAACCCCAACCGGGTCAACAGCTTCTTCAGCCTGGATTGCAGCATGTGAGTTATTTTTTAGTGATTTGAGCCTGGAAATTGAAGGTTTTTGCATGTAGGGGATGATGTCGCAACTTGTGAATTGGATCTTTGTACTTTTGAGATTGTTGACTAAAGGTGTTCTATAGATGACGGGACAGCAGGGTCAGCCGCCCACGATGGGTATGCTCGGCAGTCCTGGGGGGATACTAGGCCAACCTCAGCTAGGACTACAGCTGCCTCCACTTGGAATGCAGGGGATGACGACGCAACATGTTGGTTGGCTTTTTGTACTTTTGAGATTGTTGACTAAAGGAATTCGCTAGATGTACAATAGGTCATTGGCTGCGATGTTAGCTGGGCGGCAGAGGCAGTCCAGGTCGCCTATGGATCCGCATGGGCAGATTTCTGGTGTACCTCCCCCTGGGCAGCCTGGGGGACACGGTGGGCAACCAATGCAGCAGATGTTTCGGGGTGGTCCTCCGCCATTGGGGGGCACGCCTGTGCCTCCACCTGGTCAGAATCCCCCGCCGGGGAGTATGGCTGATACATCGATTGCGAACACGATTTTCACGAATGATTTTATCAACAGTGTCGCGAGCTCGCTGGAGGACTTTGGGCCTGAACTATTTAGGCAGGACGCGGATATTAACTTTGAGAGGGACTTTGGGAACTGGTTCAATCCGGACGATTCTATGGGGTTGGATATCGGAGACTCCACCCTGCCCGCCCAACAGCCACCTCCGCTTGTGGAGCTGCCCCAACATCCATTTCAACAGCTGCCTGCTCCTGGAATGCAGGCAAAGGCGCTACAGGATGTACGTTGAGTTTGATTTCTATCGATATAGAAATTGAACACATTTATTCTAGATGTACTTTAAAACGTTAGCGGTGATGGAAGGATTATCGGTAACCGAGCTGCCTGCGTCTTCCGATTCATCGTCATTCGATCTCTCCGTGCCTCGCGCTCCAAAACATTCGGGAGAGGAGTCTAATTTAAACAAGCGACTTATAGGAGGCATTATGACTACACCGAATGCAGGTATACCGACGCCTATACACAATCATAGTGGGATATGGCAAGATCTGCCTGAAAGAGTGGGCCCGTCTTCTATGATGGGTAGTCATATGGGCAGGATGGCCCCGGGTACGCAACCTCCGGGCGGGATGCAGATGCAGGGTCCGCCTGGGATGCGGCCGCCTAGAGGAACGCAGGGCCCACCGAGTATGCCTATGATGGGTAATCATATGGGCAGAATGGTCCCGGGAAACATGAATAATGTGGAGAATGTGAATCAAGAGATTATGGTCATTCCGCAGAATGTGTTAGCTGGGCTAAGGCAAGAGACGGGCGTAGGTCATAAGGAGATTAGTTCGCTGAGTACGACGGAGAAGGTGAGTTTTTGTGCAAATTTATTTTTGGGGAGATGTTAATGGTGTAATTAGCAACGGATTGTGCTACTTTGGCACTCACGGAGAGGTAAGACGCATGGTGTTCTAATGTATGCATATCCAACCATCATTTGTTAGGTCCTTACAGTCGTTAGGCAGCGGTTTAATTAGGACGACGATATGGGGTTGGATATCGACTTACACCGATAGATTTGATTCGTTGCCTCGATATTCTTCTAACTACCCTTGGTTCCCAACTGCCTGCATATTTTTGGAGTTAGTACCCCAACTCACTTTTGCAGTTAAGACTTCATCAATCTCTCTCATCTATACCAATTTGTTATTTGCTGTTAGATGCGATTTTCATGGCTGTTTTTACTCTCGAGTTTTTCCTTGCCTTTTCCTAGTCTCGCTCTCATGTATATTTTGGCCTAAATCATATATTTGGATGGATTGAAAGTATATTTATGAAGCTGCTAGAAGTTGATCGGGGACACCTGAAACTTGAAGTTTGAGCTGTCTATCACACTTTTGATTTGCGATTCGGAGTGAGCGATGGGCTCTGATGCGGATGATTGTAGGTGACTCTGAAGATGCTAGTAGCGGGGATGGCGGAACTGAACTGTTGGTCTTATTCAAGGCATCGAATATATATCAGGACCACCGAAGGAACGTAGTAGTAAACTTTGGATTTGAGAAACTAAGATTTAAATTGGAAATAGAATTGATCTCGAGTTATACCGATGTAAATGATACTAGCCATTGATCATTCCGGAGCTCAGACGTAGGAGTTGCTTTGATAGCGGACGTCTCATGCCGACGGGAATCGCCAATCTAAGATTTTCTAACGATTAAAAAGAAGCGGACATCATTCAATTCATTAACATTTGCTAACTTTACAACATATATTGTATCATACATACAAAAAGACATACTTTGAGACTAACTATAAATTTTTCACGGTATTTACTTAGTCGTGTTGAGAAGATACGAAGGCTTGAAGATGCTTTCCTCTATGCAAAGGTACGAAATATTCCCTGAAGCTCACATTTTCAGGGCTGAAGAAGGTTAAGCGATCATTACATTATATAATAGCACAAATATATGCTCACGAGGGACTATCGGCTTCCATGTCCAACCTCCTAAATATAGCTCCAATAATAAGATATAATTCACACCATGCGAGGCTGAAATTCTATGTCAAAAATATATCTGTTAAAAGGGACAAGACTTACTTAATACCCAAACAGCTCCTTGGTCCTTTGGAAAACGAAACGAGGTACTTTTCTAATCCTTGGGAATCGTCTTGTAGCCACCTTTCCGGATAGAAACGCGATGGATCAGTAAATATTCTAGGGTTTCTGTGCATGATCATGGCACCCATGGAGACGACAGTCTAATGGGCCGGAGACCTTCAGTAAAAACAATTATTTAGAAAAGCATCAGTTACTTACACCGGGAGGAATTATTGTGCCAGAAATTTCCGCTTCATGAGGACCAACAACTCTCGGTAATGGAGTAACTACGCCATGTGCCATCCTTAATGATTCCTTTATAACAGCAGTCTACAAATAATTAATTTATGAAAAACACTGGGAAAGTTAGTAAAAAGGTCGCTTACCAGATACGGAAGCTTCTCGAGCGACTCTAGTCCCAACCACAAGTCTTTATCAGGCCATGCCTCACGCAATTCCTGGGTTAGCGTCTTATGCACATGTTCGCTCGTTAAGACGTGATATGCAGCCACCGTACAGGTATTTCCGACAGTGTCTCCAGCAGCAAAGCGCATGTATAGCCCTTCATCCAAGAGCCATTCTCGGGTAATCGGGGGAAGACGTTGATTATCTTCCTGTGGATTAAGGAAATAATGATAGATAGTTTCGTGATCGACGTTATCGAGTGATGAAGGATCTTTCATAATAGAATCAATTTGCTTTCCCATTTGACGGCGTTGCTCCAGAATTCCGACTGTGCTGGGTTTGAGAACGGATGCAAAGATTTCAGGAACTCCAAGAAGTAAATGCTTTATGAAAGGAAAATGTTTAAAAACCCAAATCATGGGAAGTGTACCGTCAATGGAGGCCAAGATATCCTTCTGAAAGTCATGAGGAGCCTGATTACTCGGCGTTTTACTAGCAAAGCAGTATGAAGTAATTATGTCGAGACTTGTGGAACGAAATGCAAGGTCTAAATCTGCAGGCCTCTTTGATGATCCCTGCATCAAAAGGCGAGAGATCAAATCATCAACCTAAATTTAAGTTCGTCAAAATCTATAATCAAGTTTAATTCTGGCACAAACCTTGGACCGGACGGTATTTTCTAAATTCAAGATAGCACGCCTAGAGAAGAATGGCCCAATTAAATTTCTTCGCTGTGTTGCTTCATGGTGATCGAACAAAGCGAAGACAGAGAGATCCGTAGCGAAAGAAGAATACATTGCAGGATGCTTTGAGAATTTTGTTCCCATCCCATATATTTCGTTGTATGCACTGGGTTCGCTGAAGTGAAGCTAATAATAGTAATAAGCAAGAAATACTAGTCTATGGTTAAAGTATTCTTACTTCGTTTGGCCCAACACGGATAATTGTGCCATAGATATCATGAAGATATTCCAAATGTTCAGCCCATCCACCATCCAAAATTATATCGAAGTAGGCTTTGTACAGAAGTGTGATAGCAGCGGCAGGAGGACCGGGAAATCTTGATAGAGGATGGTAGAACAAACGCTTTATGGAGGAAACGCATAACAGGCAGAAAAAAAATGATGAGATAGCAAGAGCGATGTTCAAATAAAAGCCCATGGCAATCAGATCAGTGGGGAATTTCAAGACTATTTCTGAGAAAGAGAGCCCCTTTTGTAGTCTTGCTCTCCCCTTGTGCAGCCAATGCGACTAGAAATAGCTGCCTCCATGGACGAAGATATTTTGGGTTTCTAAACAAATAAACAGAAATCCATATGGATAAGTTCCTGTGCAGCCGAGAGTACGGTTAGATATTTTTTTGTGGCCCTTCCTTCATTTCATGCACATAATTTCACCAATAACATCGAAAGATCAAGTCTGGACTCATAATCTGTTGGGAAGTCGCCGCTTACACTTCACTCGGAGGAGACACTGCCCGGTTGACTTGCACACCAAAGATTTTCCACTTTAGTCCTAGCCAGGAGAAGAATTTTGGACAGAGCAAATGCAAAAGGATCTAAGCGATCTAAGCGAGGCATGAAAACATAGATTTAAATTGTTTTCGATTATGTCCTAGCATGGTGGGCGTTTTACGCGCTTACCACTCCCGCGGCTTTGCAGATTGACCACCGGTGATCCTATCTTTAGTTGGTGGTCAGAGGGAATCACTCCCAAACGATTCACTATGTCCTATTTACATTTCGCCAGTGAACAGCATTGGAACGGCATCGAATAATTTATCGTGACCCAAGACTTGCTGTTTCTTTCAGGTTTCTTTATCATCTAGAGATTAAAATGATATTAATATATCTCAACGCGTATGAAGTCCTTTAAAGTGCTTGGTTTACTTTTCGTATCATGTAATAGTCCGATTCGGCATGAAACCGCCTACGGAGAGGTGCGATGCATACAACGGAGTTTTGGAGTTCTCTGGTCCAGTTTTTGCTAATGGAGAATCACCTTACGAGGCCTACCTATTCTGGTCTTGAAGCAGCGTTTACCGCCGCCGACTATAAACTTTTGTGGGTGCCTAGTTTCCTGATAACTTTACGACTTGTCGTTCACGGCTTCATCTCTACCCTGTATGTTATGAAAGTCGTACAAACCTGCCATTTCCTGCCGCGGGAAGCATTCGGAAAACATATATTTATCCATTTGGAGCTTCATGAAACTTGACAATCTGGTAACGCACCTGTACATGCGTTAATAGGAGTGGCGCAGTAGTGTACAACTTGAAATGAAGCGCACGCGAACGTTCCTATTAGTGGTTACCATAGGGGGTGCCGGTCAGTGTCGGTCTGATATGTTATGTATTGGGAGCCTGCTAGGAAGGCTCCGAAGTTAGTGTCGATCAATGGGAAATGAAGTCACGAATCCGACATACGCATTTTGGAAATATTCTGATGTGCATTTCATGCCCTTCACTTTACTGTAGAAGTCGAGCGCTTGTGATGGGTCTCGTGGCTTTTACCGTTGAGGGACGGATAACATAACATAACAGTACAAGACACGTTACATCACAATAGTTAAAATAACACTCCTTGTTCATAGGAGGATAAATACGCACATTATTCGATGGTAATCTAGTTCCTAAGTTGTAAGATATGTTCTTATCTCTTCATCATAAGAAGCAACCCTGTTAAATGTCAAAGAAGCGGTACATCGGGGGCCTTGTAGGCCCCAGCACTTCTCCAAAGGATGCTCGAATAGGTGGGTAAATGATCAGGCGAAGATAAAGATGATCGTAAAGAAATCCCATCTAGACTAGATTGTAAGCGCAACCGCAATATCAATGCATCTGGTAGGCGAGGATTTCGAGAGTTGCCGACATGCTTGCTTTCAACTGTTTTCAAAATTGGATAGTTTTGATGTGACGTAGTATTAGCGTGTGAACTGAATGCTACTTGGGTTAGATGGAGAAACTTCAAACATTGACAATATTACAATGAGTGTGCCGCTATGTCTTTAGCTGTTAGCACTATGATATAACGGAAAAATGCTATTATTCAAAGCATCGATGCAAATATCGACAGCCGTAGACTGCCATTCCCCGCCTCAGATAAACAGTGACTCGAAAGATATTGGTCATATCTTTAAAAATAACCGTTGATATACCCAAGGCAGATACAATTCGGAGAGTAGAACTTGAGTAGAAATGAAGACGGTTACAGCTGGAACGCACACCGCCACGCTTCACCTCAAGGTTTAGTGAGGGTGTGGCACGTTGGTGGTTGGTGGCACACCCGTAGCTCCGCAACTTTCCATGACAGAAAAAGCGCTCAAAGATTCGTTTGGGTTCTTCTGTGTCAAGCGACTCATTTGCAGCTTTGAATTCTCGAAGGGCACTGTTAACAACGCCGCGTACGTGTCTACATGGCAACTACCATGAGCCAGATGAGCCCTAACCGAGAAAACTTGGAGAACTTGCGGAGAACAATTAAGATGGGTGTATATGATAGAGAAAACTTACTTCAATCGGATCCGTAAAACCCATCCACATTTACATGCTCCTAGTTCTGCGGTGGCGGCCGCCCAGCTATTATTATAAGTAAGGCTGTAGTAACTTGAAGCAGAGTCGGAAGCGCAGTAACGGCGTTGGAGTCTTATTTGGTAGAGGTATGGTTGCCAAACAATTACGTAATACAATGCTGCATCCAGGGCCGGGATTTGTTGAATTCTGGAGTTTTGCTGGGCCCTTGTTACCCTCAGCGGTTCACCCTTCCACGTCCTCCTGTCCTCCTGTCCGATACTCACTCTACTCCTTTACGCTCCTTCAAGCAGTCTCTGTCCAGCAGCCAATACGCACGACTTTCATTACGACGCGCTGCTGCAGCACTAACAGCCTTTAATTCTCGCCCGCAACTAATGGCCCAGCCTGTGTTTGATGAACATCCTCTAGGAGAATATTTTCGAGGTGGGCCAATTCCACGCGTAAGCTGCGACGGAATGAGGCTCACATGCGTTTACATTAGATGCTGGAGACGACCAGGATATAATGCCAGGGAGTTCAGGCATTCTGGAGCAAGAAGTTGACACTATGCGCCACCTCTACCAAGATCCTTTTCTAGACGATGAAGAGGCTGAGTGGCGGCCCCAATTTCTCATTCAACTGACAGAGGTATGCTCATATTTCTCTAGTCTTAACGTTTTTGCGTTAGCCCTGTTTCACGGAGATCAATTTCCATCACCGTTTCCCCACATTTGCTCGGTGCCTAGTGACGCTCGATGCTGATCTACATTCTTCAGCTGCTGCACGGATTCGTAGCTCGTGTACCGTCATCAAATTCTCCGAGTCCCTTCATCGAACGATTTAAATACGTCGTTATCTCTTCGACTCTTCTCGGCTCTTCCTTATCATCAGGACGAATACCACGGACACCCACACCTCGACTCCCAGGAAAACTTGATCACAGCAGGTCTCCTAGTTTAGAAGAACCAGAGTCTCTTTCAATTTCTATCACTCCCCCAGAACCATTCCTCGGCGGTTTGTCTGTGACCGCCGCAGTGGTCGCTGCCATATGCAGCGCTGGATACCCGCTGCTCAGCCTCTTTTTGGCAGCAGCGGCTTTTCTCATGTACCATATGAAAGTTATGACTGATACGCCCAAAACCGACATGACACCTGTATGTCTATTGTTATCACCCAGCTCTTTTCTTTATCTGACACCAGTCTACTCTTAGTCCTTAGAAACACTCAATGACCTTATAGCTGCCAACAGCATTTGGGAATCCGTTGTCCAAGACGCTATTACCACTTTAGAGAATGAGGAACGCGAGTGCGTATGTAGATGTCTCCCCACTTTCTCATCTAAATATGGGTATTTATTTTTAGCAACCTCTACGGCCCTTCTAGCCCATCAGCGGCCTCATCCTCTGTTCGCATTGCACTCCATTCCTCGCTTCAGACAACGCAGACACAATGCGACAGCGTCCGAGAAATATTTTCTGCTCTAACATGTCCCTCTGAGCTTTCTCAACTCTCAGAAATGTACGCACCACCGTCTCCTCTTCAAGCTTCCTTCTCCGCGGGTTCCCGTCCCCTTTCACTTCCGACCAGAAGACGAACTTCCTCGGCACCGACAAGCCTGAGTCCCCTCACTACCAATAAACGGGCCACGTGGAATGGATCGTATACGACCCTTGCCCAGGCTGGTAGTCCTACGACGCAGGTTTACAAGCGGAGAGAGAAGCATCGTTCCAATCTTTTAGCCATATTGCACGGTTCATCATCTGCCTCAAAGAGCGCTCCAGTCACACCCTCGTCTCCAGGACCTAGCCAATTAAACCAAGTTTGTGAAGATGGTGATGCGGAAGAAGACAATGATACTACGTTCTTCTCAGGTGATACAGGTACCTTTGGTACTGCAGCCCTTGAGCTTCAGCGAAACCGGAGGAGAAGTGGCTTAGAAGCATTACTCAGTCCACCTCCTAGTTACCTCAGTTCATTTGAGCCTGAGGCCGCATCACCTCCCACACAGGGTCTCAGGATCCCACGAAGTCCTCGCACGCCTAAGACACCTCCTACATTGCCATCTTCATCAAGATTTACAGCGCTTCAGTCACCTCGTCATCCATTGTCGCTATCTTCAATACAGTATGCGCTTCAAGGTGCTCTGGCTTCAAAACGTTACGCGTGTTCGCACCTTCTCGCCTTGCGATTCACAGAACTAGAAGATGAGCTCTATTGGGAAAATGTGCGAAGCGTGATGTCCCTTCTGACCACCACGCTCGCGGATGCATCTTCCAGATTGGCTGATGCCCTCGATGACGTGGAGAACCAGAAGATTGAAGATCAGGTGCCTACTCCAGTGGGTGAATCTGGTATGCTTTTCACTGCGCTTCAGAATGAGAAGCTCGGAGACAGCGAGCGCAAGATGAAGCGGAAATCTCAGGATAGGATTTCATTTGCTCCTATGCCGAGTCACTTATCCAGATTTGCGGCCCACGTGGCTTCTATCAACTCGGCATTGGACGACGCTCGCGAAATGTTGGAGGAATGCGTATCTGCATTGAAAGATTCACCAAGTCCATTTGCTAGTCCCATTCGCCGCGAGAACTCGAATTCACCCGGTGCTTTAGCGGAAGAGGAAGAGGAGCATGCTGCCTTGCAGGCATACGAACGTTTACGGCGTGAACTTGGTGTTGCGCTTCGCGAGTGTGAACGTGGACGCGCCAGGCTCATTGAGATTATTCATCCCCCTGAACCGGTATATGAGGAGGAAGATAGCATAGATGATGTTCCTGCTCTTGGGCATGATCAAAGTGACGACTCTGATAAACCTGAACCAGACGAGACTAATGAGCCCACATCTCGTGCTGAGGATGCGGATCACAGTTTCACAGTTGCTTCTCTGGGCAATGGCAACGATGCGGTTGACGACGCAAACCCTTATCTACTGCTGGCTGCTTCTGCTGAACATTTTCCACCTCAAGGCATCGAGCAGGTGTTCGAGGCTGATACTGAAGCCCCTATATTCACTCGTGAACGTTCCAAGGTTTCCAGGGAAGAGAGGATTAAACTCATGAAAGCTAAAAGGGAAAGTGCTGCTCGCGGGTTGGGTGCTGGCTCAAGTGACAGCTCTCAATCGATACCTGTCCGCAGCGAAATGGAGAGGTGGGGTCCGGGCGGAGAAGTTGTTCAAGAATTGAAGGATGTCATTTGGAAGGTCGGCGAAAGAAGACGAAAAATGAAAGATGGACAGCTTCAGAATTCATAACATTGTTTTATCTTACCGTTGGTATGTTCCCAGACTTTGCGTAACTTTAGCGGATCTGATACCTTTTTGCTCAGTGTTTGCTTCATTATTGCATATTATCCAAATCCCACGCTCGTTTTTGCATTCACTCTTTACACTTAACTTATATTACTTACGCTTGTAATTCCAATAATAGGTTTCACTTATACGATGTTGTCTTTGAAGATACTTTGTATTTCAGTCATCTAAACTTAATTTCCGTGGAATCGGGAATTTATAGACGCTTAGCGCTGTACACTACACCATTTGCCTCGGCTACTTGGGTCTTCGAGATGATCAACAAGCTGAGCCTGTAGGATATACTTAGCATGTTGATGATTTTCCGTTTCAAAAGGAATAACAAAGTTGAAGAACATGCTCTGATTAAGCACGCATGCTAACGATCGGAAATTCGCTGCTCAGACAGAACATCGAGCGCGACTTGCAGTCGGCAATGTCGGTATAAAAAGGCTCCCACTGCGAATGCATACTGCAATCTAACTCATAAAGTCCAATAACATGTCCACTGCAAAGATCAACGTCGCAGTCGCAGGTGTTACTAGTGGCCTAGGCAATGCGATTGCCACAGCACTCATCGCCAATCCACATGTTAATACTGTCACCCTTCTTACTCGTGCATCCCCTTCCTCGTCTATTCCAGAGGTACTCCTCCCTCTTATCAAGCAAGGAGCCATTCTCCGCCCAGTGAACTACGCTTCTGTCGAAGCCATCACTAAGGCCCTCCAGGGTGTATACACTGCTATATCCACCCTCTTTACCCCCGTTGACGCAGCCCCCGCCTACAACCTCATAGACGGCGCAAAAGCGGCTGGCGTCAAGCGCTTTGCAGCCTCCGAGTTCGCGGTCGCGAAAGAGGCTAGCTACATCATCGAGGCTTACAAAACGAAGCTCTCCCTCTGGGAGAGGCTGAAAGCGAGTGGGATGGAGTATACCGCATTCCGCAATGGGATGTTCATGGACTACTTTGCGACTGGATCTGAGTTGTACAAAGGTCCGCTACTCAGGATGTGGCCTTTTGTCCTGGATTTGAAGGAACGCAGGGCTGAAATCCCTGGTACTGGAGAAAACAAGGTTACCTTTACCGCATTGACTGATATTGGGAAGTTCGTCAGTGCGGCAGCCACTTTCAAGCAGTGGCCCGAGGAGTTAGGAATGTCGGGAGATACATTATCGTACAATGAAGTCGTCCAAAAGGCAGAGGAGGTTACTGGAGAGAAGTTCACCGTGACCTATCTCAGTCAGGAGGAGGTGGAGAAGAGACTTGCTGAGGGCTTGGCGAAGAAAGACTGGACGACGCAATTCACCATGGAGCTATTCTCTGCTTTCCTTGAAGGCAAGGGAGAGATCAAGGAGCCCTATTTGAACAAGGCAACAGATGTGAAACCGACAAATGTCGAGGAATTTTTGAAGAGTTACTGGAATAAGGTGTAGAATATACTTAGTAGGGCACCTATAGATGGTAGTAGTGTAGCAGCAATGGTGAAGATGGTGAAAGCGATTGTGATCAGAAGTGAATTAAGTTGCGGTAGATAGGTAGGTGATTTTGGGAGATAAATAAGAGCCACATACCGCAATATGTGGCTAGAATACTGAATCCCGGGTACATCCATAAACAGCCTGAGGGCGTCGTCGCTGTCCCATACCCACTGAGACAGCAAAGCACCTAAATGCTACCATTTCCAGGAGTATACTTACTCGAGACTATGTCAACAAGCTCCTGCTATGTATGACCATGTATGACCATGGCAGTGTGAACATTGCAAGCACAAAGTCCTCTGGCCCGGTGAATGGAACCCCTTTGATAAATTCCGCGATGAAATTACGCTGGAAATCTGTTTCTGATTGTATGTACCAATATGGGCAGATTTAACGCAGATTACCCTCGAAGCAACAGAGGGTACTTAGTACTAATATATGGATTGGACGTCTTCGTGTCGACACACAAATCCTGGATGGGTAGTAATAGTATAGATCGTACTTAGTCAAGGATTGTCGAGAAATGTTTCCTGAAAGACATTGCATGGCGCGACGTGTAAACTTGGACATCAAAGTATCATGAGTTTAGAGAAAGAGTGCATGTGTAGTATGGCTGAATTGGCTGAAGCAGTGAAGGTGAGCTGTGACTTCAAGATTTCAAGTTGAAGGATTTGACAAATAAAGATCAACTTCAGCTGTTCGCGTGCGGCGTCGTGCGAGTCTTTCGATTTCTTTATCTCAATGTTCAACGTTCAATTGCCATCTTGTTGCCATCAGGTTGCTTTGACATTCTTCAATTGTGGCGGCACATATACAGATCGCGCTCTTCAATTCCATTAATCGAATGTTCCAAGTACATGACATAGGGATTCGCTATTTCCTCGATTACTTACTACTTGGTTCAAGCTCAATTCAAGCAAGTTTAATCCCGCCGGCCAAATGTTGCGGATACCTACTAAACACATCCACCTCATCCGGGATGCTAGCTCGAGCTCGAGCTCACAATCTTTACCCCAATATGTGTAAATGTGGAGGAAACAAAGAAGTTAAAATTCTCAGTTGATAGAACTGTTTTTATATTGTTTATTTTGTCACAGGTTTGTTTACGATTTCTGTGCGGGTTCGCAGAATCTAATGGGTCTGCTTTATATATACTAAAATCTTGACACACTTGTGCATATACGTGCAATTCCAATATTAGATCTCAACTTGTATGGTCCCCGGGCCCAGTGTATAATCGTTCGGCTGCTTGACTTTGGGTGCAGTCTAGGGTGACGGTGGCCTGCGCTGAGCTGCACATACCACCAAGGCTATGTCCACCCACTTGATCACTTGTCGCAGCTGCCTTGGGTTGAAGATTCTTCAACGCTCTAATAGTTCTGCGGTGTAGCATGCAATGATTTCCGATTCAACAGGGATAACGACAAATGCTGAGTAAAAACATGTCCTCGTATTTTTAACCTAACGGAATACATCCGGATATCTATGCAGTCGCCATTATCATTCAGCCTGGTAGTATAAAAGAGTGTACCGCACATCCAGTCTGCAATTAATAATAACAGGTCAACTTGTAGTCTGAGTCGATAAAATGTCGTCAACCAAGATCAATCTCGCAGTAGCAGGTGTTACCAATGGTCTGGGACATGCAATCGCAACTGCTCTCATTGCCAATCCCTCTGTTAATACTGTCACCCTCCTCACTCGGGCATCCCCTTCCTCATCTGTCTCAGAGGTGCTCGAACCTCTTGTCAAGCAGGGAGCAATTTTACGCCCGGTGGATTACACATCCCTCGAGGATATCACGGCGGCCCTCCAGGGTGTACACACTGTTATATCCACCATGTTCACTCCGACTGACATTACCCCCGCCACCAATCTCATCGATGGTGCAAAAGCAGCTGGAGTTAAGCGCTTCGCGCCGTCCGAGATGCCGATGTCAAAGGAGGCTAACTACATTGTTGACCATTGCAGGACGAAGCTCGCCGTCTGGGAGAAGGCGAAGGAGTCTGGAATGGAGTATACCGCGTTCCGTTGTGGGATGTTCATGGACTACTTTGCGATGGGATCTGACTCGTACAATGGTCCACTCCAGATGTACCCTCTCGTCGTGAATGTGAAGGAGCGCAAGGCAGAGATTCCTGGTGATGGAAATTACAGGATGACGTTCACTACATTGGAGGATCATATTGGCGGCGGCGGCGGGCGGGGCGGGCGGCATCAGGAAAATCCCCATCAGCTAAATTAGTGAAATTAGTAATACTAAGGTTTACCCGTGTCCAAATGTTACTGATATCAAGTAATTTGAACTTAAATGTGCTTATATGCAGCTTACATGGCCTAATGTGAACATGATAAGTGTTGATAAGCATTCCGGGAATTTACCATAATGAAAAATATGCTTTTAAGCAAATTTTAGCGGAAAATACTAACTAAAGTGCAAGATAACTTCATAGACTTAAAGAACGATATCTGGTACTGCTTTCTGGGAACCATATTTGCTCCTCCAATTGGCCAAAAGATGAGCTCATGTATGCGGATTCACTAATAAAGTAGCGGAAAATACTAACTAAAGTGCAAGATAACTTCATAGACTTAAAGAACGATATCTGGTACTGCTTTCTGGGAACCATATTTGCTCCTCCAATTGGCCAAAAGATGAGCTCATGTATGCGGATTCACTAATAAAGTAGCGGAAAATCCACTGCTCGGCCGAATAAATGTCAATCCAGTGGGAGGTGGCTCGAGATGCTGGTCTCCAAAGCCTGTCCCCCCCTCAGCACCACACACCCGCACACACAGCGCATCTAAGATTCAATTTCTCGCTAACAATGATGTATTGTTAAATTTGTGGTGGAGGTTTGCAAATACTATGTGTTTAAAAATTATGAATTCGCACATGTTATAAATAGTACAAGCCATATCTGTTAACCGTGTTGCAGAATTGTAGGCATGCATTGATGTTATATGTCGAGTTCGGAACCAGTGTTTAAGAAATATAAGCAGTTCCCTGTATCGAAGTGATACACAGTACAGCCTTTATCACTGTCATTACACTAGATAAGCAAGCGAGCTGCAAGAAAGTTACTAAGTTAGTACATGAGCGCTTCTCTGTTTGTCATTGATTGTAGATCACGTGCATGTTCAACTCGACACGTATACGAGTAACGTATTGAACTCATTCTGCCTCTCCTTCCTTCCCTTCCCCTCCCATACCATCCGTCGCTTGTTGCCTGTTTGTCTAATAAAACTTCGGCTTTCTACTACAAATGCTGTGACTCGTTTACCTTGTGCACCTCTGCTCCATTTCTACTTCACCATGCAAAACTCTAGGGCTGGGTGTCTACTTGTTGTATGGCTGGTCTCGCGCTAATGTCTGCTGGATTTCTGCTCGTGTTGGTCGAGTCTTCATGTGTCTGGTGCGTATTTAAAGTCTTACCTATTATTAATGTGCTTATCATGTACAGTAGCGTTATGGTTTATGTGAAGGTATTTATGCTGCTACCGACGTTCCCACCGTACTTTTTTGCTCTTTGCTCTCCCCTGGCTGCTTGTTCTTTTGGTCAATCAGCCGTAATACTATGCGTCTGACTCCCTATGCTCACTCAGCTCTGTCCTTGGCGTTTATAGTTTTAAAATTCCTATCCTAGCCTTGACTCGGCTCACCATGTTTATCTCGCTTTACCACCTGCCTATGCCCTTCCAGGTCCCTGAACTAGTTTCCCAACAGTGCTGCTGGCTCGGGTGAGTCACTAATGAGGGCTATAGTTTCTGTCATTAAGTGAGAGGTACTGCTATATGATGTAGAGAACTCGAGATATGTATGTGTAGCTGAATATTATGAAGTGCATATATGTTATTATGTTATGTAGATATTGCATTAATAATGTATGACAATCTATATTCTACAATAAATGCCTCCTTATCTTGCTTTATGACAGGATAATGATCCTTATCTATACTTCTACTGAGAAAATTCTGTTAAATTGTGGCAATATAAGTGACTAAAGCTAACAAAGTTATACCTATTATCTACTTATACAAGCTTATTCATACAAATATCTCCTTATTTATTTGAAATAAGGAGGGGACCTTACTATTTTACCTTAGAGTCCTTATAGTCCTTATTTTGTCTATTTTCCACTTAATCAGACTTAAATTTGGGAATTTTCACTAATTTAGCTGTTCAGGTTTTTCCTGATGCGCCTGCCCGCCCGCCCGCCACTGGGAAATTCGTCAGTGCTGCGGTTACATTAGAGAAGTGGCCCGAGGAGTTGGGATTGGCAGGCGAGACATTGACATACAACGAGGTCGTCTGAAAGGCAGAAGAGGTTATTGGAGAGAAGTTCAGCGTCACCTATGTCAACCGGGAGGAGTTGCAAAGTAGACATGCCGAGAGTTTGGAGAAGAAGGACGATATTACCCAATTCCTCACGGAGATGTTCTCTGCTTACCTGGAAGGTATGGGAGAGATCAAGGATCCCTATTTGAGCAAGACGACGGACGTTAAACCGACAAGTATCGTGGAATTCCTGAATACATATTGGGGTAAGGCGTAAGGGGAGATACTTACAGTGTATAGTACTAAGTCTACACGGGTAATTAGAACAAGTATGCAAATCTTATCTAATCTTACATGATTCCGGTAAAATTTATATAGCCGACATCAAAGTATAAATTCCGTTCCGAACGTTGTTTTCATAATCATTGGTGTTTTCAATGTTGTTTCAATATTCATGGACCATGGTTCCCCCTTGTCCTACCCAGCCACATATCATCCAGTTAACATACATAACTTAAAAAAGTGAGTTCATGCTGTTCAAATCGTTATCCTTAATCTGCTTCTGCACGCGTACGCACATGATGAATTTGTCAGGCTCTGAAGTTGTCACCTGTGCCCAACCTGTGCCAGTGTAGAACCTGAGTCGTGAGCTGCTTCATGACACAGAAAATTCACAGCTCAGGGAGTCCAAAGGAGTCCCAGTGACGATTAAAGATGGATGAGAAAAATATGAACCTTCCATGATCCCAATACAGTGCCTTTTCTGTAACCCTACGCTGAAGTCCAAGCACAAGATTAGTTGAATGGAAGCATGATCCTGCCGTGACCATTGGTACTTTTTACATATCCCCAGCACTACTAGTGCCAGAAGTTTGGGCGTTACGCACCTCCAATCATACAACTTTGAACTGGAGCCATTGACTTCCCGCCGCCCCAAAAATCACCATTGCAATGGTTGATATCCTATGCAATGCGGGATAAGTACCCGCTTCTCAGCTTATTCAAGGATAGAAACTTGTATCATGTATCATATGATAGTTAATGCCTATACTGCATGACGCCTGTATGTATATTTTCGTTATCTCTTGTCTGACCAGTGGCACCAGCCTACGAAATCCCTTAACTACCCCACATTTTCTCTAGTGCATCTAGCTGATGGCAATGATGCAGCTGCGGACGCGAATTACTTGTTCTTAATTCTCCGGAAGGGAAACTTTTCCACTTTTCCACTGTGGCTACGCCCAAATGTTCAAGGCTAGTCTGATTCTAAAATGCACGATGTGGTAATGTCTTAAACAGATATGGGATCTTGTCCGAGAAGTCACTCACGAGTTAAGTAACAGATGTCATCTTTATGGTTAAGGTGACTATATGTAGAAGAGAAGTCAATAGGAAAGATAGGCAGCGTCGGTGTCCGTGGCAAATTCTCTCGTTTATTCTGTCACCGATACTTGATGGTATGTCTCTGAACTTTGCATGGGCATTATCGGAATCTGATTTCTGTTACTTAGGGATTTCTTCATTATTGTATACTACATAGTATAATCCTCACGTTATTCTTTCGCATTCAATTCTATACGTAACTTATCTTTGTCTCACATAACGGTGTTGTCTCTGGCATAATTTCCGCTGATTCGGGATTTACGAAGAATTTACAGACGCGTTCTGGATGGTCGACTTCTTTGACAATACTGCTACACTCGTGCAGGTACGTGATATAACATGCAAGAATGACCGGTTTGACAGGGATAACAATAAACTGGAAGCACAAGTGCTGAATAACCGTAACATCGCGAACTCACTACTGCTATGGACAGCGACGGAATTTGTCCCTACCAAGATCAACGTTGCAGTCGCCGGTATTACCAATGGTTTAGGCCATGCGATAGCCACTGCTCTACTAGCCAGTCCTTCTGTCGGTGCAGTCGCCCTTCTCACTCGCGCATTCTCCTCCGCGTCTATCCCAGAGGCAATCGAGCCTCTCGTCGCACAGGGAGCGATTTTTCGCCCCGTGGATTACTCATCTGTCGAAGATATCTCCAGGGTGTACACACTGTTATCCACCATGTTCACTCCGGCTGACATTACCCCCGCCACCAATCTCATAGACGGCGCAAAAGCAGCTGGAGTTAAATACTTCGCGCCGTCCGAGTTGTCGATCTCGAAGGAGTCTGGAATGGAATGTACGATATTCCGATGCGGGATGTTCATAGACTACTTTGCGACGGGCTCTGATTTGTACAATGGCCCACTCAAGATGTGTCCTATGGTCGTGAACGTAAAGGAGCGCAAAGCGGAGATTCCTGGTAGTGGAGATTACAAAATGACTTTCACCGCTTTGGCCGATATTGGGAAGTTCGCTAGTGCCGCGATCACTTTGGAGCACTGGCCCGAAGAGTTGAGTATGGCTGGCGAGACGTTGACATATAAAGAGGTCGTTCGAAAGGTAGAGGAGGTTATTGGAGAGAAGTTTAGCGTCACCTATCTCAGCAGGGAGGATTTGAAGAAGAGACATGATGAGAGCGTGGAGAAGAACGACGAGGTAGTCGTACTCCTTGCGGGCTTATATGTTGCCTTCGCTGAAGGCATGGGAGAAATTAAGGATCCTTATTTGAACAAGGTGAAAGATGTGCAACCGATAAATATCACGGATTTCTTGAAGAAGTACTGGAGTAAAGTGTAACGGGAGTCCGGAATTTAGAGTACTCATGTTGTGGTAGTATACGCAAGTCAGTATTATAAGTACGTGTACATGGTTAGCATGTATTGTGGCGATGAACGGTTGTTTTGGCAGATACACGAGTGTCCAACCGACAACCCAAATGCGCGGTTGCGGGCATGGCACTGTGTGTTGTATAAGAACGACGAGTATCCCTCCTCAATCGAATCTTTCAATCGGTACACGTCCAAGGCGTCCGTGGAGATTAATATCGTACTTATAGCATCCTGCTATTTAATGTTAGAAGGTACGTCTACGAGGTATTGTAGCCGGCGGCACAATAACTTATCTTAGACTTCATTAAGTACCCTAAGATACCTATCGCCGCCAGACTTCTGACATTACTTATTGACATTTCTAGGGCTGAGAAGTTAGTCACCTGCGAGTGCTCGACAGATAATAAAGATGGTGAGATGAAGAATACATTCGCCACCTTTTATTCCATGGCAATCACATTTATGTCTTGTTTCTTGCCAAGAAAGCTACGCGGTGGTCGTCGGTCACGGGAGCTCGTCCATATGGAATTTGGATCAATGTGTTATTGAACTTTCGTAAACGAGTAGTGCTATTGCGTTGTTGGATTGACAATGATAAAATTGATTGCAGGGAAATATCATCGCAGATTACAACAACGCTCTCACACGGCCATAATCTCTCTTGTCTTCTCTGGGACTCAAACCGAAATACGGTCCTCATAGGTCAAAGGTATAGATAGCGATTAGTACACACCTCTGGACTTCAATTACCCAATCCCTATACATAGAATGACTTCCACCAAGATCAACGTGGCAGGTATAACCAATGGATTAGGCAATGCTATTGCCACTGCGCTGGCTGCCAACCCCTCGGTTACGCTCACTCTTCTCACCCGTCTATCAGCGTCCACTACTATACCAGAAGTCGTCGAGCCTCTCGTCAAGCAAGGCACTATTATTCATCGACTAGACTATACGTCTGTTGAATCTGTCACAGAGGCACTTCAGGGCGTATACACCGTGATATCCACTCTCTTCACTCCAGAAGACACCAGCCCCGCAGATAACCTCTTATAAGGCGCGAAGGCGGCGGGTGTTAAGCGTTTCGTACCTTCCGAATTCGCGCTAGCGAAAGAAGGGAACCCCAACATAGCGCTTTACAGTACGAAGATCTCCTACTGGGAGAAGGCGGGGGGCTCGGGGATGGAATACACCGCGTTCCGTAATGGATTATTTATGGATTATTTTGCGGCGGGATCATCGTATAAGGGACCACTCCGGCTTGCACCCTTTGTGATAGACGTGAAGGAGCGAAAGGCAGATATTCCTGGAACTGGTGACGTATAGATCACGTTCACCACCGTCGCTGATATTGGGAAGTTCAATAGTGCCGTTGTTACTTTGGACAAGTGGCCAGAGGAGATGGGTATGTCGGGAGAGACATTATCATACAGCGAGGTTGTCCGAAAGGCAGAGGAAGTTGTTGGAGAAAAGTTCAAGGTCGCCTATATCACCCCAGAGGAATAAAGAGAGAGGATGTGTGCGCGGAGAAGATATAATGGGGCAGTTCCAGGCGGAGGTGTTCACAGCTTTTATTGAAGGTAAGGGAGAGACCAAAAATCCTTACCTGAACAACGTGGCGGATGTGCAGCCTACAAAAGTCAAGGAATTCATGCAGAGGTACTGGCGTAAAGCATAACGAGAGGTCCACCTATCCCTCCAGAATCCTAGCGAGTTGTAAGAGAAAGTGAAGGGGGGGATAACAACCTGAATTGAAAGAAGGAGGGTATGGTTCTTCTTGTGACAACATTGGTAAGCATACTGTACAGTGTAAGCTATACTAAAGAAACATTTAGTAAACAATTGGAAAAGAACTGGCAGAATTTGGGCAGAATACAGTACTTAGAAGTTAGTACCTCCTGAGCCAATCTCCTTTAGGTCCCAGTTGAATGATACAAGAGAGCCAGTTTCTTGATAATCCTACAGTACAAGTTCAAACAGCTCTGGGAGGTTACTTACTTTCAATTTAAGGTTGCGTATTGGATTAATTGTGCAAGTTGAACGTTCTGAACGCGCTGAAGCTTATGTAATTTTATTTGACCTTATTTTGCATCAGCTTTAGGTAAGTAGTAGTCTCCTAGATCTAGCTATGTAGCTCTTTCAGCTTTGTGAAACTTCTACCGCGTTACCGTCGTCCGACTTCGGAGACTGCGGGGTGCGCGCCCTATGTCAGCTTTGTTTCCCCACCTGGGAATATCAATAGTATGATGAATAAGACCAAGATGCGTACACGGAGATCCACCCGACCGGCGGAGAACGAGCGACCAACACTGTATATCCTAGGCCCTTGAGAGATAAAAGGTCCCAATCCTTCACGCCATCCACAGAAAACCTCGCTAAATTTCACATCCTACATCATGTCGTCCACAAAGATCAATGTCGCAGTCGCAGGTGTCACTAGCGGACTGGGCCATGCTATTGCTACAGCACTCGTCGCCAATCCATCTATTACCGTCACTCTCCTTACTCGCGCGTCCCCATCCTTGTCTATCCCAGAGGTACTTCAGCCCCTCGTAGACCAAGGAGCCACCGTCCGTCCAGTGGACTACGCATCTGTCACGTCTATTACAGAAGCTCTGCAGGGCGTGCATACCGTCATATCTACGGTTTTGAATCGTGGTGAGACGATACCTGCAGACAATCTATTGAAAGGCGCGATAGCAGCGGGCGTCAAACGTTTCGCGCCTTCCGAGTTCGCAGCAGAGAAAGAGGCCAATTTCGATATCGAGCTCTACAGAATGACCAAGGTTCCTCATTGGAACGACGTGAAAAACTCTGGGATGGAGTACACCGCATTTCGAAATGGGCTCTTTATGGACTATTTTGCCGCAGGGTCTTCATACCACGGTCCACTGAGGATGTTTCCGTATGTCGTAAATGTCAAGGAGCGCACAGCGGAAATTCCTGGAACGGGAGATGAGAAGGGCACATTCACAACTGTAGCTGATATCGGGAAGTTCGTCAGTGCCGCTGTTACTCTGGACAAGTGGCCTGAGGAGCTTGGCATGTCGGGAGAAACATTGTCATATAACGAGATCGTCCGGAGGGCGGAGGAAGTTGTTGGGGAGAAGTTCAAGGTTACATATCTCAGTGTGGAGGAATTGGAAAAGAGGAGAGAGGAGAGTATAGAAAAGAAAGATATGTGGGGGCAATTCAGCGCAGAGGCGTTCCTGGTGGGCGTTAAGGGCAAGGGAGAGATAAAGGATCCTTATCTCAACAAGACGACAGACGTGCAACCCACGAAGATTACAGAATTCCTGCAGAAGTATTGGGGTAAGGCATGACGGGGAAATGCCACATGATGGTGCATTTTTAGACGTAAAGAGCATATGTCCAAATTACCCGAACACCCACAACTTGATCAATAAACCTGTACTAAATACTGTAAGACCTTTGAATTTTATATAAAGAAGACGTACCTCCTGAAATGTTATTGATCGTATTACAGATTGGTTGGTTATCCTTTATTTTAGTTGTTTTCAAAGACATGCTGTATTTCCTTCACCAATGAATCACAGCTACTTAAGTACAAGCATTACTCATAGTCTTGTCGTCCAATTTACAGTACGTGGAGAGGTGAACAATGATATGTGCCGGCTCTAACTCTAACCGCTATCATACCAGTCGATGCACCTGGCTTACAACAACCTTACTAACTAAAGTTAGTGGGAGTTGCTCCTCGGAAGGAGTCAGCAGTTATAAACTGCAAGTTTCAATGCTGAATAACAGTTGGATGATAGGGAGCGCTGAGTAACCTTTCCGAAAGTTGACATCCAGCGAGCCCACGTTGTCGCATCGAAAAGAGATTACATTTAATGATCAAATCCCAAGTATTTTCATAATACAATGACATGTCCAGGTCCTCTAGCAAGATTAGCGTCGCAGTCGCAGGTGTAACCAGCGGGTTAGGAAATGCTATCGCCACCGCACTTCTCAGCAATCCCTCTGTCAATGTCATTTTGCTACCTCGCGCTTCGACCTCCACCTCCGTCCCAGAGGTGCTGAAACCTCTCGTGAAACAGGGTGCCACCATCAGCCCGGTAGATTATACATCTGTCGAAGCCATCACCGAGGCGCTCAAGGGAGTGCATACAGCTATATCCACTCTCTCCACTAAGGAGGACGCCACCCCTACCGACAATCTCTTGAAAGCCGCAGGTGTTAAGCGCCTTGCACCTTCTGAGTTCGCACTGACGACAGAAGCAAATAAGATGCTCGTCGTCGGTAGCACAAAGATTTCGCATTGGGAGGAGGTGAAGGCTTCTGGCATGGAGTACACTGCATTCCATAATGGAATCTTCATGGACTACTCTGCGTTAGGATCGTCATACGTGGGCCCGCTGCATTTGTTTCCATTGGTCGTAAATGTAAAGGAACGCACGAACAGGAAACGAGAAGATGACCTTCACGACCGTGGCTGATATTGGAAAGTTCGTCAGCGCCGCTGTTACTCTGGACAAGTGGCCTGAGGAACTCGGAATGTCGGGAGAAACGTTAACATACAATGACATCATCCGAAAGGTGGAGGAGGTATTCGGACAGAAGTTCAATGTCACATACATCAGCGTAGACGACCTAAAAAGGAGAAGATTGGAGGGCATAAAGAAGGATTGGTCGGAGCAATTCCTACTGGAGCTCTACTTGATTTTCAGTGAGGGCCTCGGAGAGATCAAGAATCCTTATTTGAACAAGGTAACCTGCGTGCAGCCGACAAAGGTCCCAGAGTTCTTACAGAAGTACTGGAGTAATGTATAGCGTACTACTTAACTGGCCTCTTGTCTTCTACCTGAGTACTGAAGAAGCGCTGTGTAGCGACTCGCGAAGTATTAGTAGTCATGGGTGTCACGGTTGAGTATGATAAATACCAATAGTACCTCCAGATACATGACTAACCTTGTGATTATGTACAGATGTACAGATGAATAACTTCAGGTAAGTGCAGATAAGTATTCAACTGCCATCTTCGCTGAGTTCAACAAACCTTGCTTACAATGGCATCAGTGATTATACATATATCGGAAGCTTTCACTGCTGAATAACAATATAGCTGACCACCATTTCGGAAGGCCAGCCGGGTCCACTTGGCTTATAAAAGGGCTTTTCCCACTGTTAAATAGCCGAAACAATTGCATTGAAATTCCTCATCATGCCTTCCAGCAAGATCAACGTCGCAGTCGCGGGAGTAACCAGTGGGTTAGGAAACGCCATTGCCACAGCGCTCGTCAACAATCCCTCCATCACTGTCACTTTGCTGACTCGTACATCAACCTCCACATCTGTACCAAAGGTACTCGAGCCCCTTGTCCATCAAGGCGCCATTATCCGTGCAGTAGATTATGCATCCGTTAAAGCTCTCACTGACGCGTTGAATGGGGTACACACCGTTATATCCACCCTCTTTACCCCGCAGGATACCACCCCTACGGACAACCTCCTGAAAGCAGCTATAGCAGCTGGTGTTACGCGTTTCGCGCCATCCGAGTTTGCAATAGCAAAGGAAGGAAATTCCGTGCTCCAGGTTTATAGCACAAAGATTTCTCATTGGGAAGCGATAAAAGCTTCCGGGTTGGAGTACACTGCCTTCCGTAATGGGATGTTCATGGACTATCTCGCAGCAGGATCGTCGTACACTGGCCCACTCCGAATCGCCCCATTCGTCGTAAATGTCAAAGAACGCAAGGCCGAAATCCCTGGCACGGGAGACGACAAAGTTACGTTTACAACCTTGGGTGATATTGGGAAGTTCGTCAGTGCCGCTGTAACTCTCGAGAAGTGGCCCGAGGAGATGGGCATGTCGGGAGAGACATTGACTTACAATGAAATTGTCCGAAAGGCGGAGGAGGTGTTGGGAGAGAAGATCAGCGTTACTTATATCAATGTGGACAATTTGAAGAAGAGAAAGCTAGAGGCCATAGAAAAGAACGATTGGTGGGGGAAATTTTTGATGGAGCTTTACTTGGCTTTCATTGAAGGCCATGGAGAAATCAAGGATCCATATTTGAACAAAGTATTGACGACTGTGCAACCTACAAAGGTTAAGGATTTCTTACAGAAGTATTGGAGTATGGAGTAGCAGAGTGCTGAAGTCTTTTGTCTTGAAGTAAATGTATACTTATTCGGGATGTCGGTTAGGGTAAATACACACACCAATCGGTCCAAAGCCTTAATATCTGAGGTCAGACAGTTCACAAGGATTGACATAGCCATTTCCCAGCCAATCTTGCATATCTCCCCATCATTTCCCTTCGTCCAGGAGACGCTATGAACTGGGTAGTATGAATTGGGGGGAAATAATTATTTCGCAGCCTAAATTATTAGTCGTCCTCACCTTCTCGTAAATCCTTGCAGTAGCCAAGCAGTAACTTCAAGGTCACAATCTCATTTTCGTCACGATATCGAGCCAAATAAGTGTTGGCCCTTTAAGTTTTACATGCGCCACTCACGTGCAATGGGCATCTCGGCAATATCGTTGCGTTTCAAGTGTCAAAGGGCAAGCGATGAGATGAGCAGCTTTTCGGAAGGCGGCCACAGTGCTTGCGTATGTAGGACAGCCGGAGTGCTTGCGTACACAGTACAGTCACAAAGCCGGCTCATGTGGTTGTATTGGGACATAATTGAAAGGGCTTTTAACAGATTGCTCCCCACACAAGAACGTTAACCACTCCCATTAATTTCTTTAGCATGTCTTTGGACAAGATCAATGTCGCAGTCGCAGGTGTAACCAGCGGGTTAGGACATGCTATTGCTACTGCACTTGTCAGTAACCCATCAGTCACTGTCACTTTGCTGACTCGCGCATCCACCTCCACGTCTGTACCGGAGCTACTCGAGCCTCTCACCAAACAGGGCGCCATCCTCCGCTCCGTAGATTATGCATCTGTGGAAGATATAACTAACGCGCTTAAGGGCGTACATACTGTTATATCAACTATCTTCGCACCACTTGACACGACTCCTGTTGATAACCTCTTGAAAGCTGCGAAGGCGGCAGGGGTTAAGCGTTTCGCGCCTTCTGAATTTGCGGTAGCAAAGGAAGCAGGTCACTCGATGCAGGCCTACAGCACGAAGATTTCGCACTGGGAAGATGTGAAAGCTTCTGGGATGGAGTATACCGCCTTTCGTAATGGGATATTCATGGACTACCTCGCAGCAGGATCGTCATACATTGGCCCACTCCGGATCGAACCAGGGATCATAAACGTAAAGGAACGCACAGCGCAGGTCCCTGGTACAGGAGACGATAAAGTTTCTATCACTGCTTTGGCTGATATTGGGAAGTTCGTCAGCGCTGCCGTTACTCTGGATAAGTGGCCTGAGGAATTGGGTATGTCGGGGGAGACGATAACGTTTAATGAACTGGTACAAAAGGCGGAGGAGGTTTTGGGAGAGAAGTTCAATGTCACATACATCAGCGTGGACGATCTAAAAAAGAGACGACTAGAGAGCATAGAGAAGAAGGATTGGTGGGGAAAATCTGTAATGGAATTTTACTTGATTTTCCCTGAAGGACATGGCGAAATCAAGGATCCCTATCTGAACAAGGCGACAGACGTGCAGCCGACAAAGGTTACGGAATTCTTGCAGAAATACTGGGGTAAGACGTAGCGTAACAGCCTCTTTTCATAGTGAAGATGTCCATGTCCTAAATGCGCGAAACATCAGTTAAATATCATTATAAATTAGAATACGCAGACCCACATGTTTGCAAAATGATTCCAGTAAAAGTATTCCTAGAGAAGTATATAGTGAACGTCCTGCTTGTCAAACCGATATGGTCAGGAACGGATGAACAACTTTGAATACGTACTCGACGGCGATCTAGCCGGAATTTAACGTCCCATGCTTACGATAGCGTTAGTGATTACAAATCGGAAGCTAAAAGCACACCATGGCAGACCATCGCTGAGCAATCCAGCATCCCCGGGATTCATGTCTACATGGATACCCTGGGATTGTCCTGAGACATACTGAAAACCGGTTCTAATAATAGATTATTCTGGGGTAATATACTTAGTCGAAGTACTTACGCTAAAGATCTTCAGTATGTCTTCCGACAGGATCAACGTCGCAGTTGCGGGAGTGACCAGTGGGTTAGGAAATGCCATTGCCAGTGCGCTCGTCAACAACCCATCCGTCACCGTCACTTTGTTGACGCGCGCACTACCTTCCTCTTCGGTCCCAGAGGTACTTGAACCTCTTGTCAAACAGGGCGCCATTCTCCGCCCCGTGGATTACGCGTCACTCGAAGCGCTCATCGACGCGCTGAAGGGGGTACACACCATTGTATCCACACTCTTTACCCCGCAGGATACCACCCCTATCGAAAACCTTCTGAAAGTCGCGAAGGCAGCGGGTGTTAGGCGCTTTGCGCCTTCCGAGTTTGCAATAGCAAAGGAAGGAAATTCCGTACGCCAAATTCACGCAAAGGTAGCCCACTGGGAAGCAGTAAAAGCCTCTGGGTTGGAGTACACCGCCTTCCGTAATGGAATGTTCATGGACTACCTTGCAGCAGGATCATCGTACAGTGGTCCATTCCGAATGTTCCCGTTAGTCGTAAACGTGAAAGAACGCAAGGCGGAGGTTCCTGGAACGGGAGACGACAAGGTTACATTCACCACTTTAACTGATATTGGAAAATTTGTCAGTGCCGCAGTTACTCTAGAGAAGTGGCCCGAGGAGATGGGTATGTCGGGAGAGACATTGACGTACAATGAAATTGTTCGAAAGGCAGAGGAGGTGTTGGGAGAGAAGATCACGGTTACATATATCGGCGTGGACGATCTAAAAAAGAGGAAGTCGGACGCCATAGAGAAGAAGAATACGATGGTAAAGTTCCTAATGGAGCTTTACCTGGATTTCACTCAAGGTCATGGGGAAATCAAGGATCCGTATTTGAACGCGGCGACGGATGTGCACCCGATGACGGTAAAGGAATTCTTACAGAAGTACTGGAGCAAGGCTTAGCTTTAAATTGAAGCCTTTTGTCTCGTGGTGAAGGAAACAAATGTTATGGACATACAAAACATAAACTTACGGGGTATCATTCAGTACTACACGTGGAAAAATAGCATTTATAACAGTTTAATCCTCGTCATCTATTCGATGTATCTGAAGATCATTGCTAGTAAGCTTAAATTTACTATAAAAAAATGAAACAGAAAGCACACCTCCTGAGCCAACTTTGTCCATTCTGTCAACGCACGATAATACTCGTCTCTTCCCCCATCCACTGGTATATCTGGATGCCACAATACGAATGATGAGAACTTCGAACTCGGAACGAGCTCTCGGATTGGTGTGCCCTCCGATAGTTGACCAGGAAGATACGCTTCATCTACAGCCATAGGTTCCTCAATTTCCTCTTGTACCTCTTCAGCCTGTTTCACCTCTGCAGCCTTCTTGGATGCCCGAGTTGCTCTTCCCTTCGACTTTGCAGCAGCTTTTTTTGGCTTCGCCTTTTCCACCGCCGCACGCTTTTTAGATTGAACAGTGACAGTTCCGTCGGGCTCACCGCGCAATACAAGCCCAGTGTATCCTTCTGGTACATCGACCTTTAGACCTTGGATAGTCCTTCCGCGGAAGGTAGAAATAAACCGTTTTGTTGCGTCTGTGATTTTAGACGCTAGAGACGATGAAGAGCCTGTATTTGGAGCTGTACTCGAACTTGCAAAATTTGAGCTTGTGGAAGCCACGGGAGTGGAAGACGATGGCTCAATAGCGTCCTGAGTTGGCTCAGTGAAAGGTGTGGTGGCTGCTGCTGCTGCCTTCACTGGCGAAGCATCGACCTCCATGTCCCCATTATCGACCTTAACTACAAGATCCTTCCCTTCTTCAAGATCTACAGCAGCTATTTCTTCTTCTTTAGAAGTGGTAGCTGCGGGAGGAGCAGGAGCAGGAGCAGGAGCCCCAACTTCTTCCTTTGCCGCATCGACGCGCATGTACATCGAGACTGGAGCTGTACCAGTGTAGTCTATATGGAATGGCATGAGATTTGGTGAACATTCTTGCAGTTTTTCGACGTCTGGGACGCGTGTTATGGTGGTAGCTTTGAGCGACATTGTTAGAAGGTGGTTGTTTTGAATCAAGAGGCGCGTCGATGTGACACAAACACGAACTGTCACATGATCATACAGATCTTCGGAGTCTGTTTAGATCTAATCTTATCGTGACTCGGAATCAAAGTCCTCCGAATCTCCGACGAAGTACGATAAGAAATACATGCAGGTAAGAACTGTAAGCTCGATATCTGAAGCCTTAAGTTTAACCATCGGCATGTGTCCTACATATAAGAGCTACTTGAGTATAGTAAGGCTAGGGCTGCCGTTATGCAAGCTAAGTTGTACAGTCCAAGCTTCTTGCGGACTTCTTTAAGACCCGCTCTAGGATTTAGCTTAGTACACACATTAAATCTAGTTTGTTGCTTTTAGATGCTTGTTAAATGTCCTTAATAAATATCACTTCTATATAAAAGCAGAATAAGTATACAAGCTCAAGCCTCCAGGACAAGCTTCTCAGCTTGTGGTCCAATCCTCAGTAATTTTTAACCTGAGAGTAAGATTGAAGGGCGAACAAAAATAAGTACTCGCGTGAATTCGAGTAGACGTAACAATGATAAAAATCGCGAAGAAAAAGGCAATTGATGATAACAGATGCGCTGGTAGTGGGTCCTTCTCAGGATCACCATAAAAATAGTGCAGTGGGCGTAATACAAACAAGAGAAATTTTCGAAAGCAAGAAGTATGCAGGGACGCTGGCTACGAGAATTTAACGGGTTGACCGATGAATCCTGAACTGCGTGGACTTACGATGCATCCAAGACAGTGAGTTTGAATCAAGGAGGTAAATACGCAAGGAAGATAGTGCTGTAAGAGAATGGTCCTACTGTCATATTACGCTCATCTCTTCCTACGGCACCCCACAGACAAAAATAAGCTACTCCTCCAGTCAAAGGATAACATAACGATGTCGCGCAGTCGCGGAAACTGTATAAATATTAGTAATGGACCATAGTAATGAAGCTTCTCAGGAAGTCCGCCCGATGATTTGGTCAGCTAAAAATGATCAACAAAATCGGTACGAAATGCCCATGATGATCAAGCTCCTTACATTTGCTTGAGTGATGCATCTGCCAGAGCTGCAGCGCTTGCGGAGTAAGATTGACAGTTATACAATGTTTCCCTATGAGGTACTATAAAGAAAACAGACACAACAAATTACCCTGTTAGTTAGGAGTATTCGTTCGAAAGTTCAAAGAAATAAACATATGACCATAGATGCCCCAGTGTGGAAACTTGGTGGAAGCCTGAAGAAGTTGTTGCAATTACATAACTTGGATCAATATAACCATTTCAAGGCGCGAAAATCCAATTGACGTTATGGAAGCTAGCTGAGCAGAGGCGTCGAAGAAGAAGAGGTGCGTCGCATACGAGAGTGAAGTTTTGCAGGTTGATTCCAGTAGAGGTGGATAGGATTGAGCAAGGAACGGACGGAATCAGGGGATGATGTGAGGCTGGGACGAATGTGGCGTACATGACTACAAGAATTTGTGGTTGCTATGTTGGCATCGAGTCCATAGTCCCCTGTTATAACTCGCTTAGCGTTGACCCTGAAACACGTGCCCATCAGCAAACCAGTCCGCACAGCTAAGAAGGCGCTTACTACATAGGATGCTCACGGACAGGCTTGTACAGGTCTTTTTATTTATTTTCTTCACTTGTAACGCATGTTAGGAGGTAGTAAATGTGTTTTTCTTCGATCTGTAGCTTTATATGAGTTCTATTTCCATTTTACCTATCTGTAAAAGTGAAACCCAGTACGATATACTTAAAATAATCTTGGATCTTGCTTGTATGTTAAGTATACTACATAAGACATGTTACTTAAAAGGTCAGTTATAAAATTTGTATTGTACCGTGACCACGGCATAGGGTAATTTGTACTTTCACTACTACCTTGACAATACATACAATAAGTACTAGTATGACACCGGAAAGTTACAATATGTACGTCGTAACGAGCTAGTAAATACCCAGCCAGTTGTATTTCTGATGTGTATAAATAAATAAATAAACCCCCGCTCTGTATAGTCGTGACATATAATGCTATCACTATTAATCTCGTTTTGTATTTTATTTAAAAGCAACATGACCTTAGTATATTTGTACTACTATGCCTTCAATATCTCCAGCCGCATTAAGTACAATGAAAAAAATAGATTTAATACCTACTTATGTATCAATACTTGTAAGTCTGCTACATATCTTATTGCCAAATCCAACGTATGACCATCTATGTAGAAAACATAAATGCGCGCGAGAGAAGATATCCGCGCTTCCATGTGTCAGGCCCAGAACTGGTTTGCAAACCGATCACGTTCAATGCCATTTTGGGAATTTTCGACCCTTAGATCCTCATCGAGTTATAACAGGGGACCTACCACCGGTTGGCATCGGAGCACAAGGACTGGGCGGTTGCTGGGCGGCGATTGGCGGGTGGGACCACGTGAGGATGTATTCTTGGCTGTGATTGGCGGAGGGCAGGTATTCCCAGGCGGTCTTGTTTTTCCTGCTTTACCCCCGTTTCAGTTCAGTTTGTCCTCCTATCCCTCACATCCCCCTCCCCCTCCTCCTCGCCACGTACAGCGACCTCCCTCCCTTTCCCCCCCTCGTAGTCCTTCCTCTTGCTTTGTATCGACTACACGTACATTCCTTTACTCCACACTCATTTCTGTCGACATCTATCTTCAAAACTACTCTTATATCTGCATATTATCATGACTACCCACAAGCGCAACAGCCTTGACCACCGCATGCTCAAGGTCAGACAAGGCCCTGGCAGTACCGCCGCCACTGGCAACGAAACTAAGGAAGAGGGAAGCACTGGCAATGCTGAGGACACCCCTAGCATCGAGAGTCCTCCAACCCCATCTAGTGAGCTCGGAACTGAGCGCTTCCAAACAATGGCTAATCTCTAGATGATATAGCTACCTCCAGCACCCCAGCGTCTTCACCCTCTCCGTCCAGTACCACGGAGAAAGCTTCCTCGACGACTGTCATTCCCTCGTCTACCACCACTTCGTCAACTCCTGTACGGTCTAGCACCTCATCTCAGGCGGTCACTCAGGAGACAAGCACCACCTCCTCAACGACGAGCTCTACCGCGACATCCTCGAGCGCTACGTCTAGTTCTACCACATCGTCTACTAGCTCTACCTCCGCTTCCACCTCCAGCACTCCTTCGTCATCAAGCACCATCGCTACTTCTTCGGTTACCTCGGTAGGCGTCTTCTCCTAACTGTCACCTCTTTTTTTCAAGCTAATTTCTATCCGAACACTAGAAGACCACCATTACCTCGGTTCCGACTACCACTTCCGCTGGCCGCCTCGTTCAGACCAGTTCATTTGCCAGCGTATCTCGCACTTCGATTGGCAGCGACTCGACTATCTCTGCGTCTGCTATCCCAAGCGGAACTTCCACTGGTGCACTTGGCACCGGTGCTATTGTTGGAACTATAGTTGGAGCTATCGCCGGACTTGCTGTTGTCGGTTTCATCGTTATGTTCCTGCTTGTAAGTTTCATCATTAAAGGATCCTACATATTTCCCCCTGGTAAAAAGTACGTATTTCTGACTTTTGCCTTAGCGTCGCTACCGTAAGAGGAGCCGCCGTAGTATCTTCTATCCTACCGACTTCCGCACCTCCACTGCCTTCCCGGACACTAGCGCCTCGCTCGATGCTCCTCATATGGGCCAGCGCGGACATACTGTTGCTCCCTCCATTGGCAGTGGCGCTGGTATTGCAGGAATGGGCGCCGGCGCATACGGTGCTGTTGGAACCTCCGCTACCGCTTCCGATGCCAATGGCAATGCAGCTACCGCTGCTGCTGCTGCTGCAGCGGCTAAATTGCAAGAGCGTCCCAAGTATACTTATGGCCAAGACCCCAATAACAACGGGTATGGGTCTAGCAATGGTACTCGTCAAGAAACCGCTTTGGATGAACAGGACAGTGAGATTGGCCACGGAGCATATTCTTCCCAGCCTCAAGTGCAGATGGCGTATAACCCCGAGGCATATGGGTCGTATGCAACGTATCAGGATACTGGTGCTGGGTATCAAGACGCGCAGAGGCAATATCAGGGCCAGCAAGGGTACCAAAATTATGATCAAAATGCATACTATGATCAACAACAACATGGGCACCAACAGGAGGCGTATGATTATGATTATGTTGTTGCTGGAGCGCCGCCTGTTCCTCCCACTGCTGGGCAGACTCCAGTTCAGGGTCCAAATGCCGGTGTGGGCTCCAATAAGAGGGCCGTGAATACCCGAAGCATTGTTGCCGATGAAGATGTCTACGGTGGTATCTAAGTGACGGGTTGAAGAAAACTCGTTGAAGAAAATAAGAAAATTCCGGCGTCCGGCGCGTTCAGAGTCTTCTCGTTTTTGGTGTTTTTATATTTCCTGTTCATTGTTTTCCTTTCCTCCTCCGGTTGATCTGGACAATATCCCTGGATACTGGGGGCTGAGGGCAGGTTATACGAAAGACGTCATTGCTGGGGAACTTTCTGTGCTCGCTGGCGGCCTTTTTCTTTCTCGTGTTCTTTGATCATCCTCATGCTCTTATCACGCCCCATGCCTCCGTCTTTTTCACAACCACAACCACATTCTCTCCCATGTCCCGATATCCACATTTTATCATGTCTGTGCGTGTCCCTGTTTGTTATACTCTTCACTGTACACGTGTGCCTTTTTAGGCCCACCCTTCGAATACCCCTTTTCCCAGTCGAATGTTCATCCTTGTGCGCATACTTCTTTCATACACGCCCTCATTGATCATGCCCCAACCCCGCCGCCCTCGCCGCAAGCCATTACCACTTTCGACTTACACCGCTCTCTTCGTCATGATTATCCTCCCCTCCCTCTAGTATACCCTACCAAGGTTCTCATCCTTCATGTTCTATCCTTGGTTTTGGATTCTTTTTATTTAACTTTTTTCACTCTACTATCGATTACTTGTTTTTTATTCATTGATTCTTCTGTTGGATAGGAGTGTGTGTTTTATTTTAGTAGGCTCTTGAATTATTTCTTTTTTATGCGATGTTATAGTTTGAAAGCCAGAGTGAAATTGTTCTGAATTTATTTATTGGTTTTATAATTCATGAATGTTGCTGAAACTAAGGGCTGTGATATATTGTTAGTAGTAGAGGATTGGTAGAAATCATCGTCACTCTAAACTCGTGTTTAGTATAAACTAGAGCTCTCCTCAGCCTGCAGCCGTGGTTCTCTCTAATTTGTATGTAGAAGTGGGATTCCCGTCTGCGTCAAGCATGATTTAAATTTTCTTAAACAGTTTTCGTGTACGACTCGGAATATTCATTCAGCCGTAGAACTTCAAGGAACAACCAAATTCAGTGGATCTGGAGCACAGTGAATACTTAGAGATTCTTATAGACCGCCAAAATACAGGTCAGAAAGCAGCGTATCGAACTTGGTCGAAAAATCATGCTAGCCCACGGCTTCGAGTCTAGAAGAATACCTACAAGTTTATTAGAATTATGCTGTGAAATAACATCGTAGTTCTTTGAAACAAGAAGCCACTAAAGTCGAGATAAGGTATAAATGGACGCAATCACAAGGCACAAGCTTGCTATTTGGATATGTAAGTTGTGATTCGTGAAGCCCAGACATTATATCGGAAGAAATCATGAAATGATCAAGTCACAGATTATCAGATGTCCTGTTGGTCCATGGCAGTGTGCACTGTGGGTGCGTCCACGCTGGAGATGCAACGAAAGAACTAGAACTTGGCAGTAGAACGCCAACAGCATGATTGTTTGCGAAATGGCTTTGAAACAAACAACACGTTGGAGACTCGCGCTCAAGTGACTTGCTACGTCTGGCCATCGCCATCTATCACCATTGTCTCATGTTGATTCTACGATTCTGGAATGCCAAAGCTTTCTCTGAGTTCTAAATCATAAAGTCGTGTCAACAATGGTTTCATATCGTCGACATCTCTCCTCTCGCAGGACCAGCACCACTATTAAACCATCCCACTACATCCCCCCCATAACGCGTTCTTTTGAAGATCTCTTAGACTCAGACGTTATCATGGCCGATATCCCACTTTTTCCTATCGATACTCGTGTTACTCGACGGACCCCCACGCGTCCACGCTCAGTTCCAGCGAATGAACCGACTATACGCGGAATACCTCCTCGTGTCGCGGAACGTTTGACCAACACTGCAACTCAGTCCACTCCTAGGCGTGGCGACCTAGGTACTGAGAGCGATCACCATTCTGGAAGTGCAGTCAGGGCAGATGATGAAGCACGGAATATCAAAACTTTCGAGTTATGGGCAAAGTGCCACATGGCCTTTGATTCTTCTGAGGATGGGACGATTGAACAGTTTCTGAAGGAGTACGTGCCGTCTAATGTGTCTTCGCTTCCAGTATCTGCAAGGTTGGCAAAGGCCCTGCCCCTGTTTGCGAGAAAGGTACCAAACGAAGGAAAAGAAGACCTAACCTACCGCCCTCTTGTGAGTTCCTTCGTATGTCTATACATCTCACAACTCTGATCAGCTTTCAGACTACACTACTCGCCGGAAGCCAGACGAGTTTTCCTAAAGCAAAGACGATCGAATTTCAGGATACACATTCTCGATGCCTTCCCGGCCCTACCGAATACGATCATGCCACTGGACCTGATATCCTGGGTGCATATCCCGGGCTGGGCACTCCACCGTCAAACGCGGGCTGGGATCAATATACTCTCCCGATTGAAGTAAAAAGAGAACCTGATCCAGTGGATCCGAAATCCGACACAATCTCCGCCACTGCATATAACGTCGGTACAATAGCACAACTAGTCAAGAACGCAAGAAATCTCCTCTTTGCCTCATCGTGCTGTTACGTATTTGTGATTGGAGTGTATTCGACAACGCATCAAATGCGTATTTATCGCTTCGACCGCTCCGGAAGTGTCTCTTGTGGCTTTAACTATCTCCAGAAACCCCAGGTAATTCGGGAGTTCCTCTGGCGCCTAGTCAATCCTCTTCATGGCATTCCCAATACTATTGTCGGTTGGGATGAAACGATACGACTTCCCAATACAAGGGATATAAAAATAATGCAGGAAGAGGTTAAACGATTCGATTCTTCCGTCATACTTGACAAAAGTAACTGTCGATGGGTCAAAGTTCGATTGAATCGTGATGCTTTCTTGTCGCGAAGGATCAATGAGGATTCTTCAAGTGGCTCAACTAGATCCTCTGTTGCAACCACCGATGACGATCAAGATCTTCCTTATTGTACGTCCTGGTTTCTTTTCGTTTTATTGTATCAGGTCTAATAGCTTCTTAGATGATGTAGAAGGTTTTACGTTCGGACCAGCTCTTTACAAGTCTTCTGGCCTTTTCTCTCGCGCGACTTATGTCACTAGGATTTTGGTGGAAGTACCAGATCATGGCTACCACGAATTTGTCATGAAGGATGCTTGGCACCAACGAATTCGTAGGCCTGAATCTGAATTCTACGAGAGGATCCAGGAACGTTATGCCGAGCTGAGGACAAAGCCAGAATTTGATTGGGTCAGGAAGATTTATCCTGATGTTGATAGTGATCCGACCTGGATTCCTGGGTTATCTGAATATTATGGTTACTTGGATCTTGCCGACATTGACACCGACTCTGGGACTGATTCAGAACGAGGACACACCACAGCGACGCGACGCCTTTTCAATGAAGATGAATCTTCGGAACGCACCAGAGGTCGGGCCCTCACTGGACCTGTCGGACGTCCGTTATCGGATTTTCCTAGCACGAATGGCCTTGCCGTGGCAATAAGAGACGCAGTGATAGGTAAGTTCTAAGCTTCATTTTTTGCGTTGTCGTGACATCCTGAACATCGATACAGGTCATTTCATCGCTCGGTCCTGCGGCGTCCTTCATCGAGATGTCAGTAACGGAAATGTCCTGATAGTAGAGAAATCCGGTAGACTACAAGGGTTTCTGCATGATTTTGACTACGCAACATTCCAACCCTGTGATTTTGGGTTGAACAAGGCTGGGGACGAAGTTATCCTTGATAGTCAACCGAATCCTCACAAAGAGCTGACAGTAAGAGTTTTATTTTGTCCTATGATCAACGGAAAGAAACTTATGTGATATCACTAGGGTACTCAACAGTTCATGGCAATCGAAGTACTTGCTGAGAAAGACCACTACGATCATCATGACCTTGAATCCTTTTACTGGGTTATTGTCTGGATTCTTCTTCACTACTCAAAACACACTCATGAATATCGAGAGGAGGCATGTACAAAGTTTTTCGATCACTCTGACAAGGGGGATGCAAAGACCCACAAACTAGCATGGGTTCTTCTGCCAGACCCCGAGCCATTAATGGTCGAAGACAATCTCCCGTTAAATACACTGATACAGGACCTACGGGAGATAATTAGGCGTCCGTTTTTTATGAAGCGCAACAAACTCTACCCGAATCACATGGAATTTGCCGAGCTTTTGCATGAAATGATCAATGTTCCCGGTTGGCCTGAGGACGATAGCAGAAAAGACTACATAAGACCAGGACGACGAGTTGCTACACAAGTGCCAGCTGTCTCTGTTAAGGCTTCTCGTTCTTCCAAGCTTTCTTCTGTTATAAGCGTTCGAGATGGCGATATACTTGATGAGGATATGGGCGCGGATGACATTGAAGTTCAAACAGCAGCGAATATTCCGCTACCGAAGAGCTTTGCTTCTGAGCCACCACAAAGCAAGGTGTCGTCAGTCGATTCAGGCGCTCGCCGCTCCAACCGTCTCGCTATGAAAAGGACATCTGTACAAATTACTAGTCCAGAGCCTGCCCATGCATCTTCCAGTATTCAGACTTCGCAAAGTCTGAAGAGGCGGTCTTCCGCCATAGAAGGAGAAGGCTATCCAAGGAAAAGGCGCCGCTAATCTGGATCGCGTCGCAGTGAACAGAGAGTGAGAGGCTTCAAGTTTACTTGTATTTTTTAATTTTTACTTTTACATCATCTAACACGGACATCATTACATCCATCTACTGTACATATTGCTTTCATCATATGCTATCTTCTTTAGAGTTACCAATCACAATTATCATCTCACTATTATTACAACATGTAACTGTACACTTGGATCTGATACCTTGCATACTATACTTATAATATCTGCATCGAGTACTTAATGACGAGCCTTAAGTATGAACTTCATTGGAGGGGACTATAAGCAGTAGTGTCAACTTCAAGCGGCAATACAAGAAAGGGCAAAAAGAAGAAACACTGTAAGATGATAAACATAAATTGAGGATCCAACCCCGCGAGCTGAACAAAATGCAAAACTGAATTCACACGAACCTTGCTTACCCAAAGACTACTGTCCCCTTCGGGGTGACATACGAAAAAATTGGAACGATACAGAGAAGATTAGCATGGCCCCTGCACAAGGATGACACGCTTTCCCGGAGTGGTAGACCTACGGGTCTCAATATTTATTTTATTGGCCGTCTCGAATCTTTTGTTGAAAGGCCTTGAAAAAAATTAACTCGCTGAATACCTAATTAATACCCATCATTCATAATTACTCAATAATTACTCAACTTGCAATTAAAAACAACCTCTTCACAACATACTCATATGTAAAAACCAAAAAGAAGTTTATTTCGGACATGATAGATATCCTATAGGCTATGTGGCTTGAATACTAACTAACACAGGCAAATTTCTAGTAGTGCACCTTAACTGCTTTCTATGTACAGTCTAACACCTCAGACAAGGGTGGATCGGATCGCTGTAAATATGGTACAACCCGATTTACTTAACAATTAGAATAGTTATTAAAATATGTTATCTGACCGATGTGTGAGCAAATCTAGAATATGTGCAAGAATAGGAAAACTGACCGATCCATGCAACATATTTACAATAAGATCCGTGACCCCATCCGTTCCTAGGCCAATCGGAAAAATTTCGGAGGCTCGGTTCACATTGCACAGGTAAAATCGGCATGAAACAATTGGAACAATAAGCAGATGTATTACCCAATTTAGAATTTTCTAATGCATCTGACACATTACATATTTTATGGCATATTCTAATTGTTACAAAAATCGGGATGTACCATATTTACATGAACCCGATTTAGGCCTGTCTGAGGTGTAAGTGCCTGAGTGAACAGGAAGTTGAATCGGACCCGGGTTCCGGATTCCGGTAAAGAGACACGTCGGCGTCGCTACCCCGATCGTCTTGGACGCTGCATTTCAAGTTTGCTCTTCTCGTTGTCTTCTGGCCAAGTCGTGTTTTTGTCTCTTACGTTCTTCTATATCACCCACCAGTATTATTCGCAATGAGTACCATCGATTTCAAGGGGTCAGGACGCTTCGACCCTTCAAACGATCCCCAGTACCACGTTATGCTGCGAGGCGAGCTCTATACGGCAGTCACGCCAGCTCTTATCGCCTCCAGATCAGAATGTGCTACGCTCTGCCACCAATTCAATAGCACTGCGCCTTCTCTGTCTCAGCTGGATCGCGCCAATTTACTGAATCGCATTCTAGGCCTGCCGCCAGTCCCAGCTGATGCTCCCGAAGAAGTGCTTAACAACCGTCCATGGATAGAACCTCCTTTTCACTGCGATTATGGAATGCACATCACCCTGGGGGACAATGTATTCATTAACTTCAACTGTACCATCCTCGATCCTGCTCGCGTCACGATAGGGTCTAGAACGCTCATGGGTCCTAATGTGAGCTTCTTTACTGCTGGACATCCTCTGAATGCGCAAGTGCGTAACGGAACGAGTGGGCCAGAGTTCGGGAAGGAGATAGTTGTGGGAGAAGATTGCTGGTTGGGAGGAAACGTTGTTGTACTTCCTGGTGTGAAGATTGGCAATGGTGTCGTCATAGGTGCAGGAGCTGTGGTGACGAAGGATGTAGAAGACCATGTCGTTGTAGCCGGGAACCCTGCGAGGGTTGTTAAACGACTTAATGCTCCTATGGAAGGGAGCGCTATCCAGAGCCAGTCGAAGGAACAGAAGGTTGCTGCCCTTCTTAAGAGGTTAGAGGTGGCTGAGAAGGAAATGAACGATATCAAGCAAAAGTTAGGAAAGCTGGCTCAGGACAGTTGATCATATCGAACTACTAGATATTGTTGGACAAGTGTTAGAAATTGGAATAAGTACCCGACTTCACCTCAGAAGTTTTCATCGCGGGAGTTAATTGCACAAATTTGAAACCCTACGAGCCTGCATTCCTCAGAGGAGCATAAGATAACCAGCGTTGGGCCTAAGGTTTCGTGATATTTCGTTAAGTAGTACGAATTGAATACGAAAGGGCAACTTAGGTTCACTGTAGTTGTATGAGAAACCGTAAAGCTTTAAATATAGCAAAAGATGTACTTTGTAGTGACATAATTACAGGCAGTAATGTACTTATGAACTTAACTAAGCTTGAGTTGACGGGGTTCGGGATTTGGTGACCAGGTCGCGCGTTACGTCACGTGTGCGTGACCGTACCTACACGATCAGACTTGGTAGGCTAGCGCTTCCCAGAACCACTTACTCCCACTAACACCAGACGGACGAGCATTTCTCCTGACGTTCACCAACCTATCAACGGAAGCATCTATGTCAGTACCAGAGATTCACGAGCTCGAGGAGGCAGCAAAGAAGATCGTTCACCATGCGATGAGAGCTGGAACAGCCAGGCAGGTTATTCTCTGTCCATATCATCCCGCTGTTCCTAAACATATATATATTCATGTCTTACAGCTCGTTAACACCAAGAATTGTGAGACAGGAACTTGAGAAAACACTCTCTCTTAAGCAAGGGTCTTTGGACGACAAGAAGTACAAGGACCCCCTGAAAGCTGCAATTAAGCGCGCAGCGGTATGTATTGATCCCACTTAATCTACATGATTCAATATCATGCTAATATATGGGAACGTTCAGGAAGAAAACCCTTTCGCGGGAGAAACCTCTGAGGATAGCCCTAAGGCTACTGCTACAACGCGCCTGAAGAAGAAGCGAACCTCAGACGAAGGCCCTAGCAAATCATCTTCTACTTCTGGGGCGAAGAAGGCGAAAGAAGCAGTTGTAAAGTCGGATAAGAAATCAATTTCAAGGAGAAAGGTGCAGAAGAAAGATACCAAGGAGTATAAATCCGCTGTATGTCTGCATACGCGACAATGCCCCGCCCTCAAACTAACTGCATGCAGGAACACGTTCCTACATCAGACGTGGAGATGGATGAACCTAAATCTGAAAAAGAAGATGACGCAGTGGTGGAGAGCAAAGTTTGTCGTATAAGTTTGTCCTTTGCATTAGTGCGCTGACTCTTTATAGGACGACCGGGCTGATATAACTCCCAGAAAACGAAGAAAAGTTGTGGCCTCTGATAGTGAAGAGGACGACGAACAGGAGCCTAAACCACGTACTGAAGTAAAGCCAGCATCGAAAGTCAAATCGAAAGATGAAGATGTACGACTCCACTGTGGACTTTGTCGCAGTAGCTACTTACATTACTACAGGAGGCAATCAAGAGTGAATCTGATACTCATGATTCCGATCCACCTTCAAAGGATAGGGGCAAGGGAAAGCAAAAAGTGCGCAGGCAATATAGTTTGGTTTATATCATCTAACACTTTACGTTATTAGACAAAGGCAAAAGTGGAAGAGGTACTACAGCCCATAATGCTCAATTTTACAAAGCATGTCTTTATGGCTTCTTCTAGGATGCGGACAAAAGCGAGTCAGAACTCTCGGTTCTTATCGACGAACCTCCGAAACGCAAGAGAAAAGCAAAGGAAACGAAGGTATGTATCCTCTGAGCCTCAGGAATATATTTATATCTACCATGAGCAGGAACCAAAGAAAACCTCTAAAAAATCAAAAGCCGGCGCGAAAGGTTCAGCCGGTCTGAGCAAAGAAGAGGAGACCATAAAACGGTTGAAGGTGATGCTTTCATATATACTTGCACAGTGCATCACTAATACATAATATCGTCTAGTCATTTGTCGTAGCTTGTGGTGTCCGTAAAGTGTGGTCCAAGGTGTTCCAAGGCATCGATTCTCCCCAGCAGCAGATTAAGAAGTTAAGAGAGATTCTTGCCGATCTTGGTATGTCCGGTCGCATGAGTATGGAGCAGGCAAAAGCTATAAAAGAGAAACGAGAACTGGCCAAGGAACTTGGTATGCTCATACTTTTGACTCAAACTTCCATATTAACGGAACGCAGAGGAAGTGCAACAGTTTGAAAAGTCTGTTGTGGGCTCTTCAAAACGTGGGTCAAAAGCTGCAGAAAAGGAAAATAGCAGTGACTCAGAAAATGCCAGCGACTCAGAATCAGAAACTGAAGCTGTTCCGCGAAAGCGAGCGGTAGGTCTTCATTCAATGAGATTCGAGTTGGTTCCTTATTTATCTTCTCAAGCGAAATGCACGACAGAGTATCATGGCGTTCTTACAGGACCAAAGTGATGATAGCGACTAATGACGTCCTTGAATACTATATATCATATTTACTTGACCGGAACTAACAATGGTAGTTACAAATAGCTAATATACAAACTCAGGATCCAACAACTGTGAATCACTCATTACATAGGCTGAACAAGAGTGGGAGCTGGGCGCAGCGATTGTTGTTCAGCATAGTCTGGAGATTTGTAATCTGTGAACTTGAGAGCAGTTGAGAATGTGCCATCTGACACAAGCTGCAGCCCAGCAACGGAGGCTCCAGAGCTGTCGAGAGACCATAGAGATAGTGCTAGGGTGTTGGTCGACTTGCGGCGGAGAATTCTGTCATGGAGTCAGTTAAGTCTGGATTGCCACTATCGTTTCGCTGACATACCCAGCCGGAAGAACAAAGAGCGTTTGTGGTCTAGTATACAAATATTAAGTCTAGGTAGATTCCTAAATATTATGAACCAGGGTCCAGCTTACCCGATGTTGTTTATGTACTTCCCCACCTGCCATCCATTCAAGTAGATTCGTACCCGGAAGTTAGATGTGATGTCACTCGGGGTAATAGACAGACGAATAGGAACATCGACGTCATCTGGAAGGGCCTAAAGCAGATATGAGGATTGGCTACGTATGTGATAGAGCTCGGTAGATACCAGATCGAATGTTGTCCTGTAAAAGTTGATTCCTGCTCCAGACACTCCGTCGGTAACAGGGGATCCTGACTTCCAATCAGAGTCAGGGAATCCTGGAAGATGAGCACCAATGCGTTCGGCGTATAGACCACCTTCGTTCAGATATCCGCGGAACGTGTCGGGAGTGTTGGCTGCCCCACCCTTGCGCGCAATTCAGAGGGGAGTACCATTACAGAGTGGCACATAGAATTTACCAAATTGCCCTGCAGCTTCCACAGGCCGAATGTGGAATTTCCTCCAATGATAGAATACCCTCTGACGCCTCGAGGTTCCTTACCGCTATTAGCTAAAGAAGGCGTTAACTGCATAATAAAGATGTTTATAAATCTACTCACTGCTTGTCTCTACAATACTGAGTGTGTAAGGTACGAGTGAGATTGAATTTTGTAAGGTGTTATGTATATATAAGCATCCTCACCCCATGTGGTCTAGATAATATTTCAGCCTTCGCTGAGAACTGTAAGGGTACACAATTACCTTGCAAAATTGTGAAAACATTATCTTGTCCGACACGAAGAGAACCACTAGGAATCTTCCAGGAGTCGCCTGTAAGACTGATGCTAGCGCTTCCTTGGCTTGAACCAAGGAATGCACCGTTAAGCCAAGCAGAATAGCCTCCCGCGAAACCATACTGAACAGTGGTGTTTATAGCGGTTTCCTGACCGGTTGCCGTGAAGTGACCTCGGAAGATGAGATTGCCCCCATAGAACCTGTGAGACGCAGTTTATACAAAGCTTGTAAACGGAGGGGGGATTAACCAACCCATACTGCTGAGAGTATAGAACTACACTCCCAGCAAGAGGTGGAAGGTTCGTGTACTGTGTGTAGCATAAGTTACCTCCGTTACTCATGTAAGCAATGCTCGTACGCTCACATTTGTGGAAGTTAGATTCGCAGTGATGAAGCTTGAATCGTCAAACCCAGGATCAACCTCTGGTAGACTATCAAGAGATTAATCCAGGTTGAATCATGAAAGGGGACATATGTACTTACGTTCCAGAAACCTTCCATTCTGTAAGTTGCGGTAGCACGATGGGGGAGGCAGTGGATAATGAGCTAGTGAATGATCCACGGCTGGTCTTGAGAACTTTCACACTATTTCCGTTCCAAGTTAGAGCAGTCACCGCTGGAGGCACAATAACTTCAATGGGCGTGGTCCCATTCAGGTCGCCGGTCTGAACAATCAGAAGGTTGCATCGCCCCCGAGGAACAAATACCTACTAATGCAAGTGTATTCCCCAAAATGGTGGCGGTTCTAACAATATATGGACCTGAAACTAGCACTCTAATATACAATTGAGATGACCATTGTCACAAGTAATGCATACAACTTACGTGTCGTTAGTTCCGATAGAAAAGTAAGAGCCAAAGGTTCCCGGGTGCGAAATGACGGGGGCGTGCCAGCTGTTGGCCGTTGCTTTATCTAGTATAACTGCGACTATGGAGGTGGACCCGCTTCTGATAGGAATGATTTGAGAACCGTTTAGTGTATAGCTAAGCGTGAAAGTTCCGTTGGCAAATGAACTGGAGACGTTGGGAGATGACGATGTATCTGCTACGGGTTTATCCGAGAATAGGAAAGCCGTCTCGCCCGTTTGTCCTGGTGGTGCATATAGTATAACGTAGTCTGCGCCTCCGATGCTATATAGAAACCACGAGATTAATAAATGTATCTACCGTACGGACCAATGCAAGATTAAAACTCACGTGGTCCATGTCATAATCCTGAAATGAAGGCGCATCAGTATACAGTCAGAATCGTAGGGCAAGAGGTACAGACGCACTCTGCGGTAGAATAAAGTATCTTTGCCTTGCTTTGGCCAAAAACGTAGTCTGTGACAATGATCTTGCTTTCCCTGCCGTTGAAGGTCAACGCGCCATTTACAGGGACTAACTTTTGGCCCTTAGAAGTCTGAACTGTAAGTTGTGTTGTCGTGAGGGCTGTCGAACTGTTGAATGAACCACTAAGTACCAACTGTACTCGGGATCGGGCATGGACTTACGTGGAAGTATCATGACGAACGAAGTAGAAGCCTGCCCCGGTGTCTGGATTTCGTAGTTCTGCAGTATGTATAAGCGAAGATGTTGTGTAATTTGTGCCATTAGCGAGCAAGTTCGATCCAAGGAGATCGCGAGATACCCGAAGGAATAACCCTAACATATCTATGTTAACCCACGCAATGTTTTTAATGGCTTTTAACAAACCCTGCAGCCTCATCTCGTTCATCTTGGGTGTCGCTACGCGATTCTCGTTGATACCTACGCAGAAGCCGCGTCAGTGGTTGAGACGAAAGCTAACGTAGAAATAGCCTCCTACCACCGCCGTAGTCATAAGACGAATAGCTGCGGGAAGACACTAATGAGCACGGAGGCAATACGCGATAATACTATGGGTTGTAAACTCACACTGTTGGTTCTGCAGTATTACCCCAATTAGTTCCGCCAAAGAGCACTGAAATAGTGTTTCAATATGTAGATTAGTATCGGACCCCGCTGCCTGGTAACAGACTCACTGTAAATATCTATTTATTGGTTGTAGTTAGTATCAGGCAAGAGCTGTCTCGTCAGGCAACTCACTCAATATAGTTGCAGTTTGTGCGCTGAATAAAATAGTTCCTCATAACGAAAATATTGAGAATGATGTTGACTACTTACTAGTTCTCCTTGTAAAATACGTTCTCTACAGGGATATCAGTGATGTCTTCACAGGGAAAGGGTAACCGCATACCAAAGGTAGCATCAGTCAATCCGTTAGCTTTGGATGAAAAGCTTGCTAAGCCTAAGAATTTTCATCGAGTTTGTGAATCTCACAGTATTTTTCATAACCAGTTCCTCCGCGAGCTACCGATCCCCATCCAAGAAGGAATCCCCCACCAAACTATATGCAAGGTAAATCGAACGATCATCCAACTTCCATGTGTATAGATTTACGCACTTCTGCTAAGCAAAGAGGATTACTCGGGGCAGAGCCTTCATGAGCAGAATAGTAGATAGATTGCACTTGTGCCCAGCTGTTTTGACCCTGTGGATAAGAGTCCCCACTGGTGGAAACATTTAGCTAATGAGTAGGTGGGGCGGGCTGGTTTGCATACCAGTATATATCAACGTGTGTACCAGGTTTATCGGGAGAGAAATTGCCTGTTTGACCAGAATGTTGATCATTGTGCGTGATTGCTGTCCAAAGAGACTAAGATACATCAACGACTCCAAAAGTAATCATTTGCACTCACGAATAACAATACCGTTCGCACGGTAGAGGTTAATGATTGCTTGCATGTAGGGATTATTGTTTGTACCCGCACTATATTCATTTTCTGCTTGAACGAGGATGACTATGGAAGCGGTCGCTGTGTGGCCAACGAAGACGAAGAAACGTGAACCTACTCGGTCCACCGTTAGTGATCTGATTTCTCGCAATAATCTTGCTGATAGATGTCATATACGGAGTCCAAGCTGCAACTACTTAGTTAACGAAAGAAGGCGCATAATGGACTACAAACCTTGCGTATAGTTTGGATTGTTATTTCTCAAGCTTCCGGCGATATTTCCAACCCAACCTGGGAATCCACCGCCTGTAGTTTCCGCATCTGGGAAATTTCAACTTAATTGCAGATTGTATAATTAACAACCATATGCTTACTTATATATGGACCAGGGCTTGGTACGTGAATGAGATAGAAGCATTAAGTTAAAAATTGTAGGACATACCGGGCAATTAGCCAAAGACCAGCTTTCTTAGCTTCGTCAATGAATCTCTGAGTATCTCGGTATGTTCCAGCTTCGAAGTCACCCTGACTGTTGTTAGTATTCGGGGTAGGAAAATGAACCGCCCAGTTATCATAAAAAGAAACTGTATTAAAGCCATTGGCTTTGATCTTCTGAAATATGTCTGCCCATAAGTCCGGATTCCCTGGAAGCCTCCATGGATGAAACTCTGCAGACAGAATAAAGATGCGCTGCTCGTTTATAAAGAGGGAGTGAGGGTCCCATGCAACAACGTCCGTCAAACCAGTAGAGTTCCTAGGTAGAAGCGTGGAGCTCCTACCAGCGACGGCAGACAACGTAAAGCAGAAAGTCAGAAATCCAAGCCAGCGCAGCAACATCAGGTTTAGATACAGAGCTCAGTCATGCTGTTTTGTTGGAACTTTATAGTCATGTTTCTCCGGAAGTATCCAAGTCTGTAGCTTCCTCTAACAAGGATTGCATGATACCTATAGCAGGTGACGCATTCAACCTTCTAATGATGATGTATACTAGTTAGCGGTGTAGAAAAGAAGTCCAGCGGTCCGCCAATCCGGTTCAACGTCGGGAATGGCGGTAAGACGGGAACTTCAGTAACTAGCCAAAATATTACATATAAGGATACTTAGTTGGTTATGACTGCACGCAATTTCCGCGAGCTATTCAATCTACCCATGACTCTGCAAGTACGTGAGAAGGTTTTGTGCCTTTTGTGGTGATTATACCCCATGTGTGGAATATTCATAATTTATACCGAAGGAGCCAACTGCTCATGCCAGTGTAAGTACATTCAAGGCACTTGGTAAATAATACGGAGTCCTGACTGCATGAAATTGACGTTAGCCTGAGCTATATTCAGAGAGATGAACCGTACTAAAAAAAAAGTTGCTGAAGACTAAGTAATGTTGCTTGAGTGTTGCACTTTTCACTAGATACAGAGAAGATGCGCGGAAACAGAAAACTTGAGCGCTGAGCTGAAGCTCTCAGTTTGAGGTAATAAGATAGCAGCAACTCGTTACGGCGCGTTAAGGGCAAGTTAAGGGCCACGAGTAAGTATTGGACGAGTAACTCAAATAGCATCTGAAGTGACAACACGATCACGTGAGGTGACAGGTTTGTTGAACGCGGCTGACAATGACCAACTCAGACACGGTGCATGTCTAAATATACTGTGTAACGGGGTGATGCGTTCTTCTGGACTTGCCTCAGTTCCCTACCATCGAATACACTAGCGAAAGTCCATATGTCATTGGTAGGAGCCAATTGCGCAATATGCTTCGAGAGCCACCGCCTGAATCAATTCCTAATCTTACCTTGTGGTGTGTTCCCGTGTCTCGATCCTATTTCTGCGTACACCTGTCTCAACCGGAACAACAGGACATGCACATTGCACGAGCTGCACGGAAAAATTGGCTGGAACTAGCAGACACTTCAACTGTCCATCGTGTCGAGCAAAGATTCCCAGAGCAGCTCCTCACAAAATATGTCTCGACGTCATCGATTCGAAAACGTTCTTCGCAACGGACGTGATTGACAAACTAAACCAGATGGATGGGAACTCTAAGCTGAATACCGTTGAGAAGGCTGTGGAGAAGATAATCAAGGCATCCAAGATTGTTAAACATGACGAGGAACTTGCCGTAAGTATGTGTTTCTACTTCTTAGTTCTGGCATCAATCATGTCCATTAGAGGAGACTCCTGGAAGCTATAGAACGATTTAAGGAACTTGTACCGGGGTTTCAGAGGGCGGAAAAGGCCGAGACCGAATTATTTGCACTGCGGCGTACCTTTGAAGAGAACGAAGGAAATCTGGCCACCAAAGCCAAACGTACGCAGGCACTAGAGAACGAGAATGAAACACTAAAACGCAAGCTCAAACTCAAAGAAGATGAACTGAAGCAAGCTGATTCAAAGCTGAAAACTGTGGAAAGAAATTGGGATACTAAACTGAAAAAGGCCGAGGAAGAGCGGGACACGGCACTAACGTTAGCTGAGAAAGCCACATCGGAATTCGTGAAAATGAAGGAAGATAATACCAAACTATTGAAATCTATGGAGGAAAGCGCCAATACCAACAAGATTCACAAGCGCCAATTAGAGTGGTACATCTCCAAAGTAAGAGTCTCTGCTCTCGAAGTCAACGTCATCTTACAATGTACACTTTCGCAGAACTCTGCTCAGTCCAAGGAAATCGCAACGCTCAAGGAACAGTGGAGTGATCTACAGACAAAGCTAGCTGAGAAAGAGCAGGAGAAAGAAAACCTACAGTCCCAACTGGTAGAGGAGCAAGGAAATGAAAACTTTGCTTTTACCATGGAAGAATCACAGTTTCCTAGAAGCGATAACCAGGTACATCACCCACAAATATTCAGCACCACCATGCTGACTGTTTCTATAGTGGTGTGGTAGCCACGACAATAGCTTCAACGAGTACTCGCTCGAGCTTGACGTCGAAGGCATGCCACCGTCTCAGTTTGGTTCTGCGTGGCAAACCAATAAACCACACTCGATGAACAAAACGAAACTGCTCAAGAGGCCCATTTCTACGAGCGTAAATGCAGTATTCCCAATCAAGATAGATGCAAAAGGAAAACCGTTGGTACCGGTTCAGATAGGTCCTCGGGCAATGAAACGAGTTAGAATATTATAGGAGCATATTGACACACACAGTAGCATTGGTTCTCGGTTGTAAAGTAGATTAACACCATAAACAAATAGAATAATAAGATGATCCAAGGTATCACGAGCTTTCAAGTTGCGCACCGAGTACGTTCCTTCAATTTGCTCTACGAGTATCAGAGATCATAACCTTGTCATAACCAACTTCTGAACGCCCATAATACCAGAAGGAAGCAAAAGAATGTGCAGCGTGGAACAGACATGAAAAGGGGATTGAGGATTGTCAGATGTACTTCAAAAATGCCGGAGGCCGTTGAATGCGAGGGGGTTACATGGAGTCTCAATCCATGTTGCTCGGTGATTGCATGTAATGTGTACACGGCCCTTCCCCTGCTGAAAGTTCCGACATGCCTATGAACTTTTGGTGATACTAAATTTGGCGTTGGCTTGATGATGTAGCGCATAATTATGCTCTTCCTGATAGTAATATGCTTCCAGATATATCTGAGCGCTACGACGATGCGCGGAACTCGTGAATGTGAGTATGACACGGCAAGGTGAAACAATGTCGGAACTGATAGTGGTGAAAATAACGACGTAGCATATACCCTTAACACGTGAAATGATGTTACAGCAACATGATCACTCCTTCCTGCGCGGAACGTTCTATTCATTCAGCAATATAACTTGTTAAACCTGCGAAAGCTCACGATAAAGTACATGCTGCTCTTACATACACGCAGCTCACGCCTGGAATATAATCCCGAGAGGATAAAAATAATGCGTTCATAGCCCATACCGTAACACATGCCATATAGGTAGAGGAGAAGAGCATATCATAGCAGCAAGACAGGTACAACATTGAGCGATGCATTTATTTCTGAGAAATACGGAGATAAGAAACGTAACAACGCAAGACACATTCAGAAGACATACCAAGATAATACCATCGAAGCGCTGCTTGAACCATGCCATCGTATCATCTTTCTTGATACGGTGAGCGAAACCGATTCTGGTCTTCCTCTGCTTCCTCCTTGCCACCCGTGCGCCTGGTCGTCCCATCACAACGTAGAAATCCATTCCGAAGATACCAATACCAGGGTCATAGCGAGCACCCAAATCAATATGCTCCTGGATACCAAAACCGAAGTTTCCAGTCTCTGAGAAGTTCCTCCTCCTCAACTCGTACTCCTTCACTTTCAAACCACGCTCAAGAATCTCCTCTGCCTTGGGCCCACGGATGGTGACGTGCACGGCGATCTTCTCATTACGACGGATACCGAAAGTACGGACGGTGTAACGGGCTTTTGAGGTAACGGGTGTTTGACCGGTAAGTTGTTCCAGGACTTTGGAGGCACGAGTCAAGCGATCACCAGATTCACCAACGGAGATGTCTATGAGTCCGAGATAAGTTTGCCTTGAATCGCACAGAAACTGCACTTAGACGCACTGATGACAAGCTTGTCGATGCGGAGCTCGCGCATGGGGTTTCCCGGTGTCGCTTTTTGGTCGGCCTAAGGATCAGAGGTTCGTTCATTATCATTACGGACAGCGACAAAAGTTCGTACTCACCATTTTTGTTGAGGGTGGTGGTTGTCGTCGCTGTTCCTACCTATGCGGAGTGTATTTAGTCCTTGTTTGGCGTGAACGTGACCGCTTGTGGCTGAAACTTTATTTTTCCTCCTGCACAACTCCCGCCCGTTGCCGAGAAAGCCGTCACGTAGCTCCCACGTGACATTGTTTGTGACACACCCAAGCGCTAACCATGGCGCTCGGTCTCGCTCGGTGGTCACAGTCATCCTTGTCCCCGACGTTCAGCATCGGAGTTGTACACGTCCACCGCAGTACACACACCCGACGTTCTACAGATGTATCAAATACTACTACTAGCTTACTTGGCACTCACCTGGCCCTCTGGAGTTCTGCATCTTCCGTTTTTCCATCTGGCTATCTCTGCGGGCTAGTGCAGGTGTCGATCTTCATTTATGGGCAACGAAGCTTGATCTCCTGTTTTTTTCTGGATCCAATATGATATGACGCCGCAAGTCGGGAGCTTTCGACCTACTTTCGACGTGTAGTCATGGTGCCTCACCAATCCTGAACGCGCCGTCTGCAAGGAGCAAATCTCCGATACTATCGACATTTCATGACATTCCTCGACAGTGCTACGACACTCATGCGATGTTTTTAGTCCATACGAAGCCGTAGGTCCCAGGAGTTTTTCTCCCTGCATCACATTTCATGTCATGTCGTGGTATGTATATAGCAAAGTTTAGAATTATGAATCCCTTGATGAAGCCCATGCCTACCCGAAATCCACTATATCTCCTTGTGTGGCTGTTGTTACAGATATCTGTCAAGCTACGAGCAAGCGCCGCTGTGAAAACAAGCACGGACGCGGTTGAGGTTCATGATTTCCGGTCTCCTACCCAGATGGTAGCGCACTTCAGTCGCGAACCTGGAATATGACGATTCTTCCCGACCTCTAAATTTCCTTCTTTCGGAATAACCACTCTCCACTAAAACAAGCCTACAGTGACGGAAAAATTGACGGAGTTCTTTCACGTTACTGTTCGTGTAAGCAAGACGGCTCCAGTAACCAGTCACATCAATTTACACCTGGAACTTGGAAGTATGTACTAGCAATTTTATTCATCTATCATATATGTATTTCAATCGAAGTCGGTCGCAAAAATTCGCCGTGGTGAGATCGCCAGATCACCTGTAACCATGTTTATCTAACTTCCCATATGCCTGATGGTCCTCGCACTCTTACAGGCTGCGAGCACTGGCGTCAATGGGCTCTACATGTTATCGAGATAGCTGGAATCACTCGGATGAGTACCCCACCTACGATGCCAAGTCTATTTTTAGTGCCTACTGGTCTTGCCGCGAATTACGATCGACGCATCAGTTGTGTGACCTTCCGGATCTGGATTCCCCTAGATCGGTCGTTGAAAGTCTCCGACTTTACTCGACTGTTTGAGCCACAGCATACTCCTTGCAAAACAGTCAATGACCCGCTTACTAGCATTGCGATTTGGTTCCCAACAGTAAGTCCGGCCAAAACTCGACCGAATAATTCGCGTATCTGGAGCTCGGCGTGATCAGGCTCTCCAGCTTCCAGTTCCTCGCGCGTAAGGCGAGGAGTCGATGAAGGAGATCGAAATAAATTCCAGTAAACCTGAGCCACTATTATTCGTCATTCGGGTTTTTCTGGATTAGTCTCCTCTATGTTGTAGGTGTAATGTGCGAAATGAATTCCACCGAGGCCGGCCTGATTTTCTCAGCCCCGATTCCCTAGAAGTACAAAAGCAAGTCAACTCTCCTCTACAGTCAATCCTCCCCCCGCAACTCTAAAAATGATAACCTGTCACATTTGTCTTGAAGATTTGAAATCCCCTGTTTCCCTGCCGTGCGGTACGTCTTCACATTCCTCACCTCTTCATCCTTTGTACTAACAGCTCGCTTTAGGCCACATATTTTGTAAAGAATGCATACGTAGAGCCGTAGAGGCCATAAAGTCGTATTCGAGTCTTCACTCATGCCCTAGCTGTCGTGCACTGTACACCGTCGGTGAGTTGTCTTCAATGGACACACTCTTCTCGCCATCTGATCGTATTTATCACAGCTCCGATTGATCCCGCCGTCGTGCCTGCTCACCTACGGCCTCATCTTACTCCCAGCATCCGCAAAGTATACCTGGATCAACTGCTCCGCGAAGGCCCTCGAGCATCCACCTCGGTCGCGTCTGGCTCCGCCGACGTAGAAATTGCCCGTTTGCGTGCAGAGAATGCCGCACTGCGGACAAACTGTGATATGTGGAGGCGACGGGCAGAGGTCCATGGCGCTGCCACGCTCGGCCTTCTAGAACTTACGCGGATGGCGAGAGACCAGGCCATTCACGTCTCTCGAGAACGTGACGAGCTCCAGAAACGATGTCACTCATTGAAACGACGTCTTGATGAAGACGAGTACGTTTACTAAACTCTTGCTAGAAATTTTGCTTATTCATGAACGCGTCATAGGTCAATTATGCGTGATTTCTCATTACCCTCACCATTCACAAATGGGTTGTCTTTGAATGTGCTCGGAAAATCCAAGGCTTCGTTGGTCATACCAGACGTGCCTCAGCTAGAGGACGAAGAACCACATCCGCGAAAACGCGTGAAGATGGAAGAGGTGGTTCCGGACCTCTTGCTATCACCACGGCCCCGTGATTCTGAACGCGTCCAGCCTCCCACAAACTCGAGTCGATGCACACACCCAACCGATAGGGCAGACAAAGGCGGTACTTCCAGACCGCTTCCAGTCGCCTGAATACTTCCTGTTTTGAATTTGCATGCTTTACTTTTTAGGGGTCACATTCACATTGTAATATCTTCAACAGCATCGGGACTAATGTACCTATCGGAAATGTACTTATTGGGTGTAATATATAATTCTTTTATTTGCTAGCTTCTTTCCTTCTATTGCCTGGACCATTTAAGACAAATACGTAGTTGCTCCAGACAAAGGACCGATGACAGGTGAGGGTACTAATAGTCTAGGCTCTTCTTTGGATTTAGTAATTTCTAGTTCTCTGAACTGAACACCATATATGCCACCCAGCTTGCAGTGAGATTGTATGTCAATTGCATGTCTTTGAATAAATATGAAGTAGCCATTTTGGTGAATTAAATTTTCTGGTGTCGTCCAAAAAATCATGACTATGTAAAGTTACTTCTACAGGTAACTAAACTTTCAGAAAACGATTTCATACGAAGAACCAATAAAATAAATATTGAGACCCGTAGGTCTACCACTCCGGGAAAGCGTGTCATCCTTGTGCAGGGGCCATGCTAATCTTCTCTGTATCGTTCCAATTTTTTCGTATGTCACCCCGAAGGGGACAATAGTCTTTGGGTAAGCAAGGTTCGTGTGAATTCAGTTTTGCATTTTGTTCAGCTCGCGGGGTTGGATTCCCACAACTTTGGAGAGTTAATTTACGCTATCTTCGTATGTACTTGGTATCTTTTGTTTCTCCTCCCTATATCGCTGCCGGTTGGCACTACTGCTTATACTCTAGTGGCAGATAGCATAATTCACCCAAACTTCTACCTTCCAAAGTGGGCTTTGTCACGCCGATATTGCCAAACTTCAGAGCTTCTTCACTGTCACTGGAACCCGACTGGAACTTGGATCATGGAGCTTGATACGCTGCTAGCCTGCTTTGAATTTCCTCGCTCAGTTTTCGATGTGCATTTCCTTGAACAAACACTTGCGTGATCCACGTTGCTTCATGATCAACTAGCTCGTGACGGTGGTCAGTACCTGTTTACGTTCTCATACTTAATTGACTTAAGAAACTGGAATGGTTTCCTTACTCTCGAAAGTATCTTTGGGCACTCGGGTTGAGCTGCTCCCATTCACTGCATCATAATCTCTATTATACTTACAATATCTAACTTTGTCTTCTCGCACGCAAGTCAAAAGTGGTGACACCAAATGACGAACTTTTGGTTGACGTATATCTTTCACGGCAGGACGGTCAGCATACAGTACAGTTCTCGGCATAAAGAATAAATATGTCGCTGACTCGCAGGATTAGTAGCCAGTTCCGATACAAAGATTTGTACAACACAACGACTTGGACACTTGACTTTCTCAGTGATGCCTTTTCGTTCCAAAATAATACTACTAGGGACGCGCAGCGGTCGCTGGCTAGTGCCACGAAGAATTTCAGTGAGGTCAAGTTCTAGTTCTTTCTTTGCATGGAATCCAACGTGGACTGGGACAAGGCTGGGACCCACATTACTATGCCAGACCCACAGTAACACATGATATCTGATATTCTGTGACTTGATCACTTTATTTGATCACATTTCTAGGATTCACAACTTCAACGGCGTTGATTTTTAATTGCTTATTCTCTTGACGACTCTCAGCTTCGTGGCTTCATATTGTATTGTATCTCAAAGATCTATACTTGTGACTGTCTTGATCTGGCGCTTGATATTTGCTTGATACGTCCCAAAACTAACATGTGTATTGGTGCAATCATGGATCACTCATTTGACACTGCCGGCCTGGGCCGCCTCGCAGATATTTGGATTCGTTACTTTCTGGCTTTCCGAGGATAGCAGTGTTGCTCCACGCTCAATTCTTTGTGTTCGGGCCGACGCGTCACGCAGTGCCTCTTCAACTCTGTGGGTCGTGTTTTTGGTCGTATACAAACACGACTCCTTATTCTGACGGAAAAGCGATGGGGGATTGTTTTCAAAAATGCTTAACAGATTATAGTAAATCCACTTTGAACGTGATTCTTGCAGATCGTTGCACTCTTTCTGGTCATGATGTCATTCAGAAGGATTTATATTTATGGCTTCCGCATTAATTGATCCGTTCAAGAGGCGACGCCCTACTTGTCATAGATTTCGGATAGCGGTTATTGTTGATGGAAAGCTAAATCAGACTTGTGAGATACAACAGAGGAGTAGTCGGGCCCCCCACTTTCCCTCGTCCAATACCATAATCTAGTAAACAGGATTGCAGTAGGTGTGTTTTACTACCCTAAAGTTATCCCAAAACATATATACCGTAAGTAGTACCATCACATCTCATTAATGAATATACTCTACGAACTATAAGTATATATAGCATTCTAAACATCATAACCTACAATCTAATCATCTCACCAACAAGAATAGTTACGTATAAGTAACCCCATCACAATAAAAACATAGCATATCAATGCCGACGACCATGATTTTTTCCACAGGAAAGACACGGAATGGGATACTCGTTTTCCTTCTCAATGCGGGGTTTCTTCATGCGCAGCTCGCCTGGTGATGGTCCGGGACTAGGGGAGCGCGCATGAGAAAGCCGTTTAGGCAACGGGCGAACCTTCCGTTCCGCCGGGAGGGATGGTCGTTCCGGAGTGGGCAATTGGACAGGGAAAGGAGCAGGAGCAGGAGCAGGCCGCTCTCGTTCTTTATGTTGAAGTTGTTGCTTGAGCACGATGTTTTTCTTTTTGAGTTTTAGTATCTCATCTTTTAGAGATGCTATTTCCGTCTCTTGTCTATGAATTATCGATCAGTAAGAGAAGTTCTGAGAAAGATGACATCGAACCGTAACTCCAGCCCATCACATATCTCTATCATTTCCTGAAGCTTGATCTCGGCGTCATCTTTCTCTTCCTCTGCCTCCTCCTTGGCCTCCTCCGCTTCGCGCAGATCGTCCTCCACGCTCTCTAGCTGCAGCTTCACCTCGTCCAACTCTTCCTTAACTTCATCTAGCTCTTCTTTAGCCTCCTCCAACTGCTCCTCCCACTCGCGAGCTTCAACAATAGCATTTCGTTCCCCTTCGCGGTGGGCCAACACGGCAGCATGGTATCGCTCACATTGCTTGAGGAGCTGTTCCTCCCTAAGCTTGTAGGCTGCGATGCGGGCTTCAAGCTGACGGACTTTTTCTTTGAGATGGGCGGGATCTTGTGGGGGCACGATGACGGCGGGGTAGACGCGGCGGACGGAGGGGAGGACGTATTGGTGGTATTTCCGTGGGAGATAGGTGAGCTTTGAATTTGAAGGGTAAGCTAAAATGGTGGACAATTGTGCTGTTTGGGACGTACGTCTGGTTTTACTATTGCTTTGTGTCAGGAATTGATGAAAAAGGGAAGAAAGAGCGCGACGTACGGGTGTTGAAGGGTGCGCGACAGGTGGGGCAGGTGGAAGTGAAACCTTGGTTGGTAGGCACATTTACGTGGTCGGAGAGGCACTTTGTGCAGTATATATGACCTGTGACGCGGTTTCCAAGTTAGCTGAGTGAGCAGTGGCAACGGCGAGTGGCGTGATAATGGGAGTCAGGGGGAATCTCACCGCAAGGGATAGATACGGGGTCGTTATATTCAGAGAGACAGATGGAGCATTGGGTAGGCATTATTTGTGGTATATGGATAGGGGGGATAAAATTATAGAGGACAGACGGGAATAAATGGTTGACGCGCCTGGGGTCGCGACTAATTCAGTCACGTGGAGGAAGTAAATGGAGGCAAATAGGTGTAAATACGTAATGGGTGCCTTGTCAATTGGTTTCAAGTTTGGTCCTCTGGACACCCGTCGGACTCGTATACCACCTCTTTTTCTTTCTTTCTTCTTTGCAGACAACGTTTAAATATACCCAATTAACGACCCCGACAAGCCAGCAAGGTGTCCTGTACCTGCATCGTCACTCGCAGATATCTCTCGCATCACCCAAAGATAGCCTTCTCTGGACTGCCACTGACTCCATAGTGAATGTCTCCCGGTCCAGTCCAAAATACATCCCACCCGACAAGCTCAACGCCAACTCCCTCATCGCCATACCTGTCCCCGTCAAAACACTCGCGTGATCGCTCGACTTCACGCCCGTCATCACGCTCTTCCTTGCGCGCCCACAGCCCTTCATTTTCGCTGGACGATCCAGGTACCAACTACTTTTCATATATAGTCGCTATGCTGACATTACCTACAGTCGCTGTGCGACACCACGTATCTACCCTAAAACACACTATCCGCCAACACCAAGCCCAGCTCAACTCTCTCGAAAACATCATCCGCTCCGGTCCGCGCCCGTACTCTAATTCCTCTACCGACTTGTCTTTGTCTCACTCACTTTCAAACTCGATATCTGAAGATATGGCTTCTACATCCTCATCCCCGCCTTCGTCATTTGCTTCGCCTGCTACAATTGCAGCTGCAAAGGTGAAGCGACGCTCAAGTTTTGATGTGCTGCAAGGCATTGCGGGACCAGATTCAAACTTGCCATTACCTAGGAAAGAAGAGAACGGCACGAATAGTATACCAGAGGGAATACCCACCAGCCCATCATATAAACGCGCTTCGAGCCCCACCAGAACTCTATCTCGTACGTTTCTTTCATTTCCTTTCATATCATCTTTTAAAGCGGCTTTTGTAGGGATACCGGTAGCTTCAGTAGGTTAGTCCTCGTCCCTTCCCCCTTTCTTCCTTTCCTATGGTATTCCACTTCGTCTATATAATCGATGAACATCATACTCACAGGCAATGCCCGGGCCCTAGCCGACGAAGGCCACGTACCCCACACTCCCCGTCTCAACTCCTCCGCCTCCTTCAACTCCCTCACCATTCCTAGCACACCCTCCAAATCCGACGACCCCAACTCCCTCAACCCGCCCGTCTCACCCAACCGACGCATCTCGCTCACTCCAGGCGGAACAACGAAAGTGTTGGCGGATTTGCAAACTGGCGTGGTCAACGCGCGGAATGCCCTCGAGAATACGAAGACTCAGCTAAGGCTTTCCCAGCGTACTGTTGCCCAGCTTACGAGACAGACGGAGGATTTGAAAGAGGGGAGGGAGAGGCTGCGGCTGGAGAATGAGGGGTTGAATAATGTTGTTGCGCGGAAGGAGCGGTTGTTGCAGGAGGTTTGGCCTTCTCTCTCCTCCGAGTGGGCGAGACTAACCTTTATGATGTAGGTACTGGAACGGGCACGAAAAGCCGAAGGAGAAGCGGTCCAGTTCAAAACGCAGCTCAAAAATGAAACTACCACGTCGAAAAAGACCATCCGAGAAATGGAGTCCGCGCTCTCCGAGTCTTCTGCACTGTCGCAAAAGTCGGAACGCGAGTATCTTACGCTGCGGGACAGCATAAAACATATATCAGATTCGTTCCGCACTGACCTTGAGTCCTTGCGTGCGGATATGAAAAAACGAGAAGACCGGTGGAAAACGGAGGCTGAGGCCGTGGGGAAGAAATATAAGACCCTTTTGGAAGAGGTGAAGAAGAGGGAGGAGAAGAAAGAGGATGTAAAGAAGCTTTTGGAGGAGGAGAGGAAGAAGCAGGCCGAGGTGGAGAAAATGTGGGTTGAGGAAGTGGAGAAGATGAAGGGCGATGTTGAGAGGAGTCGGAAGGAGGGGGAGGAAGCTGCTAAGAAGGCTGGGTATGTCTTCTCTTTGTGCTTTTGGTGGACTTTGCTGATGGGTTTATAGGGAACTTGCGGATGAACTTGCAAGGTTGAGGAGACTTATGCAGACTGTTGGAAAGAGGGCGTCGACTGATGACGGACATGGATCTTTGCCTTCGGAAGACCCTTCAAAATCAATACCGAATCAAGGATCTGTAGAAACGACATCATAATGCTATTTTTCTTTCATCTCCGTAGTTTCTTAATGTTGTTTATATTTTACCATACCCTCTCATATATAGTTTCTATTTATCACCCATACATCTCAAGGCAGTTCCCGCATACATTTACTTACAGGTATCCCCCATGCTATCGGACTAGATTCATATTTTTCCCAACGTCGCTTTTTCTATTTCGCTGTCTGTTTGTAATGAGAATTATACATTTCACTGTGCACATTTTTACTAGAAAGGTGACGTCACCAAGCTCTGGGTTCTTGTTGGTCGCCGGAATTCTATCGGAACCTTTTCTTGGCTGTCAGTCTCGACTCAGTACTCAGTACTCATCCCCTCTCTAAATCTTCGGTCTGGACGTGGTTGTTCAAGCTCATCCAACTCTTGAAGCTTAAAGATCGGATTCCTCTTTAACACACCACAAAAGGTTGCATTCACAGATGGTTTATCGTGACTCTGTCTGGCCGCTCTCCGAAACTTGGCGTTGCCCTCATTCTGACCACGTTCAGCGCACGTTATTGTGTTAGAGCTTTTGTAATGTACATCTGCACTGAGTAAATACACTGCAAAATCCTCACCAAGAAACGTCTTGGGATGTATCTTCCCTCCCACGATACTCGTTTCATCCACTGATACCACCCTAGACTTCTTTACCGATCTACTTCTGACCCTAATCAAATGGCCACCGAGCTCACCTCTAGAATCCCGCTGGAGCTTTTCGCGGTCATTATCGACTATCTTGCTACAGACGAATATCCTAGCAGAATTAAGGCCCTCCAGTCCTACTGTCTCGCCGCTCGTATCTTCGTTCCACTGTACCAGCGCCATCTCTTCTACTCTATTAATACATGCAGGGCCCTTTCTACTCCTCTTCGCGATTCAAACTCATACCCAAATCATGATTCGCCTGGTGCTGAAACTTTTGATTTCGATGCCGTGCTCTACAGTGGCCATCAGCATAAAGATAACACTCTGCATACCCTCACTCATAACCTGATTCTACGCACGTATGCTCGGAGGCTGAAGATCAACTGAGGACAGGTATTTTTTCTTCAGCTATCGGCGAAGATACATTGGATACGGATAAACAGCTGGGTTGGGCACTTGGGATTCTCTCAGAGGTGCATACTCTTGAGATTGTCAGTTTGGGCTGGGGTTTTAGGCTCGTGCTTGTATCCCCACTGTTAAAGTTTTTAGCTCGTCCAGCACTTCCTACATTGTGCAGTTCATTGTCCTTAACCTCTCGAGACCTTTGTTCAGTGAAACACGCCAGACACCTGTCATTTGACCGTATCGCATTGGAGGGCTACATGAGGGATAGCCGAGGTGGTTCACCAGACCCTGTCCCCTGCTTGCGACTGGAGTCGAGTGGGATATGTCCAATTTAAAGCGCCTCACGTTAGGCCTCGGGCATCCAATAGAAAGTGTTCACCATGCAGCTATCGTCGAGGCTTGGAGTCTTGCCCAGATGATTTCGGAGCCTGTTGAGGAGCTGACGATTGTTATATACTCTGGAACGAATGCTTATGAACTATTCGATATTTCTATCTTTACCAATCTACGATTCCTAACTTTTGATGTCCAGTTCGACTTGGATGGGCCGATGCTAAACCCACTCTCGACCGTTATTCCCCTCCTCCAGTCCTCTCGTAGTCCCCTCATAAACCTTGAAACAATTTGTATTTTTATGCCAACGTGCGACAAGAATGGCTCCATATTCAGCTGGTTCACAGACTTTCAAGACTGGGAAACTGTTGCTGCTATTCTCAGTGCTCGAATGGAAAAAACGTTCCCTTCCTTTCGACTAATAGATATCGAATTTGAACATAATATATTACCCGGGGCGATGGAAGAGCATGGAGAAGTGCTTAAACATTTGGAGTTGCTTCAAACGGATCTGACTTGCAGAACCATGTCTCAGTTTGCGGAGTCGGGGAAGCTTCGTGTATCATGTAGAGTTATGTAAAGGGATGAGTCTGCCAGAACCTACAGTAAACGTATGAAAGCGAGTGGTATCGCAGGATCGATCATGTACTAGTAAAATTTGAATATTTGCACTCTATTGGAAAGCTATGCATGTGCATGAGATGTCAATCGATGATCTTCAGTGTTCACAGCGCCTGCGGACTCAACACTCTTTCTACTACTTGCCTTCTTCAACTACACCATAAGTATATGATATATGACCCCTCAAGAACTCACCGGCACCCCTAGAATCCCGCTAGAGCTCTTTCCACTGATCATTGATCATATCGCCACAGACGAATGCCCGAGTACAACTAAAGCCCTCAAATCTTGTACTCTCGCGGCGCAAATCTTTGTCCGTCTCTGCCAGCGTCATCTATTCCACTCTATAAGCACCTACGCGGCCCACCTCGTCTCCTTCCCATGTTCCAGCCTCAATGAAACAGAGCTCGAGCTCGAAGAATACGAGTATCAGTACCAGTATAAAGATTGGACGGACGTGCTGACTCGAAACCCGATCCTATGCACGTACATCCGGAATATAAGGATATGCCTTTTCAATTACAATCACCAGCCCGAGGATGCGCAGGATATGGAAGCTCGACTTCCCTGGGTGCTCGAGACACTCCTGGGAGTGCATAGTCTTAGCATCATTCCACTGACCTGGAATGTGGGGGAAAAGATGAACGCTGCGCTGAGGCAGGTCTTCGCTCGTTCGACATTGCGTGCGCTCAGTGTGGAGAACGCGCTGTCCATCTCACCCTGGCACCTTTTTACAATCATGCATGTCAAGCACCTATCGTTCGACCGCGTTTCGAGGGAAGCTTTGCCTGTATTTGTGAGAAGCATGTTGCCATCTGGTACTCGAACCCCCGTTCCACGAGTGCGGCTCGAATCGCTATCTATAACAAGCTGCGGGAGTCCCGTCATCAGGCTCTTAACAAACCTCGTCTGGGACTTTACTGGGTTAAAACACTTGAAGTTAGGATTTGGACATCCGACAGAAACATTCGTGGCCCGAACCGTCAGCTCAGTTTGGGATCTTGTCAATCAAATTGCTCAGGAGATCGAGGAGCTGACGATTGTAGTATACTCATGGAAAAATGTTTATACTCCTTTCGATCTCTCCTTCTTTCCAAAGCTAAGACGCTTGACATTCGAGGTACAATTTGACGTGAACAACTCCAGTCGAGATCCACTTCAAACCATCATCCCCCTCCTCCGGCCCCAGTCTTCTCCCTATGCCACTCTCCAAACTATCCGAATCGTCTCGCCTGTCCTCGACAAAAAAGGCTCCATGTACTCCTGGTTTACTAGTACCGACTGGAGAACTCTTGGCACTGTCCTTAGCGAAAACACGGCGATATATCATTCGCTTCAGTTGCTGGAAATCATTTTCGAGCAAGTTTTCGATCCAGAGCTGGGGCACCAACAATTATATGAAGTGTCAAATAACATGGGAACAGTTGAGATGGAGCTGACCACCATGGCTATGCGAGAGTTGCACCAGGCCGATAAACTGCGAGTGAGACTTCGAATCAAAGCATAAGTCACTGGTATGACCTTTGGTACAATACGAATGGTTGAAGACGAAATGGTAATAAGTCATAGGTGACCCGGAAAGTTGTCTGGGTGAAACTTCGCTTCAAGCAAACAACCATCTCTGCTCAAGGCTATCATAAATTCATACTTCCGCATCTCGGATGAGAGAGGCTTTATCTTGTAAGCTCGGCCCTACGCAGATGGGAGCATGACGAACTAACTGCACTCTGAATGGGCCGAAGTTCCGCAACGTGCAACGTACGGGTCGTAAAGACTGAATCAGATTGATGCCTAGATGGATAACACTATGATGACGACCATTACTACAACGTTGGAAAGCAGTGCTTCAATAATAGAGGATTCGTCGCTCCGAACTCCACGGCGAGTAGTACTAGTTCGTTTGAACGCGCGAAAAAACTACGTGCTGGACAACCTGCAGAGAATTTTGATCGAGTCGGACAGTAGTTCATCTACAGTATAGTATCATGCTTTCTGTCGGTACTTGGTTGATCAACTCTCGGTTCATTGAATTTGCCAAAGCAACACTACAAATTTGAAACTGTTACTGTAGTGTGGATCCGTTTTCACGTGACTTACTACTTTAAGCTCGAATCCCGTTCTGCATTGTTCTCCAAATCATATATGAAAAAACGGGCTTGCCCTATTTCAACGTGCAGGCTGCATTCCTACCATGTACCATAGCTTGAACGATAACCATCACTTCAGGATGATAACTGTATTCCCCCGAGAGATCATCGACAGTATCATCGACTTACACTCTTCAGATTCGCACACACTAGTATGCGTCTCGCTCGTTTGTCGCGCCTGGTATTCGAGGACCAGGATTCACCTCTTCAAACAGTTGTCACTGTCAGGCCACGATGACTACTTAAAATTCCGCGGGATGTTTAAGGATTCCCAACACCTTGCTCCCTACATATCCACTGTTGCACTCGGCGCGGAATTATTAGCCAGCAAGAAGGCACTACGAATCCTCCCTTGGACCCTTTCACCTTTCACCAATATACGAACATTGGTACTAAATGGTCCAGCACCGTGGATGGATTCCAATCACTACGCGTTATTCGACGCCGGACTTTTATCCACGATTGGAAACATCGTCCGGGATTTATCTACCGTATCCACGCTTATTATTCGCAGCTGGTTTTTCAACAAGCCTGCATGTGTCCATCGTCTTCTTCCTTCCAATCGCTCGCTGAAATGCCTTGTGCTCGATAAAGTGATCATAGAGTGCCGTAATTACTCCTCCTTCGAAGAGCCAGAGAAAACTAGCTCGCGCAGCAAGAAGAAGGTGAAGCCTGAGATTCCTGCGCCTCCTGTTCGCCAGGCCCTGGAAGGGCTGACTCTATCCATGAACAAATCTGCCAAAGAGATCTTTGTAAAATCTCTCGACTGCGAATTTTCCCACATTGACCTGCATAACATTCGCATTTTGAGATTTGTGGACCATTCACCGAATCTTGGCACCCCAGAATGGCAGAGTATCTTGAGTGCTGGAAGTGCTGCTATTGAATACTTGCAACTAGGGTTTATCAGCCCTGGTACGTCTATTCTTAATATTTATCAGTAAAGTACTGAATGAAACGTATAGATTATCTTCTGGATTGGCATAACTGCCTGTTCCTTCGCACTCTCAGGCTGGATGTGGGGAGGGACTGTGTGTACGGATGGGACCCCATACATCTTGAGGAATTTCTTTCCAAGGCGAGCTTACCACCCAATCTCCAAGAACTCCAGCTCGTATACCACTGTCAAGCCATACGCGACGAACGTATTAAAAAACACTGGAAGCCATTAGTGGAATTACTGGATGACCCGAGGTTTATCAAACTCAGCCGCATATCGATTCAAGTTGAATCATGTCTTGATCCCAGTAACCTTGCTACAATCAGGCGGTACCGTGGCCATAAATCCTATTACAAAGCAATGAACGACCGTATTAATACAGATACTAAGAGCATCGAAGAAATTGCTAGGATCTTGCCGCAGAAGATTGGGAACGTTGAAGTTACGGTTGGGCCTAAGCAGCATTACATGGGACCTTATCGCTTGATTGCGTCGGGTCCGCCGCACACTGAACTTTATAGACAGCGGATGTATTGGGAAGATGATTATTACTCGGGCCCCCGATAAAAAATTATCAGCCCCACCAGCAAGTACGTCTTGTACTTTGTAATGATTCTTACTTTTACTGTCTTCACCATATTGCCAGTGTGGAGCAGGTGAAGAACAAGCCGAAGTTGGTGCGATATGTATCGTTAACCAAGTCGTGAAATAAATATTATGCAACCCTATATCCTAATATACAATGATAATCCTACGGGTATAGATATCCCAGCTTAAAGCTTAGTTTTCGTTGAAACCTTCACTAACGAAGCGTTCCGCTGAATAATCTCAGCAGCATCATTGACCATGCTCTCCACAATAACCTTTGCGGGGAGAACATCATGAATAAGAGCAGACACCCTGCCCATAAGCCATGGCCTGCCCTGAATGGACTTTTCAGGGTGCTGGGAGAGCTCATGCTCGTGAGGGAGCACACCCTTCGCGGTGAGCTCTTTAATCTCGTCCTGGCGATTCAGTTCCCAGTCCTCGATGTAAGGCGTTTTGCGCACGCGCAGGGGACGACCAGTGTAGATGAGCGTGGTAATGGCGTCTTCAAAGCCGGCGCTCACGACGAGCTCCTTGTGCAATTTCGGAGCGCCCGCTTCGACGGAAGCGACGAAGCGCGTTCCGACCCACACGGCTTGCGCGCCCCACGCGAGGTTCGCTGCTAACCCTCGTCCGTCGTAGATTGCTCCGGCGCCGATGACGTATATGGGCTGTCCGTTGAGTTTGGAGGTATGCCCTTTGACGGCGTCCACGCATGCGGGGATGAGGATGCTGGCGGGGATGTCGCCGGTGTGGCCTCCTCCCTCGCCGGCTTGGGCACAGATGAGATCGCATCCGACGTCGAGTGCTTTCTTCACGTGCTTGGGGTGCCCGACCATGTTCATGATGGGGATACCGGCTGCGTGAAGCTTGTCGACGATTTCCTTGGGGGGAACGCCAACAGCGGAGACGAAGAGGGAGACCTTTTCTTCGATGATGACTTCAATTAAGTCAGGGAGCTGGCCTTTGGTGTAGTCGTACTGTGTTTGGAAGGTGAGATTGCGGATGAGACGGAGAAGAGAAGCCTCACGTTGGTCTTGCGCGCATTTCCACCAACTTGGGGAAGGAGAAGGTCAACACCAAAAGGTGCATTGGGATCCTTGAGGTCCTTCTTGATTGCATGGATCTGCAGGAAGGTGGGTGTTAGTCATTGTACCTAGAAATCGAGCAGAAAGTAAAAGGCTTCGAGAGGCACAGGAAGCGCGTTGTTCGCTTCTTGGTAAACATGATTCATGAAGGCACGAAATGAAAGATAAGAGGATGAAATTCAAGAGGTCGATTCACCTGTTGACGGAGGATCTTGGGGGTATAGCCTACACCGCCAATGACACCAAGACCGCCGGCGTTGGTTACGGCAGCGGCGAGCTCAGGGCCAGCTGCCACGTTCATTCTATAATAACCGGACGAGACAAGGATAACGGATCATGAGGGTTTCCACAACGAGCGAGAAGATGAGTAGAATACGTACCCTGCGAGGAGGATGGGATGCTTGATGCCGAAGAGCTCAGTTAGAGGGGTCTGGATGACAGCCATGGTTGGAGAAGGCGGAAGGGGGATAGGGAGAAGAAGGGGAAGATCTGAGTAGGAGGAAAGAAGAGAGCTGGAAGGAATACTTATACGCTGATGCCACCTGCACATGCGAGCCTCTCTCGCGGCTATTTTATTATCCCGGTGCCGGAATAGTCCACTCCACCCTCCCACTGCAGAGTTTGCGGGGGCCATTCCTTTCCAGCCACCCACCATTCCTATGTTGTCAGATCAGATATGTTTTAATGCTACTTTCCAGACATACTATTCACCATGTCTACTCGTACCCCCCTCAGCCCTGGTTATATCCAACAACACCAGCATGGTCACGCGCCACTAGAATAACGCGCCGGGGAATAAAAGTGCATAAGTATTTTGGGCACCGCAAGTATTTTTGGCACCTGCAATCAGACACCGGCGGGTCTGGTGCACCCTTACGAGTTTAAAAGTTTTGCAGAAGTCACCGTACCGTAATCCTCACTCACCACCTCAACTCTAATCCACCATAACCAATCCACTATTTCATATTCCCCCGCCTTTCCAAGCTTTTTGTCTTCCCCAGTTTGTTGTCACATTATTGATCGACGAGTTTATGATCGATCACATCGGGTGTATGAAAGCAAAGAATCATATGCTTCCGACATACCGCTGCATACCGCTGCTTTTTTTCAATCTTTCCACAGCTCTCTGTCTAACGTAACCGTCAAAGATCATTTCTCACATAAGAGCCTCCCAAATACCCCTACCCTTACATCGTGCAGAGTCTAAGGTGCAGCGGCGCCCCTCACATCTACACAATCGGACCGGCCGTCGGTTGTGTTAACAACGATATCCGAGGCTCCATTCTGACTGGTCATGGGTGAGGCACTTCATCTCCTATTTATTTCCCTGTCTTGAACCTTTTTGAACCTGTTCCTATGAACCTTGCATAAGTACTATATGGGATCCTGCGGAATCTTTACGTGTGCCGCGTTTTCAGCCGATGGACGCATTACTCAGACGGGCGGCGTCACGCCGTCACGACAAGTGTAAAGAGGTGTAAAGGAAGCTTTCTTGCCGACATACGCGTCGGGTGCATGCTGCGAGATATCGCCAGGCGCCACCGCCTGTTTTGCTTGGAATCCTTACGATGCTTCGCGGCGGACGTCGTGCGATATAGTTGAACGGGTACTGGAAATTGCATAATGAACTTAGGTGTACTGAGATTAAGTAGTACTTTTGACGAAAGTTTACATTCTGTTCTTAACCGTGTTAGAAAGCGTCTGAGATGATTTGCAGTCATCTGCCTAGTGTAATCGGACCTTTCGCCGATGCTACTTATTAGGAATTCTCAAAACATTCATTGTCATCTTTTGATGAAAATTTGAGGCGCCCGACGCGTGCAGTGTTGAGAGATGCACATTACTTCGTCTTCTGTAAGTTTTATCTAATCTGATATGGTATATGTAGAGATCTAATCTGATGCCGTTGTTTCTTCTGAGACCCCCGAGCACTAGCGTGCACTGGATGTATATTTTAGAATAATATTTTGAAATAATATATAATGACGCACAGTCTAACTTAAGTTAATAATAAATAAAAAAGAGTTTAAGAAGCGGCTGATCGACGCCTCGCGAAAGACGCGTTTCAGAACTGACCAAATCGTCACGTGACCGTTCATCTTTGAAGTTGAACATCCGTCTTCAACGAGGCATCCGTCTTGGACCTCTTCCACCACCATCCAGCGATATCCTCTCTTCTCCACATCTACTAATCTCACCGCACAATGTTAAACCACCCAAAAACACCCTCGCGGCACCGTACCCGCTCAGAGACAGCCAAACCGCCGCTCACGCCCTCCATTGTCCATGGACTGAACAACATCGCACTAGGCGCTGGTTCTTCCTCTCCTACAAAGCGTATATCCAGGCTACCATCACTCAAATCAAAAGCGAGCACCGGCGTATTTGATACCACCAACCCGTTCATTGCCCCTCCTACCACGCGGTCGAGGCCCTCCAGCCCTGTGAAGAGTCTCAGGTCCGGCTCAGGTGGCATTCCTGTCTCAGATTCGTTCCACCGTCAAGCGTCTGGTGGTGTGATTAGGAAAGGGGGAGTAGAGAGCAGACTAGACGTCGTCACGCGTGATTATGTTCCCCCGCCCAAGGCACAAATTAGGCGGAGCAAGTCCACACCCGCCGTCGTCAGTATTTAATTCTTTATTTTATGTAGTAAAATTAACCTCTCGCATACAGAACCGCGCAGGTGCAGACCAGCGCGACAGATTCATTACCAACCGCGAGGCTGGCACATCAGACCTCGCAACCGTGGCATCCACTCTTGAATCTATCAGCCTCAATCCAAAGTCTTCCCCGGGTCACACAGCACGCCTGGCAGCAGCCACTGGAGTTAACGTCAACCGCCGCATATTGGGGTACCACGAGCCCCCGCCTTCCGCCTCCTCAACAGACAACACCCTCGCCCAACAGCGCGAGTTTGCGAAGCCGCTCTATGCTCAGCGTCCAGGCGCTATTGCGAACAGCACAGGGGCAACGACGAACAAGAGCCGCAAGATCGCAACGCAGCCTGAGAGGGTGTTGGACGCCCCAGGTATGGTTGACGATTTCTACCTCAACCTGCTCAGTTGGTCGTGTCAGAATGCGGTGGCTGTCGCTCTAGAAGCTGCTACGTACATCTGGAAAGCAGATACCGGGAATGTTGTCCCTCTTGGAGAAGCCCCCGAGGGATCGTACGTCTCCAGTGTGGATTTTAGCAATGATGGAAATTTCCTTGGTGTCGGTTTGGGTTCGGGGGATGTGGAGCTTTGGGACGTTGAGGCGGGGCAGAAGCTGCGTTCCATGGCTGGGCATACGGGACAGGTCGCGACTTTGTCTTGGAATCAGCATATACTTACCTCTGGCTGCGGGGATGGAAGCATATGGCACCACGATGTGCGCGTTCCTAGGCACAAGGTAATGGAGCTTGTGGGGCATAGCGGGGAAGTCTGTGGTCTCAAGTGGAGGGGCGATGGAGAGCTGTTGGCGAGTGGCGGCAATGATAATGTTGTTAATATCTGGGATGGGAGGCTTGGTGATGTTGGTGAAGGTGCGAGGGGTACTGCGAAGTGGACGAAGAGGAACCATACGGCTGCTGTCAAGGTTCGCCCCTTTCTCGTTTCTCTCATGCATAGAATAACATGCTAACGTGAACTTCTCTCGTTTTAGGCTGTTGCTTGGTGTCCCTGGCAACCCTCACTCCTGGCCTCAGGAGGGGGCACAAACGATGCAACAATTCACGTCTGGAACAGCACCACCGGTGCGCGTCTCCATACGCTCAAAACCCCTTCCCAAATCACATCTATCCAGTGGGCGCCACATCGCAAAGAGATCCTCACGACGCACGGGTACCCCACCAACTCAATTATGCTGCACGCGTACCCGAGCATGGAGAGGGTAGCGGAGATCCGAGACGCGCATGAGTCGAGGGTGCTGTTTAGTTGCGTTGGGCCGGCTGGGGACGTAGTTTGCACTGGTGCGGGAGATGAGAATTTGAAGTTTTGGAGGATTTGGGAGGTGCCTAGTGAGAACTCCGGGAAGAAGAGGAAGGGCACGGGTGTTGGTGAGGAGGTGGGAAGGAATACGACTAAGGAGGGGATTTTGAGTTTGCGGTAGGGAAGATAAGATAGTGTCGGTGGTTGATAATTGGAGATTATGTTTCGTTGACTGGACTCTATTGCGGATGTCAAATTGCACATGCATGAGCTTTCTATGGTGAAGTAATAAATTCCATTTCTTCCGTTGCTATTGTACAAATCAAGCATTAAAATATCCTGCTTCTAAAATAGCTTACAATTAATCCCAGTCCTCTTCGAAGAAAAGATCCAATTTTCCGGATGATGTCAACTGTGGTAACTTCTCCTTTATCGGAGCACCGAAGGTATCCTCCTCAAAAGTGGCGAATTCCCCACTCTCTTTCCATCTACGAATTTCTGGCCGTAGTTGATTTCAATGACAACTTCCCGGAGTGAATTCTTGTACTTGTTGCTGGCGAATAGTGCGTCTAATTCCTTCCAGGTTGCATTATTCAGCCACATGAGTTTCGAGTGTAACAATGTCGTGAGACATATTCCAATTTCGATCGTTTCTATCTGGTTGTCCCTTGCGGTCGAAAGAATATATATGATGTCCTTTAACGGGTCGGCTTGGACGTCTTCATACATAAATGTAAAATTCAGGTCTTTGAGTTTGGGAAACACGCTCAGGTTGTAATCCGTGTAAATCGTTTCATCTAGGGGGTAGTGTTAATGATAAGTTATTTAGCAAGGAGGGAGGAAACTTACCGGTGTAGAAAGTGAATGTCAATTGTTCCAAGTTTGATTGTATCCGTTGTAAGAACTCCCAAGCATACCCCACCGCCTCTGGAAAGAGATTCTTTGAGCCTTCCCCAAACCCAACTTCTACTTCTTTCAGATTTGACAGATCCCACATATCGGTCAACTGCAGAAGTGCCTTGAGAATAAAGCATCCGCAACAGTTCAGCACTAGACTCTCCATCTTTGAGTCTGTTCCACTGGGGAGCTTCGGCGGTACAGGAGGAATGAGAGGTGTCGCCCCTGATCCACTTGGTGTACCCGCGATAACATCAACACAGATGTATGAAAAGTCGACCTTTTTGATATGTCGTAGGTAGTGAATGTAGAGCAAAGGAAAGCTCAGAGATCCTTGAAAGGAGATATCCTCCAAGGTGGCCAGACTGAGGATGTGACGTATTGAAACAGATAGTTGTCTCGAAACGTTCCATGTCCCCGGACATATCAATACAGTGGACACGCGTTCAAGCATCTTCAGTGCCTGTGGAAGCGTCTCCTCCATGCGTTTGGCATCTGCAGGATGTCCTTCTGTGTCGAAAAGGTATATCTGCAAGTGTCGAACGTAGTTACATAATGTGGGGTTTTCCTGAAAGATGGGAAGCCAGTCCAGGTAGGTGCAATCAAAATCTTCTACGGGATCCGTCTTGAGCTCTTCAACGTTGAATGTCTGGATGGAGTCGAATATGTGTTTCTGGCTAAGCGTGCGGAACGCGCGACAGACCAGTGAACATGATTTAGTGGATTTGAGTTCGCAATGGAACGAAGAGGTTTCTGGAGCGGTATTTCTCTCACTATCGGCGAGATGACCGATTATTACTCCAAATAATTCCAAGGGTAGAACTGGAGCATTGCTGGCGTACATGGACAGTCTGACAGACTTAGTGGGTTGAAGGTAGTCGAATCTTGGAAGCTGTACTTGCAAAGCTATACTTAACCAAGTCCATGAGCAAGATTTCACACGGTTGTTCAAACTCAATCAGTGAAAGGTTGTTAACTTGTTTCGAGCTATTGTCTGTCATTGTCTCAGGTATGGACATCTAAGCTCATTGTATAACAAAATCAGACGCGTAGATTACAACCCAAATAAAGACTTTTAAAAAGTTGAATAGATAAGTCGCCCATGACTCATGAGGTACTTACATAGAAGTCAAAGGTGTGCACTCGATTGACAGCACCATAGAAACTATTTTCAAGCCTCCCCTCACTATAGGCGTAATCAATTTCAGTGTCCGAGCCCTAATAAGAATGAAGACATTTTCCAAAGTCATGTGTGCAGAGTACCGTGAAGACCAACCAATCCTCCAGACATCGAACTTCAAGTGTCCAACGCCAATACTTTTGTTCATCTCAGCTTAATACCTTTCCCTTAGAACTTATTACCGAGTCTCTCCGAGTCCAAGTCAACTGCGCTTTTCACTGTCCTCAGGCATGTGTATAAATGCTGGATTACCAATATACTATATAGGTATTGTCGCGGTGAAGATCCGCGTGTTCACGTTACAGACATGCTAGCATTAAGAACACTAATAGCACAGAAAACAGGTAACACATCGAAGGGAAGATAGTAAAATGCAATATACAACTAACTCAGGTGCGAACTCTCGATCTCTTTCTAAACATAACCTCCGCCTTTGTATTGGGTATTCGCGAAGCACCAATAAATAAATCGTCGGGTCGGACACCCTCATTCTCGAATTTGACATCATAATGGTACACAATATGAGCCAGGAGTAGCTTGAGTTCATTTGCAGCAAAGAACCTTCCAGGGCATCCATGTTTCCCGATACCAAATGGTAAAAATTCATTGCTGAGAGCGACGATTTCAAACCTGCGACTTCCGTCTTCTGTTACCTTGGAAAACCGGAAACCGTCAAACTGGTCTGCGTTGGGGTAATTGGAAGGGTCGGTGTGCACGGGTTCTACTGGAATTGTCACCATTGTTCCTTTCGGAAGGAAGGTCCCGTTCTGAAATGTGTAATCCTCCATGACCATGCGAAGTGATGGGACTGACGAACGAGCATTGTGAGATCTGTGCTGAAAGAAATTGGATAACGTGGTCTTAACTGCAAAGAGGATATAACCTCTGTGTTTCACGAATAAAGCTGTCTATTTTTTTCATTTTGTCCACAGCAGCTCTGGTCCAACCCTCTTGGGATATCGCACTATCGACCTCCTCACGCAAGGGTTTGACATATTCCTTGCGTGCTGCCAAATTGTATAGTACTTGAAGGAAGGTCTGAATGGGGAGATATAAGAATGTGATACGTCCCGTGGAGATGGTCCGACTAACCAGTGTTGTGGTATGTATGGCGGAAAAGTTAAGTGCTAGTAACCTTCTTGCCAACCTTTCCAAACTTTGCTCTTGATCAATAGCATCTTCCAGAAGCCACGTCAAGAAGACCTGTGAATCGATGAATCCTGAGAAATGCACAATACTTATTAAGATACTCACTGGACTTTCAGCACCAGAGAAACCTGTCTTCTGTAATTTCTTACGCTCCTCCACTACAGGCGTAATCAATTTCATTGTTCGCCTAACGCTTCTAGACGCTCCAGTAAGAATAAACGCCGCGAGTCTGATACATGGATGCATTAGGCTAACTCTCCAGATGAGCTGTCTATTTGACGTACGGGTGGGTGAATGACGGAAGCATGTTCATAATTGTTGAGACAGTCATCACATCGGTGGTGAAGTTTATCCCAATCCTAATCAACTCAAGATTGCGACCTAAAGCGGGCGTGAAATAGAAGATTATCATCTGTAGCTGCAGTGTTATAACTTACATAGTGGCAGTCCGACTAAGACGCGATTGGTCGTTCGGGAGATGACAGGCAAGAGAGTGTTCATAATAGGGTATTTTTCCCATCCTGTGCAAAGTTTAGCTCGCGCAATACCACGGGGTAACTGAGAGGAGGAACCTTCTGAAAGTGGTATATGCTCGGTCAAGGCAGTAACTAGTTCATCACGCATTTCTGGAAACAAAACGCCCAGATTACGTGTCAACTGGCTTCGGATAATGGGTATGTGATAGGGATTGTAGGTGACCTCTCGTCCCATGGTATGTGAGACTTGAATGATCTGAAGCCCATTTGCCATCACCAATAAGTCGCTTACAGGGAATACGAGTCTACGATACATACCTCATCTAAAGCAAGTGGTGCGGAAAGATGTTCATCCGATACCCTTTTCAACTCTTCGAAATGTTCGGTGCCAGAGACAACTACTATCCATCTGTGAAGTAAGGGAACTTTGAACGCACCACCCTTGTGCTACATAAAAAGGGGGTTAGGACGCGTTCGTTGCGCGTCTCTGTAGAAATGACTATGGCACCTTGTCGTAACCATCCTGTACCATTGCATGCCCGGTTACCATAAATTTAATGGCAGAAATGTAAGACAACAGAGGCCACTCAAAGCCGATGGTTGGAATGTGACGCAACTAAGTATTAAGGACGATTATTTCCTCAGCAGGTCGCATGCCTGAAACGCGTAAAACGCTCACCTTCCTCGTCTCTCCATTGTAGAAGATGTATATGATAATAAGCACGCTTACTATCACAGCTAGAACATGCTGTTTATCCCAATAGCCAGAATACTCGAACATAACGATAGTCAATCCGGAGAAGATCGACTGAAGTCCAATTCACAAAGTACGACTTTATATTGAGATGTTTCCAGGGTTACGTGGGCTAATTATCTTGTCAGTAGCAGGTGCAAGGTGCCAACTGTGGCAGCAGGTACCGCCTAAACACTAAGCAAGCCAAGGGAGTTACAGTACACTGGTGCACATCAGGTGGGCGCGACTTGGAAGTTGGATGACTGCGTGCAGCGTGACTGTCGTAGCGTTACGTACCTATTTACTAAGAATCAACCACTTACAGGCTACAAATACTTAAGTATCAAAATAAAGCCTTGAAAAAACAAAAACAAAAATGCATTATGATATGAGCAGTGGCACTACTATATCAACACTCTTTAAATATCGAGGAGTCTTCCATGAGTCTTCAGACAAAGTTACTACTACATAGTAAGTATCCGTATGATCATGGCATACAAACGGCATATCTAGCCCAGTAAGTAACTTGAATATTTAGTGTCGAAATTCAGGTGCTTAAAGTTCTTTTCCTGAACATCACTTCAGCCTTCATGTTTGGAATCCGAGATGGTCCAAATAATGTATCTTTCGGACGCTCCGTGCCCGCAAGCTTCACGTCGTAATTCATCACAATATGAGTAAGAAGTAACTTCAGCTCGTTAGCTGCAAAAAATCGCCCAGGACAACCGTGTTTTCCTAAGCCGAATGCAAGGAAATCGTTATTCAATGTGACCATGCTGGTTCCTAGACCTTCATTCTCGTTCTTTTCAGCGAAGCGGAAGGCGTCAAATTGCTCCGGATTTGGATACGTGGAGCTATCAAGATGTGATGGATCAATTGCGACGGCGACAACTGCATTCTTGGGAAGGTATGTGCCGTCTTTAAACGTGAAATCTTTCAACGCTTTACGGCTGGACGTTACTGGTTTTCATCAAATGTGAGACCGGGTGCTAAAGCAATGCTAGTTGTTAAGGAACTCACTGCAGCCAAGGGGTGTCAATCTTTGTGTCTCCTTGAAGAAACTATCCGTCTTCTTCATCTTATCAAGTGTAGATTTGGTCCAGCCTTCCTCTGCGACAGCTTCCTCTATTTCTTTGCGAAGTTCAGGGATGTACTCAGGATGGGCGGCAAGGTTATATAGGGCATGCAGGAAGGTCTAGTTAATGCATGTGTCATAACGATTAGGTCTGATGTGCAGAAATTTAATACTTACGACTGTCGTTGTATGAATTGCAGCAAAGTTGAGAGTCAGAATACGCCTTGAAAGACGCTCGATAGATTGCTCTTCGCCCTGAGCTTCGTCTAGAAGCCAGGTCAACAGGTTAGCCTGTGTTTCGCCATCAAACATAATAATCAACACGCAGCAATGAGTTACGTACTGGCATCTCTTCACCAGCCGCCCTCTTTTCTCTATACCTGGTTATTTCAGGCTCTAGATATTTCATACTCGTCTGAATCCTTCGGTAGGCATGACTGAGCACGTAAGATGACAATCTACAGGCATAAATAAATATCGTGCATTCCAGTCTTATAATAGAAACGAGTCAGTACTAACGGTCTTAGAAATGGTGGTAACAAATTCATCGTCGAAGAAACCTTGACGACATCAAGAGTGAAGGCTTTGCATATCGCAAGGAATTCTGTATTCCGACCTGTCAACACCAATGTTAGATATATCAACCTAATATATGTCGCTATGTGACACCTACACAGCGGAAGCCCCACAAACGTTCTGTTGGATGCTCTGGCGACGACTTCTATGAATGTATTCATTGCGTGGAATGCTTTCCAGTCTGCATATATAGTTCGCATTTGTGCCAACATCCCACGAGAATAATGGGCTCACCTTTCGTGGGAGGGAGGAAATCATTACAAGCATCCACTATTTCTTCCTGTAGCTCAGGGAAAATCCTTCCGAGGTTACGTGTGAGCTGGCTACGGACGATTGGGATGTGATAGGGATTTGTGGTAATCTCTGGTCCCATTGTATATGGGACTTGAAGAGACTGGGTATTATGAGATAGGTGAAGTTTGATTACTACGTCAGAAAAGGGTTGCTAACCTCATCGACCGCCATTTCAAAGGACAATACGTTGTCCGGAGCCTTCCTTAACTCTTCCATATACCGGTCTCCGTGAACTATAACAATCCACCTGTCCAACAGAGGAACTTTAAAGGGTCGATCACCAAACTGTTCGGGGAAAATTATTAGTGGCAATTCATTACATGAACAGGATAAACGGACTCGGTCAACCCCCTCCTTCACCATCTCACCCCCATGAAACAGAAACCTGAATGCAGAAATATATGAAAGAATGGGAGATGAGTGGCCGACGGTTGGGATATGTCTCAACTGATTACGGTAATATACATTAGATTCAGACTCTGAATGATACGGCCATTGTTATTTACCTTGCGACTTTCACTATTGAAGAATAACCATGCAAAGATGGCCCCTAACAGGCCAAGCACGTACGGTCGAGTGTTCTCTTCCAGGAGCCAAGCCATAGTGGATTGAACGTTAGAATGAGGGTAAGAAGCCTCCAGCGGTTGAGTTGGGTGTGAGAGAACTGCGTCTTTTATTGGAGCATGCTGAAAGCTGCTGAGTGAGTTTCAATGTCTATTATTGGTATGTTTTACCCACTTTCGCAAAAAATAGTAATCTACTCCGCCCACAGTTGCTTGTCTGAGAAAACTGTGGGGAAAATACTCCAAATACAGAACTTGGTGGGGCAATAGGGAGGGTCAGAGTGGCTGGTTTTGCACTGGTTTGGATCTTGGTTATGTTGTTGGTTTTGATTTTGAAACCGTGTGAAAACCAGCCTAAAACCTGGTTTAAGTCTGACCACCCCAACCTATAGTGATGAGAAAGTCCGGTTCAGTCCGGTTCATTACCATTTTTTCAGAACCTAGGACCGAACCTTAGGTTCGGTTCAGCCAAATTTCTGAACTTTGAACTGGACTTACAGTTCAGGTTCATGTAGGTTCGGTTTCGGTTCAGAGTAGGTTCGAACTTTGAACTGGACCCTTCAACTTTTTTTTTCACTGTTAATTTATGTTAATCCAAATGACAGAGTTAGAATGTATCGTAAATGTTGTGATTTTGAGTGTTTGGTTTAAAGTGTGAATGAGAACTTAAGATTGCTAGTGCCTCATACAGAGGGCTTATATACATAATAGACAAGTAACTACTATTTTCTAGTGTATGCTACTATATTCTACCAAATCCTACTCCAGATACTCCCATAATCTCCCTGTATATTCCAACATGTGCTACTATGTTCTCCAATGATCCCCTACCCTCTCGCTTACATAACACGTGACTAATCCACTAGATATCGAAGTGCCAGCTGAAATCCCAACAGTAAATACACTAGTAGAATATAGTAGAATTGTGTACACCTTACAATAGAAAAATGAATCAAATAGATGAAAGAACTTACAGCTAAATTGAAAGTTACGAGTTTACAACTTTAAACTAAAATTCATTGGCTACAAAGTCCGGATCATCCCCCTTAATATCGCCCTACCATACATTCTTGGGGCTACTTTGCTTGACAATGCTATATTCTTAGCTGAGAGACTATAGTTAGTCATTAAATACATAAAGATTGTAAAACTATACTTGCCTTTAGCTGAATCAATAGACAAGGAATTAATTGATTCCGGTGGCCTATAATACTCATCAAACTATACAAAGATGTTAGTTTATGAAAAGAATAACAGCTATTACATATTTACTTACAACACCTTCAAGCCATTTCATTCCTTCTTGATACTGTTCTTCATTCCATTGAACACGAAAATAGACATCTTTTATCTTAGGATCAAGAACTAAAACATTATAAGCAATGGTTTGTTGAATATGGTGTATAATGTGCTTACCAAGACAGATAAAATACACAGCAGAGGTATCATCAACACGATGATACCATTTCTTGAGGTTCTTAATACCTGCCTCAAGAGCGCCCTTTACTTTGTAAAAATCTGACTTGTCGGCCATTGATTCCCAGTGTGTAATTAAAATTCCAAGCTGGGAATAACCACACGCTAATGATCGAACTTCAAAGCTGTGCAGTCGGATCACGCTGACTAACAATTTACATTGATCTCACAATGCATGTCTGGTGGTCTTCCCTTGTCAAAAATTCCATAGTTCTTGCTCATGGATGTCGCAAAAAAAATTATCAAAATTTGTAGTATTAAAAATTGGTTCAAACCCGTTCGAACAGGTTTGAACGGGTTCATTAAAATCTACTATTAAGAGAACTGTGAACCGGACTTAAGGTCCGGTTCATATCACGTGACTGAACTTTGGACCGAACACAGGTTCAGTTCTCTGAGGTTCGAGTTCGAACCCCAGTTCTGGACTGAACTTTCACATCACTACCAACCTACACTTGGTTCAGCACCTTGGTTTATGCTCACTTTTGTCTCTGCTTTTCAATAATCATGCAATTCTTTCAGAATATACTACTTCTTCCATCTCAATTATTAATCATAGTAACCTGAGAAAAAATTCTGTGATTGTTCTCCCACCTTTCTTTTCATGTTATTTGCCTAGATCTCTATCGTGTCTCACTATACTTGTCATCAAGCAAGGGAGCAGGAGCTCATTGTATCATTTACTGAGCTATACAAGTTGAAACAGAAGCAAGAATGAGTTCACCAACATCATAGACAGCTAGAAGATGTAATTATATGTATTTAACCCAAGTGTGAAGAGGTGTTGAGGACAGAGTGTGATCAAAACCAGAACTAAAACCATTAGCTAACCTACCGGAAGCCCGAGCACAGCCGGGAAAAACCGGTCGCAGCGTCCAACAAAAGCGGCAAACAGAGACAACCCGAAAATTTCTGCTGCTTTGCTTCTCACCATCTCGACACCGTTTCGCACAAGCCCTACCGCCCGCAACTTAGCTCACTCAGTCAGTCAGTAGTCCCACAACTCGTATACAGTCAAACCTGTATTAGCACATACCTGTATGAACCCATAATCGGTAATAGCCCATACGGTTTTTAGTCTACCGAATCCACATATCCCACCCAGGAGCACCTGCAGCAACCCATACCTTGAATAACCCATGGGTTTTGAGGTCCACCGACCCCTATGGGTTATTACAAGTTCGACTGTATATATATTTTCTTTGCCCTCTATCCCTCCCTTAATACATTGTTGCCTTGTGATCGCCTCCTCGATCATATCACCGAAGGACCCTCGAATATTCCTACTAAGGTTTTTCGCCTATCCGGACATATACCGGGGCTGTAGGCCCCGGAAGTTAGGTGCAATCCAGACAGATTTGGGGCTCTCCGGGTGTTTCTCCTGCTACGTTTGTCCAGACATGAACTAAGGACGAGCCCATAACTTGCATTATTATCCGGACATATAGTCCATTGGTAGATATGATCAACTTGTAACTTTCGCTGAATCTGTAGAGCAGGCCAAAATTTGAACTTTTACGAACTTCAAATATCCAGGTCACATGACACTTATCTCAAAAGATAACGCCTTCAGATCCTAGCTATGCATGCATCAACGCGTTATTTGCGTTTGCTCATCCCCTCCCACTCACCCTCTCCCACTGGTTCCCTCCAATGCCGGCACTTCCACATCGCCTCGAACACTGCAATTACGCATCAGGAACTCAAGACTACCAGTATTGTGCGCTACCAAGAGCCACTGAATACCACTATTTGCCTTACCAACAGCCATGTCATCGCCTCAAGTCCCTCTCCCTAAGTTTTATTCTCCGAAATGTTTCTCTCAGTTCATTGCTATGCACTCCGTTTCATACTTTACCTCTCCCAAATATCTACGATCCAAATACTGTTAATTTCCGTTTCAACGACCATCCCCAGTTAAGTTACACCCTTTATTCTAATTTTCTATATAACCCATGTACATACTTCCCCTCAACTCAGTCAATTTTTCCCCTCTCACAGTTGTGTTCTGAGTCTCTGTCTTCATCCTCAGGTTATTATCCTTGTTCTCGCCTTCTGTTTCACCGATTCATTCTCGAAATTCTGTGAAGTCTTTGTATGTAAACTTCATCTTGAAGTTTCTTTCTTTTGTTACATTCTCGAGGTCCTCTTCTCATTACTAATCACACTCTCGAACATCTTAGGACTCCTCAGTTGAACAGCCGTTCGACTACTCACATCTTGTTTCTTTTATTAGGCCGAAACGTGCCTTTGACCTAGCCTCTCATGAAAGACAATCCCATTGTGATTGATAAAGATTCTCCGGAGTTTATTGAAAATGAATGGATCAGTATGTGACAGTATGTTTGAATCCAATTACATCTACAATGCTAATCTATATTACCAGAATCCATGCTTTCTATACCACCACACGAGAGGGAGAGGCTACTTCCAGGTTCCAATGCATTGATCCATGACATACTCGACTACTACCTTCCAATGCAGTCCACTGGGATGCTGCCTCTGAGTCAGGCTAATGCTTCCTCTTGGTACAGTGACATCATGCCATCATGTGATCCAAAACACATTTTCTCATACCCTATACCTCCTTCTGAGCATTTAACAATGTTGAGGGCTGCACTTCGACCAGCATTGTTGCATGGATGCAAATCAATTGTTGACCAGCGCTCTGGAGGGATTGATCACTACCCTATCTGGGTTCTTGAGTTATGGAATGAGATGGTTCGCATCACAAATGGGCAGGCAGTATGGAGGCAGGGTTTGGCATGGTTCCAAAACGAAGTCAGGTGCTTGAAGAGCCATGGAGACAAAGCCACAATGGCTATCTTTGGTGATGTTCACGATATACTGCTGAAGTTACCATGGAATGCACGTATGACATTTGAAAGGGGAAACACACACACCTTGGATTTAGCAGTCTTCCTGGGTACCTGTTGGTTGTCAGATGACCATATTAATATGATGGTGCAGCTGTTATCAGAACGCCTAGTAAAGGAAGATGAATCAAGAGGCATTGTGATTGCACCACTCACCTTCAGCATTGACATCATGAACATTGACTCTAAACTCAAGCTTCCTGAGAAGCGATTTTCACGCACACTCATTACTCAGTATGCTGACTTGATCAAAACAAAAAAAATATCAACACTCTACTTCCTGATTAATGTTGGAAATCACTGGATAGTTGGGTGCATTGATTTCAGTAACCAAACCATATCATATGGTATGATCTTCTATTAAATCTAGTTAACATGTTAGCTTATCAAGTTTCTGCAAGGTGATTCACTGAGTACTAGCAACAGTACACCAAGAAGGTTCAATCGCTACCTGTGACAATGGCTTGTATATGCTTTCGGCAAGAAATTTGAAATGAAAAGGAGCCAACTTCAGCACGCCATACAGAGTGATGGCTATTCTTGTGGCATTATTGCTGCAAACACTATTGAGCATGCAGTATTCAATGAACCACTATGGGAAGCGAAGGATGCTTCAAGGGAACGAGCAAAGTGGTTCACTCGCTTTGCAGAGTACTTTTTGAATGAAGTAAGTGGTGGAGACAGCATTTCCATAAATGTGAAGCTCACCTATTGCCGATGTATAGCCCAACCCCTCAAGCCTACTAGTAAATATGGGTATGTCTGACATAGACCTGGAAATTCTTCATCAGCTGGATGTAACAGTTGTTATGGGCGACTACAACTTTCCTAATCTAATTCAAATGGCCTGTGATGAACTGCTCAGTCATCGGGAATCAAACAATGCAGATGATGGAGTTGGTAAACAACACACTCCGTTGTTCAAGCTAGATCCCCCAAGCAGCAGTGATACCAATAACTGCATGAAACCCTTTCTTTCTTCATCAGATGAATCAGAGTACGAGAGCGAGCCTGAGCGTAGTCAGAAGCGAAGACTTGTTGATCAAGATCATGAAGACGAGCCCAGCAGCAACAAAAGAGTAGCATTAGGTCAGAGTACAGGTGCTGGGAATAGTCGCTCTGCGGTGGCATCAAAATTGCTTCGTGAAAAGAGCAAGGCAGGCGACCACAACCCAAAACAAGGAAGCTACCAACGATGGACAACAAAAATCAAGACCATAGACTCACGTGCTGAGTTTAGGGATAATAGCTGGGAAGCTCGGTGTTCAGGTTGTGCTCTGTGGGTGAGGCCAAAGGAGCCTGGTGATGCAACACGATTCATCAAACACTATACCAATTGCAAGAAGAAAGGTGGCAAGAGACTGAAGAATGTGCCTACCCTACATACCTTTTTCAAGAAAGCATCGACATCAATAGATAATGCACGGCAGGTGGTCATCAAAGTCATTCATCGAGTACCTTGCCCTGGGATTACTGGCCAAGATGATGAACGTGTTCCTGTCTATCTCTGAAGGACCATTGCATCTGGAGGTGGAGCACGAGCTCTATATGTAATATCTAAAGAGCTTTATGGTGGAAGGGTATTCAGTGAACTGGAGGACATTGAGAAGACACATGTGTTGGGTAAACAGCAGCATGAGCAGAAGTGGAGAAACTATCATCGGGAAATGCGTGTCTTTTCTGTCTTGTGTGAGAAAGAAGTTAAGGAGGCAGCCTCTGGCGAACATCCTCAACCATGCTCACACTGTTTTACTGTTCTTAATAGTAAATCATTTCAATCTTCTCTACGAAAGAAACCTGTTGAAAATATCAAAAATCTTCGATTTGTTCCTCACCGATACCGTATTCCTGTGCTTGGTGATCTATTCATCAAGTATAGCAACCTTCATGGAATCTTGGAGGCGGTACATTAGCACTCATATTATCAGACAGTACATACTAATTATTATAAACAGGATGCTAAAGGAGCACCATGTGTTCGAATAGCTCAAGCTTTTCTTGATGGAAAACTTGAAAACAAAGAAGTTTTTAATGGAATTCTTGAATCAATGGCAGGACAGTTGGACCATGAGGACAGGGGTATTGGGCTACAAAACTTTCGACATTCAGAACCTTGGAGTCGATGCTGTGAAATTTTACAGGATATTAGTCCCCAGGCATATGAGGCATTGGCAAAACATATTTCCATGCCAAAAATTAGGACCTTAAGGTGTGTGGTATCAGCATACTAAGAATTACTATATGTATCTGAATTCAGTGACCTTTAGAATAAAGCGAGCGCGACAAGCTGTTTTTCCAATGAACATATGTGAAGAAACATTTGACTTGGTGGCCAAACAGCTGAATCTCCTTGATTTTCATGGGCCAGTTTCCCTTAGTTGCAATGACACAAAGCTACTGCCAGGGTTTCGTTTGTGCTGGAGTGAAAAGGATCAAGCACACTTTCTAGTTGGAGGAATAAATGGTCCACTGAGAGTTTCTGATTCGGACCAAGTTAAGTCAATCTTAGAACGAGCAGATACTAAGAAGGCATCAAAAGTAAGTGTGCATGAGTATCTGACATTCTGCTTTCTCTAACTACATGATATATAATTAAATCTATGCTAGGTTCGACTGTGGTGTGTAACGTTGCCACTCCCAAAGGTTACACCCATAATTTTGGCAGCTCTACCAATTTCTGATAGCATGCCCACTGACGAGCTGTTCCCTCTGCTCAAGAAAATACTTGATGGGCTAATTGACAATGGGATATGTGTTGTCTCATATGCATCAGATGGTACAGAGACTGAGCGCAATGTCCAACATCTCGTACTGGAGCAGGGAGAAGTTGTACGCAAAGTTATATCAAATCCATTACCCAACTGACCTGATACAGAATTCACCTATGTTAAATATCGTGGTCAAAGCATTTGTATCATTCAGGACTCAAAACATGCTCTGAAGACATTCCGCAACAATCTATTCTCTGGAGCGAAACTGCTTGTTCTTGGGAATCATGTGGCTGGGTACCGCCGAATCAGGCAAATGGCAGGAGAGCAGGGGTCACCTATTTACAAACGCGACGTGGAAAAGCTTGACCATCAGGATGATAATGCAGCATGTCATCTTTTCTCAGCAAGCACCCTTCAGTACCTCATTGAAAACCACTGTGACGACTCACTTGGCGAGATCATATATCTATTTATGTTTGGAGAATTTGTTGATTCTTTTCAGAGTTGAACCATACCCCATTGGACTCGACTGTTAAATGTGTTACGGTTGCGCTATTTACTTGATGGGCTGATAGCTTACCGTGCTGTCAATGGGTACTCAAGCAAGTACATCATCTCCAGGGAAGCATTGGATATCGTTCATATATTGATTGAAGGACTACTAGCACTGATAGTAATTCACCGCGACGATCTGGATGGTACATATCCCCTCCTTCCTTGGCTACACTCAACGGAGTCATGTGAACATGTATTCGGAAGTGCATGTAAAGTTATCAAGGATTTCACTTACCTTGACTTTATATTCATGGTCCCCAAACTCCGAATCAAACTACGTGAAGCTGTAGCCTGCAGTGAGCCCTCAGATCCAAAAGCACGCGCATCTGGCTATGCACACACCTGGTATGATCATACAGGTGTCGATACAAGTGTTCTAGCTTCTTTCCCTTCTGATGAGGTCATCCAAAATGAAATAGCTCCACACGCTGCAGCTGAGGCAGACAGCCTTATGCTACTTCTTGGAATAAATGCATCCCAGTTGTTCCACCTTCATGCCCTTCCTCGTGCTCAGATAGGAACAATTGCGCCAATGCTTCCATCTATTGGTGCTTGGTATGTGGAGGAGGGTGGGAGTGAAGATGAAAGACTGGAAGATGAAGACTTCAATGGAGAGGAGAACGACAATATCACTGAGGATATATGCCGTATGATTGAACTGGAGAAAGATGCTCCAGTTAATAGAAGTGCTCGACTCGATAAAAGGATGGAAAATCTTACTTTTGCTGCTCTTTTATCCATTACAGGCGATTCCATGCAGCTGTAAGTTGTACGCCCAAACTAACACTTTTATCCTTCATGTTTCTGACAGCCAAGTACTTCAGGTCACAATTCTATGATTCAGAACAACAGCAGGTGGATGATATTAGGGGGAGTCAGAGTGGCTGGTTTTGCGCTGGTTTTGATCTTGGTTATGACCCTTGGTTTTCGACAGGCCAAATTGTGGGAAATCAAAACCAGAACCAAAACCAACCAAAACCAGAACCAACCTGAAAAGCAGCTCCTGAGTTGCTTTTCAGGTTGGTTCTGGTTCTGGTTCTGGTTCTGGTTCTGGTTTTGATCACACACTGTTCTCAACACCTCTTCACACTTAGGTTAAATACATATAATCCCATCTTCTAGCTGTCTATGGTGTTGGTGAACTCATTCTTGCTTCTGTTTCAACTTGTACAGCTCAGTAAATGATACAACAAGCTCCTGCTCCCTTGCTTGATGACAGGTATAGTGAGTCATGATAGAGATCTGGGCAAATAACATGAAAAGAAAGGTGGGAGAACAATCACAGAATTTTTTCTCAGGTTACTATGATTACTAATTGAGATGGAAGAAGTAGTATATTCTGAAAGAATTACATGATTATTGAAAAGCAGAGACAAAAGTGAGCATAAACCAAGGTACTGAACCAAGTGTAGGTTGGGGTGGTCAGACTTAAACCAGGTTTTAGGCTGGTTTTCACACAGTTTCAAAATCAAAACCAACAACATAACCAAGATCCAAACCAGCACAAAACCAGCCACTCTGACCCCCCCTATTCTAGCCGAAGAGCATCAGCATATTCAAGATTTACAGAAGCAGACTCAGCACCTTGATTTTGCTCGGCCACCTCCAGTACTTCAAATACCTGAGCTTTGAGCTTGCCAGGAATTTAAGCTTGACTTTAATTCACTTGTGTGCCTACGGTATCAAAACCAGACTAGGCAAGCTGCACATGGTGTTCGAACTCGACAATCAGTACCTGTGGAAATACAGGAAGCTGAGAAGACAAAGATTGAGATTAGACGTGAGATGGAGAGTGTGTTGAAGGAACAGCAAGAAGAGCGTGGAGTGGGCACTGGTCTTGAGCGTGCACATCGTTGGAGAGAGCCAGCAATGGGTGCTCGCGGTGGAATTGTTGATGGACATGCAGGATCAGCACCCGCCCCCGGTAATGCTGCTAATGCAGCAGCCATTGCTGAGAAAGCAGTGAAACAGGTTAGCATTCTTCATTCAATCCTCACGACATTCCATAACTTACAGTACATTCTAGGCTATGGGTAAATGAATGGACACATTTCAGAATGCCCTTCTTAGCTCCACAACATGTGAGCTCATCCGGGAGGCTCGTGTTTCTGCCCTTCGACCACTCCAGCTCGATGACTTTGGGTTTATGTTTGTAGATAACAAGGTCTGTATTGGAAGAGGTATGTTAGAATCCCATAGCATGTCAAGTGTTGCGATGATACTGATATATTAATGTTCTAGTGATCATGATGTACTCAAAAACGGCAGGCAAGAATGGTAAACATGCGGCAGTGACTGACTCTTCTTCCATCGCTGCACTCTCATACCTCAGCATACAAGTATTCGAGAATACGACAGCAAATCATTTCAGTGCTACACCACAAGCAACGATGCTTCTCAATACACACTATTTTCAACACCTCCCTTCTATCCAATTCATGATGGTCCTCCCTTCTTCTGTCGTTACAATCCAGCAAAATAGAGGTCTGGCCTTGGATAATGGATACTACATGTCCATGTTCCGAGACCTCACCCTGCAGGAAAGAAAACTTACTGCAGCACTCAAGCTTTTCAATGCAAGAGGACCAAGGGTGGGCTTAGATGCTTAGATGGCGAAAATTAGTGTGTCGGTACGCCCATCAGTAGTCAACACATTTTCTTGTATGGTATATTACACTATATACATATTGCACCCGGCCCTCCAGCATCCCTGGTCTCTCAAGAGTTGCTCTAGAGTCTAGAAAGCGTCATTTCGTGCAAAAACCACAAAAAAACATGAAAATAATGATAACTAATGATTTTTTGAGGTTAGAACATGAAATCCAGACATATTTCGGCCCCAGCTGGTACCCTAGGCGCTCTCCAGACATATTTCCTCAAATTTCGTGATTTTTTGTCCGGACATATAACTGCAAAAATCAAACATTTTGGAAACAACCTTAGTAGGGATATTCGAGGGTCCTATCACCGACCGATAAACTAAGTATAAGTGTAATGATCATTTCCAATGGATCCTAGATAGTTGACAGCAACACAATGGTAAATACAAGCGAATCGCTACAGGGAGTTTCCCGCCCACCTAGGCAGCACACTCCATTTAGCGTCTAGGGCCAGTAAACTGACCCATACCCCAACCCCCACCAGCTAGTATTTATCCTTGCGTAGTGCGAGACATTGTTGGTTCTGGTTCTGGTTGGTTTTGGTTCTGGTTTTGATTTCCCACGATTTGACCTGTCGAAAACCAAGGGTCATACTGTACTAATCAAAATACTTCGGCAGTCACGCGTCACACAGCTACCTGACGTGCCGAAATTTGGTACTTGTCACGCGTCATAGCTGCAACTGATGGAAGGTCTGAGATGTCACGGATAAAAATTTCGCTGAAGAGGGTTCGAACTAACGATTTTCCAATTTTTCTTCACAAATTTGGCTCTTTACAGTGTTTAAATACAACTTACCATTAGACCACAACATCATATAAATTAATTACACTTAAGAGCTATATATTTGGGGCTCTTTTACTCATGAAGATGCCGAATTTTTTAAATTGTCACGCAATATTTTCGACCTGACGAAGTGGTTCCGCGGTTGGACCTGTCACGCACATATAAGGGTGCCGAAGTATTTTGATTAGTACAGTATAACCAAGATCAAAACCAGCACAAAACCAGCCACTCTGACTCCCCCTAATATTGGTGAGCTTACTACGGGTATATTTAGCCGAGGTTAAGACACTCCTATGTTTTTACGCCGAGAACACCACAAAAAATGTTCAAGCTCAACTGATTTAGCCATGCAGTGCAATGATCCAACCCAAACTCGTGCATTGAAGCCATAACACCAACATGTTCATATAACACAACGAAGCCTATTATAATAGGGTATTAACGAAAACAAATATGTTGTGTGTAAACATTAAACGTCTTATAACTTACAACATAGCAAACACGGCCCCCAATCAATATTCTAGATCCTCACGTCGCCGATGACCCTGTCCCACAACTATGCTCAATTTCTTCCTCTTCACGCTTTAGACGATTAATTGTCGCTTCTAGAACTCTACGACGGCGCTCTTCTATCGATTCGTCAGGCAATATTGGGACTGATTGCCCATGACCTCCAAGAACAAATTGCTGAGCCTCAGCTTCAAATTCAGATGACATGTCTGGCTGATATACATCCCCCGTGTTGCCACCTAGGTAGTGTGTTCCGGCGGCGACAGAGCGCTCATACTCAGCTACTTCTCGATTAAGCTGGGAATTCAGTTCCTTAAACTGTAAAATAACGCAGATAAGGCACTGTTTCAGCAGAAAATGCAGCCGGGAGTTGAGAATCACGCACATTATTATCGTGATCACCCCATACATTGTGAGTCAGCTCGTGGCATAATACCCTTCGGATCTCCTTGTACAATCTAAAGCCATCGTATCTATCCGTGCGTATTCGAAGTTTGATGTTTAATCCTTTCCCGGTATTCAGTCCCAAGAGATGGGGTTGCTCGTGAGGAGCCAGTTCTGTGAGAAGCCCAACAGTGAATTTATGCTGTTGCATAATATGTTTGATAGCTGGGTCCTCAGCAAGTTTTGTTAGAAGAGCACGAGCCGATGATGGATTTGGAAGGTGTTCTAAAGGTTGTACTTCATGGAAGCGATATTCATTGAACACACCAGTCCCACTAGAACGGACCTAGACGTACGAGTAAGCACGGTCTGTATGACAATGAATTCAGCAGGGACTATGCGAACCTTAACAGGGGCTTTCATCGCTCTTTCTCGCATGATCCTCTCCCTCTTCCTCCTCTCATCCTCTACTGACTGCAGCCCGCCAAGCTCTTGTATTGTGGATCCCAACATCTGAATCTTCGTTCCATTCTTCAAGCCAATCTGCAACAATGTGACGCTCTCCGCATCATCTCTGGCAGTTTTCTTTCCTTTGTAAAGCAGTTTCTGGAGAGAAGGAGGTACCGTTGTTAACTCTTCCAGCTGTGTCTGAAGCTCAAGAAGAGTTGTTTCAGGAGAGATGGATAGTTTATGTGTATTTCCACGAAACGAGATAGCCAATTGAAGGTTATTGTCAGATCCGGATGACATTCCACAGATGATAGTATACGCAGCACAAAGAGATAATAGGATGAAAACCCAATAGCAAACGACAAAGCAGGAGAAAGGTGTTGATAGGGAATGAAATGTTCTAATGATGGAAACTTTAAGTTTGGCGCCAAACAGCTTCAAGCTGACTGAGCGCGCCTGCTACCGCATGAAGTCTGAGTAAGCCGAGCTATCTTGTATTCATCGCCGAAGCTGGGCGAACATTCGACATATTCATGGAATAGACAGTTTCATAGTCGCGGGTAACATGGCTACAGTGAAGTTCCAAGAGCCCTAAGGAAAGTAAGAGTGGAGAAGAATGCAGTGCTCAGATAAAATAAATGGTCGACCCGGCTCACGTGGTTGTTCAAATCATTGTTCTGTGGGCATGTTTGTTCAGCATCGCTTTGCTTCTTGACCGCCATGTTTTTCATCGTGAGTTCCCCGTCTCACCATCGCTCGTTAACAACGATGACAGACTTCATAATAATGCGTGAAGAAAGAGTTAACACACACAATATTGCTCCACCCTTCTTATTTTGGGCCGCGTATGCTCAATTTCCTTGAATCAAAACTATACTCGGATGTCGAGGGAACATGCTCTGGTCAATTTGGATATATTATTGCCGTCGTATCAATTCTCGATATAGGAAAGGGTATGGTTCTCAGTGGCAGCGGCCAGGCGGAGTTCATCACAAGATACCGCGCAATTGTGTTCAAACCATTTAAGGGAGAAGTGGTGGATGGTGTTGTGAACAATGTGAACAAGGCATGTTATCGCGACTATCTATGATATACAAGCTGCTTATTTTGCTGAAGATGGGATTCTTTGCTGACGTTGGCCCCTTGACTGTCTTCGTTTCCCATCAAGTACGTCCGGCTGGTTTGAGCTGCCTGAACAACGCATAACGTCTTTATAGTTGATCCATCCAGATATGAAATTCGATCCCAACTCAAATCCACCATCTTTTGCATCAGAAGACCAGGTATAAATTATATGCATTCATGCTTTGGACAAGTTCCGATTGCGCCTCTAGATAATTGAGAAGAACACTCGTGTCCGTTTAAAAATTGTTGGTACACGCGTTGACGCAACAGAAATTGTGAGTGAAATGAATTATTTGCTGCTGACAATTCATTGGTCTGTTGCTAGTTTGCCATTGGCACAATAAAAGAGGATCATCTGGGTGTCATAGACTAATATACCAGAAGACATCACCTTTTCTCCTGCACGTATACCCTGCATTGTCTTGGGATTCGGAGATATTCTCCCGCGTTACATGACATTACACATTGAACTACTCGATGCCGAAGCTACTCAAAGTTTCTGGAGACTCGCATTCTCCGTGATTATATTTGGAAAGACCGAACTTTACTGCTGCGTGTGCTTTCTAGAGCTTTGTAACCTCAGATGTATCTTATACTAATGACTTTATTTGAAGTTTGCTTTTTCTTGGGTGTATGTGAAACGTCCCGTATACGTCGAGTGATGAATCACTTACTGGCCCGGGTTCCCTTACCCTGCCTTTCAATTGTATTAACTCTCCGTGGTAAGTCGTTTCTATAAGGCCTTGATTACTATGGTACGATCGCTAGTCGAACGACTTCACCGTCATCATCCGTTCAAGCTCAGCCCCACAATATCCATTTCACGTTTCACCGATTCCGCAGTTGCCCGTGCCTTGCCTCGCCCTTGCTATAGTCCCCACTTCATCCGCAATGCTAGAGAAATACGATTCAAGACTTTCAAACGGCCCTTTGTGCCCTTCCTGTGATCTTTCTCATCCTAATCTTACAGATAAGTGTCAAGACGCCGGTCATGCAGCAGAGCCTATTTACAGCTTATGCTTCCTTGCCTGATCTCCCCAACTGAAGTTGTCCAGTCTCCGACTCCGAGCGCGCGATATTCCGCGTTCTATTATTAGTCATATTTTCCATTGGTCAGATGCAACATCAGCCCACCCAGTCGGTGTACGAATGGGGTTGAGAAGGGCAAGAGTACAGGATCCGATGATTTTACGCCGCGTTCTCAATCAGCCAGGCGAGTCACTGCTAAGGGTGAGTGGGTGAAGGTGGGTGAAGGGCTTCAACTCTTACCTATGAAGCGAGATTTCGACACATAGCCATCATCTCAGGGGAACTTCTGGACATCTTTAGCCCGGTCCTACAGGACTCTTCGGAACACGAATTCGATCGGGCCGACGGAATGGATATCTCGATTACCCATGTGGACTCTTCTCGACAAAGAGCTGTGACGTCGTCGATTGTATAAAAGGCCGTACCCAGGACTCCATTCGACAGTGGACACATTCCTCTCATCACGACACATTCCTCTCAAGAATATTAACGCAATATCAGCAATGAAGGCCTCTGTTGTACTTTTCTCCCTCTTCTCGACGTTGGCTGCTGCCTCTCCCATCAATATTGCTTCTAGGGATGTCTTCGTTCCCCCCATTCTTTACCCCCACGCAGGAACGGTATGGAAAGTTGGCCAGCACCATAACGTCACCTGGTATTTTGTCGTGCGCTATCCGTATAGTATTGGTACTCATTCATTGTTAGGGATGTCTCCGATGCACCAGCGCAGATAACGAACCCCGTAGGACAAGTCTTTCTTCGCCAGAATGGACTTACCCAATGTATGTCGATTTCTCTTCCTTGTAGAATGTGTGCTAAATTTCCTAGTATCGAATCCTCTGGCCCAGGGGTTCAATATCCTGGACGGGAGGGTTGTAATCCAGGTTCCCAATGTTGCTCCAGCTAAGGACTATCAGCTGGTCTGTGAGTATTCTTGGTTTAATGTCGCCCTGCACTACTACGTGGAATTCTAACTTCGAGTAATTCCAGTATTCGGGGACTCTGGAAACTTCTCGCCTCTATTTACGATTACGAAGTAATTCCTTCATGAACATCTTGATTGCCACCGCTGCACTTGAATTGAAGCGGCGGTGATTAATAGGACACGAGACTTGGACATTACTATTGGGACTATCTCACGGACTTACAGCTTCTTTATGCGCGCGGACATTGTACACCAGACATATCATCTGCTACGCCCCTTGATGTTCTTGTAGTTCTTGTATGCGCGACCATTCGTAGTACCATACCTGTATATCACTAATAACGGACCATGTCATTGACAATGATACTATCATGATTGCAACGTTACATCCAGCTCCTTTAAGCAAGCGCCTCTTTTAAGATTTCAATAATCTTCTCAACTTCTTCGACTGTGTTATAGTGCACCAAGGAAATACGAACAACACCGTCGTCCGGGTCAATCTTAGGGGCCAGCTCGTCAACTAACGTATACGCATAAAAGTGGCCGTAGCGGATGCCGATCTAAAGAACAGAAGATTATTCAAAGAACATTTGCAAAAGGCCGGGCCGCCACTTACACCACCCTTCTGGTCGAATAACCTCACAATAGCCTTGCTCTTCAGTGCACGTTGCCCTACAACGACAAAGCTGATTGTAGGTGCCCTATTCAGATCAACTGTCTCTTCTCCGACAATCCTCACTCCTCGCTCCTTCTGAGTTGGATCTGTTAAGAACCCGAGCAAGGGCTTGAGAAGTGTCTGCTCGTGAACAGCGATCGCGTCAAAGGAAGCTTTCAAGCTATTCTCTGGTGTTAACGAAAGCAGGTAATCAACAACACCCGTTGTGCCGTAAACGGTTTCGTAGCCAGGCCCGCCCGGCTGAAGCTTGTATGCCACAGATTCAACCTTCAGGAAGTGGTGTACAATGGGAGTGACGGATTCCTTCAGCACAGAACTCCGTACGTAAAGTCCTGAAATATGTGGCCCATAGACCTGTAGAGCTAAGGTAAACTCAAAAGTTTGATTACAAGGAAGCTGTAGAGCACCTTGTAGAAGGAGAAGACACAAAAGTCAACGTCCCAGTCTTGGACGTCAATGAACCGATGTGGAGCATATGCGACACAATCAACGGAAATTTCAACTTTCTTAGCCCCCACCTCCTGTGCCTTCGCCCTGACTGCCTTTATCACTTCTTTAACGGGAACAATGGATCCCAAGATATTGGAACAAGCAGTAGAAGCGACAATGCGAGTCCTGGAAGAAATAAGAGGTAGTAATTCCTCGATCTTAAGCTTGATAGAATAAGGGTTATCCGCCGAAATAGGCGTAGCCTTCCAGTGCTTAATGACTGCGCCGCGTCGAGCGGCGAGCTTCTTCCATGGACCTACGTTGGCTTATTACAGCAGTACCACGAATTAGTTACGCCTATTATTCATCCAACAAATCGAAATACCTTCATGTTCACCGGTAACAATGAATTCATCCCCAGCTTGAATAGTTGGCTCCAACCCTCGGGCTAGGTTTTCGAGGTTTAATGTCGAGCTACTTCCAAATACAACTTCGTCGGGAGACTTAGCGTTGAAGAGTTTGGCAGCTTCTGTTGGGCCATCAACCATCACCCTTTTTGTACTTACAACAGACACAGAGTAGTCGGCGCCTAGTTGTACGTTTGTGTTCAGTAGATAATCAGAGATACGATCTATGACCTCTTTTGCTGCCTGTGAGCCTCCTGCGTTGTCTGCGAAAATATATCCAGAATCAAGAGCAGGAAAATGAGAACGCGCTTTGGCAACGTTGAGTGTCATCCTGATAGTCGGTAGTCCTGTTACAGTTGAGAAAGATGGTATAGGTAGATGTCTTGAGATATCGCCATCTTCATTAATCTCAAAGGTATGTTATATTTCCGGCCAACGGGTAAAAATGACTCAGTTCCCTATGGTGGTGGGATATCGAATGATCGTCATGTGCCTATCTGAGTCACCTTCGGTTGACAAGTCTAGGAGGTAGTCCGGAGGCCGTTCCGTCTATCGCCGATCTCACGCTGGCATCACATGACTGGCGTGGGGGTATCTCGTCGATAGACGGTCCGGTAAAATTGGTCAAGTTTGAAACAGGCGTCCCTTACGCGCGTGCGACGCGCCCACTTCCCTCGCTCGCTCCTTCAATATGCCTGCTCATCCCCTTGTCCCCTCCGTTCTCTATGCAATGTGACCTCCTATAACATCGAAGATTACCCTCAAGTATCTATTTACACCAAGAAGATCAATGAAAGCACCTCATCCGACTCCCTAACGAGTCTACCACGCTGCACTGCAGTACAAGCAGTCTCACAGAAGCTGTCCTCCCCTTTACTCCCCTTCCCCTACGCAAACCCGAACCCATTTCAAGAAATACTAGTTATGGAAAGATTAGACGACCCCCATGGGCCATATCGAGACAATTTCAAATTGTATACTACATGCAGTATAGTAGAGATCTTTTATTATGTTGTACAATCCATGATACAGGACTTAGATAGGCCGTCCAAACAAAATATAAAATATTCTTCCTAACCAAACTTCAAAGATTACCTAGCGGTACAAGATTTGGTCCCAGTTTGCTTGGTATGTAATTCAGCATCACTAGAAGTAAGCAGTGCAAGTTGTCAGTCCCTAGCTGACTTAAATTCAACTACCGAACTCACCTGAGATTTTCTAAAGACTCTTCCTCAACTAATAGATCCTTTTCACGGTTCCCTAAACCCTCCATCTGCTAGAAATTCCAGGATTGATTGATATTTCTGCGGTTATGCTGATCTCGTCACGCTGGTTGATGTGTTTTCGTTGGTCTTCTTGGTGTTTGAGGGCATTCTTCGAAGTTTGGAAAAGCCAACGGGCATAGAGAATGGAGGGGACAAGGGGATGAACAGGCATATTGAAGGAGCGAGCGAGGGAAGTGGGCGCGTCGCACGCGCGTAAGGGACGCCTGTTTCAAACTTGACCAATTTTACCGGACCGTCTATCGACGAGATACCCCCACGCCAGTCATGTGATGCCAGCGTGAGATCGGCGATAGACGGGACGGCCTCCGGACTATCTAGGAGGGCCGAAGCAGATAGTTCAAGATTAGTTAACGATTACCCAGGCTTCATAATAGGGTATAGAATAAAATAATTACCGGACTACTGAAGTACTGGGCACAATGTTGAATGACATACATGTGCGGAAACAACCAAGAAACAACCGTCAGGTCCGAGTTGGGTCTGGGTCGCCCTGACCCGTGCGCGTTGAACGTTAACATTGATATTGAACGTTGAACGTTTGAACGGTGACGTTTATGACTCCGACTCCGTCACTCCGAGCTCAGCGTCCTGGTACACGTGATCGCATTAAGGGTTCGAGCTTCGACTGAAGTTTGAACTAGTCCGGAGGCCGTCCCGTCTATCGCCGATCTCACGCTGGCATCACATGACTGGCGTGGGGGTATCTCGTCGATAGACGGTCCGGTAAAATTGGTCAAGTTTGAAACAGGCGTCCCTTACGCGCGTGCGACGCGCCCACTTCCCTCGCTCGCTCCTTCAATATGCCTGTTCATCCCCTTGTCCCCTCCATTCTCTATGCCCGTTGGCTTTTCCAAACTTCGAAGAATGCCCTCAAACACCAAGAAGACCAACGAAAACACATCAACCAGCGTGACGAGATCAGCATAACCGCAGAAATATCAATCAATCCTGGAATTTCTAGCAGATGGAGGGTTTAGGGAACCGTGAAAAGGATCTATTAGTTGAGGAAGAGTCTTTAGAAAATCTCAGGTGAGTTCGGTAGTTGAATTTAAGTCAGCTAGGGACTGACAACTTGCACTGCTTACTTCTAGTGATGCTGAATTACATACCAAGCAAACTGGGACCAAATCTTGTACCGCTAGGTAATCTTTGAAGTTTGGTTAGGAAGAATATTTTATATTTTGTTTGGACGGCCTATCTAAGTCCTGTATCATGGATTGTACAACATAATAAAAGATCTCTACTATACTGCATGTAGTATACAATTTGAAATTGTCTCGATATGGCCCATGGGGGTCGTCTAATCTTTCCATAACTAGTATTTCTTGAAATGGGTTCGGGTTTGCGTAGGGGAAGGGGAGTAAAGGGGAGGACAGCTTCTGTGAGACTGCTTGTACTGCAGTGCAGCGTGGTAGACTCGTTAGGGAGTCGGATGAGGTGCTTTCATTGATCTTCTTGGTGTAAATAGATACTTGAGGGTAATCTTCGATGTTATAGGAGGTCACATTGCATAGAGAACGGAGGGGACAAGGGGATGAGCAGGCATATTGAAGGAGCGAGCGAGGGAAGTGGGCGCGTCGCACGCGCGTAAGGGACGCCTGTTTCAAACTTGACCAATTTTACCGGACCGTCTATCGACGAGATACCCCCACGCCAGTCATGTGATGCCAGCGTGAGATCGGCGATAGACGGAACGGCCTCCGGACTAAGTTTGAACTTGGAGATAACTTAATTATCTCCCAGTGCTAACCAACCAACTGCTACATTTGTTCTCCCTGATCACCACTTTCTATAGTCCTTTTTTATATTGCGCTCTACTATTCATATTATCCACTGGTCATGTCGCCAAAGACTACATTAACTAAGCGGTCGAACTCTCTTCGACAAGGGACTTTATCCTTTGCTTCCATGAAGCGGACATCGTCTACTGCATCAGCTGGAAAAGTCAAAAAACTAGCCACTAAATCTTCTTCAAATGCGCAGTTGAACCTTGATGATGAGAGCAGTGAGGAAGACATTGATGACGCTGAGTTTCCTTCATCTGGCGAAGAAAGCGACCGCATTGTCGAAGAAACGATAGCCAGAGCCCCTACAAGCTCCAAGGCTAAATCCAATAAGGCAGCTGTGGAAGAACATCCCAAAAGTCTCTTTAAGCCAAAGAACAATATAGAAATACTGAAATCTGAGGATAAGGCTTCTTTAGCTGACCTTAACCCAAAGGACCCAAAATGGAGAAAGCAATACGCACTTGCCAGGAAGCAGTTGAACGGACTTCAGCCTGGTAAGTACTTTTGATTCTATATGTATGGTTATATAGCTTAAACCGATCTCAGTCCATGGCGAGAACGAAAATCGGGTTCATGAAATCCTTCGTATTTTCGACTTGTAACGTTTTTTGTTCTCCTTTCGTCCAGTTACTTATCATTATCGTGCTGTAGGTCGTATCAGTATGGCCCTTGTGTAGGGGTAACCCGTCTCGAACGTTGGGAAAGAGCTTACGCGCTTGGACTCGATCCACCATCAGAGGTTTGTTCAGTACGTTCTTTTGATTTGGTGACATGCCTCATGTTTCTGTTAAGATTAAGGAAATTTTGTCCACACGGCAAGGGGTAGAAGAAGCTCAATACTCGCAATGTGTTTTTTACGATGAAGTTTAAACGTCCCCCGGTCGCCGCCGTGTACCATGTAAGCGGCTCCTAGTCATGACATTCAATTTTCTATACTTTCACGTCATTGCTTTCGTTGTATACTATACAGTGCTTTTCGTTCTAGGATCATTTGCTTGTTTTTTTTTTCGCCACTTCGTATGTATCATAGGACATGTTTGAACAAGATTTCGGTTGTCAATCATGAAACTTAGGCACGTTGCAATTGCAAGATAATCTTCATCATTTGATCTTCAAAGTATGCTGTAAGGATTAAGGTAAGTGACGACAGGTTCGTATGTACTTACTTCTTTTCCACGATCACAAGCCGGTCAGCGTGGTGGAAATATTTCCTCTCGAGCATATATGTCACTGATGCTATCAAATTCTAAAGCAGTCGTTGTATCCCTCCATCTCCGTTAGCATTTATGGCGTATTCAGTTCTCGCTTCGCCAACCTGGATTGTGGTTCTTGTTCATGTGAGTCGAATGCTCACCAATGTTGACCTTTAGTTCCCGCTACCTCCCAGGCATTCTTGTGATCTTTGTAGGATTGATTACCTAAATAGGTTATTATGACACTTGCAAAGTATCCGATGGTGTTTTTCGTGTCATCTTGTGCTCTTCTTTGGGTATGAGGTGAACTTGAACTCTGGGTATGAATGTCGGACCCCTCGGTAAAGATTGCACTGTTTCGCTGTAGACTGATTGTACAAGGCCACGTTTCCGGTACCTCAGAAGCTTGGAGCTAAGGTTCTTCTTTAAACAGATTTCCTTTCGCGGAAATTCCAATATGAGGTTCCGATATCTCAGGAATCCGCGTTTATAAGGACTGCACCGCTCCATATGAGCACCTCGCATCTTTTCTGTACTCTGGTTACCTCTAATAATGCCTACCAGCCTTGTCAAAGAAACAGACGTCGATGTGCTAATTATTGGGGCAGGCCCGGCGGGATTAATGGCTGCCAATGCCTTAGCAAGCTCTGGTGTAAATGTTCGGATTGTAGACCAAAGGTCAGGTTGTGCCATCGCCTGTTCCAAGTTAAGAGCTGACGGTAAATAGGTCCCAGAAGGTCGCTGCTGGTCAAGCTGATGGGATACAACCTCGGACAATTGAAATTTTCCAGGTACCCTAATATATAATACATATAAGCTATCAGTTCGCTCAACAGTATCTAGAGCTATGGGCTAGCGGATCGGCTCTTAAAGGAGGCCAATCAGATGCACATGGCGGTAGGATCGAACGCGTTATCCTTCTGTCCTGGACACTAACGCTAAGAATTGACTTGATAGGCATTTTACAACCCTTCCCCCAATGGCGGGATTGAAGTGAATCATGTTCTACATACTTACTCTAATCGAGACACTCAAAGCAACTCTTAGCTCACCGAGAGGGTCCCCGATGTTACAGCATCTTCGGCGCGGTATCCATTTGAGGTTAGATGTTTAACAGCTGGGTGTGGGGTTTTCTAATATCCTCTGTAGGCGACCTTGCATCAAGGTGCTATTGAAGCAATCTTTTTGGAATCTATGCAGAAGCATGGTGTACAAGTCAGTCGGCCTGTTGCGCCGATATCAATACAATTAACCCAAGATGAAAGTAAACTGAAAGACCCGAAAGCTTATCCTGTTAGGGTGCGCATCCCGTATCTTGTTATCATCCAATTCTCTAATATATTTCGCAGGCGGTTTTGAAGAGCCTGCAACCTACAGATAGCCATTCAGATACAGAAGTTGTTCACGCTAAATTTGTCATTGGGGCCGATGGTAATTAAAGCCGCCGTTCTTTTCGGGCGATATATTGACGAACACCTGCCATTTTCCAGGCGCGCATTCATGGGTTCGCAAGTCTTTTGACATTGCTATGGAAGGAGAGCAAACAGACTACATTTGGGGGGTTGTTGATATGGTTCCAGATACTGACTTCCCTGATATCCGTAACAAAACTGCCATACACTCACTTAATGGCTCGTGCATGATCATTCCACGTGAAGGTGATAAAGTGCGGGTTTATATCCAGCTGGGAAACAAAGACGTTATCGACACTAGCAATGGACGGCTGGATAAGAGTAAAATCGGTCCAGAGCAAATCCTAGAGGTAAGCTTAACTGTAATGATTCTACGTACCCAGTTACATTCGTGCCGGTCTATTTCAGGTGGCGAAGAAAAGTTTCTATCCTTACACATTTAAGACGCCGGCACAATTCGATTGGTGGACTATTTATATCAGTGAGCCATTGATCTTTTAGCGGGTATCCAGTGAGCAGAATCTTGACCTTTTGATAAGTCGGACAACGGGTTGCGTCGAAGTTCTCTGTAAACGAGCGGGTGTTTATTGCCGGAGATGCTTGTCATACTCACTCTCCGAAAGCTGGTAATAATGGTATTCTGCCAATTTGATAGGTACTAAATATAGCATTATAGGTCAAGGAATGAATGCCAGCATGAATGACACTCACAACCTTGGTATATACTTTCATTCATATATCATCTTGATCCTGACGTATCACATCACATCACTTATAGCATGGAAGTTATGTCATGTTCTCCGGGGCTGGGCGGGAATACCCCTACTTAAGACTGTTAGTGTCTTCAGAGGATGTGTTTTTTTCGGCTGACATTTCAACAGTATGAGTTCGAAAGACGGAAGTATGCTCAAGATCTTATTGAATTCGACAGACAGTTCGCGAAGCTCTTCTCTGGAAAGCCTCGGACAGAACTGAACCAAGACGGAGTATCACACGAAGATTTCCTGAAGTAGTTCCACTACCTTATGCTATAAACATCATCTGACATTGCTTCTTCCAGGGCGTTCCAGACGTTCGGTGGGTTTACCAGTGGTACTGGCATCCGCTACGAAGAATCCATCATTACGAATGCAACTCATCAAGCACATGCGTCCAAGATAACTGTCGGTCAGCGGATGCCGCCACAAATCCTCATGCGTGCTGCAGATTGCAAGCCCGTGGATATTCAAGACTATCTTCCGTCTGATACTCGCTTCAAGCTCATTGCATTCACTGGAAACACCTCGGCTCCAGCTCAGAGGTCCCATTTACAAAAAGTGGCCGATGAAATCAAGACAGTACTGCAGAAGTATACCCTAACAAATATTTATGACATATTCGATATCATATCCATTACTTCAGTCACAAAGGCAGATGTCCGATACACTAACCTTCCTGAGTTATTCAGGCCACACTGGTCCAAGTAAGTGATACTTCCCTCATGCTTAGTTGTAGATTTGACATATAAATACTGTAGGGTCCTTATGGATGACACTGACGTTCAAGGAAAACAGGGCGGTGATGCATATTCAAATTTTGGAGTCAGCTTCAACGGAGCTTTGGTAGTGGTACGACCCGATGGTTACGTCGGGACAGTCCTTCCTCTGCAGAACATCCAGGAATTGGATGGGTATTTGAGCTCGTTCATGGAAATGCGTTAATAACTTTTTCTAATTGAACCTTTTCTCGCTGTCTTTTTGGGGTATATTGTTAAAGAACGTATTCATGTACTATATTACAGCTTGAATATCAATTAATAAAAGAGCTAGAAAGAAGGGAGTGTATGACGAAGGTGAAACTTTAACGTCGCTTCGCAAGTGGTGGGGCCTCAACACTATCAATCGGTACTCTTCTTGGACCTCCACCCTTCGGTACTGGGGGTTTCGTTGACACCTTAACCCTGTGCGTTGATGTGCCAACTGGCTTAACATCTGTTTTGGTGGATTTTCCCGAGGTAGCTATTCCAGATGGAGGAGTGACCTTGGACATTGTCACACTCGAAGAGATCTTGCCTGATTTCTTTCTTGCCTCGTTCTCTTTCTCCCCAAGCCCCAAGGTGCGTGAACGAGACATAGAAGGAGCGTCCGTCTTTGCCTTTCCTTTCGAAGTTGGAGGTTTCTTACCAGCCTGAGGTGGATGGAATACTTTCGATTTACCCATTGGTACAGGACGCGCCTTTACAACATTTGGTTCAACTTTCTTCTCTTGCAAGGGAGGAGATTCCACGCCAAGCTCAGCGGCTAACGACATCTGCGGCTGAGATGCAGGAGGGAACAGTGGTTTATTGCCACATCCAAGTCCACCATCGTTATCTTCCTCCTCTGTTACAACACCCAAACTTCCGGACGACAACGTTATAGCACGCGGCGGACTGTTAGGCGAATCAGCAAGCATTAGAATGCGACTAAGTGGGCTAGGTTTTGCGGGGGAGTAGGCATGTATCATGCGCTGAGCAAAAGGTTTAGCGACAGGGAAGGCACGTTTTGAAGGAGTTGATGGTATTGGAGGGGAAGGATCTGGGGATAACGAGTCTGGAGGAGAGGGCATCTCTGGGGGGGATAAGTCTATAGGCAATTCTTCAGCATATTGGAAATCAATCTTTGGAATATCTAGAGGCGGTGAAGACTTAGAAGATAGAACAGGTTTCGAAGGTAATGAAGCACGAGGCGAGGGAGGGGAAGCACAAAAGTACTAGGAAGAACAGATGACAGAGGTTTCAAGGAGGAGAAACTTAGAGCAGGTATTGGCGGAAGCACCTCTGTCTCATATGAAGGTATTATCTTCGAAGGGGAAGCTATGGATGATCGCCGTGAAACCCGTGTCGTCCTTCTAGCACTGGCTTTCCCCACAGCAATGGGTTTCGCGGGCGACTTGTGTAGTGGCTTTTTTGGTGATTTCCGAGGGGATTTCTTTGGTGACAGCTTGATTACTTGAGGAACCCGTATTGGAGAGTTAGGGTTTGGTGTCGGTGGAAGGTCTGCTAACATTTGCTCGACTTGCCATGCCCGCTTCTCTTCCAGAAGTCTAAGTCTATCAGTCTTTGAATTCACATTAGTTAAGCAATATCACTAGTAAATATATTCCATACCTCGAGCGCTGCTTTCTCCTTTCCAAGCTTGATAGTTGCCTCCGTGAATCTGTCCCGTTCTTGCTGAAGCTCTAACTTGATCTTGTCTAGTCGTTTCTTTTCCTCATCTTGCAGCGGTGCAGACATAAGCTCCATGCTCATCTCTGAGACGTCATCTTGAACTTTCTTGTGGTCCTCGGCAAATTTATCGAACATGGCCTGCGTTTCTGCTGCTTGCAGCATGTTCTGCTTCTGCGACAAAGCTGCAGAGAAACTCAAGACCTAGAAACAGAGTAAAGAACATAGAACATACCGAGTTCCTCTTTCAAGCTTCCAATTATGCCTTGCAAACGTTCAAGTTCGCTATCCGAAACAGCAGCGCGAGGCTGAGCAGCTTTGGAAGAAGTGGAGGACGTTGAAGCTGCAGGTGTTTCTGAAAGCGAAGCCAACCGATCTCTTAAAGCAGTGAGGACGGTGTTCAGTTTGTTAGAAGGATTATCAACTGGTGTTAGAGGAAAGAGTGTGGTAACGGTATATGGTATAGGCTAGTTCACGTCAGTCAATAACTCCTGAAGAACCAAATAAAGTAGAATACCACAAACTTTTTCTTCGTGCTGAGTAACTTGCGCAATTACTTCCTGAATGCTATTGATTGCCTTCAACACCAACTTTCTCAAATACGTGTTCTCATCCGCCAACATCCCACGCGCCTTCTCAGCTTCATCTAGTGCAATGTCCAAGAATCCCTGAGTCTTTCCTAACAGTTCACTTCCATCAACAATAGCAACATTAGCACATCGGAGTCCTGCTGAAGCGGCGGATAATTTAGATTGTGCTTCAGCTAGTTTCGACCATTTCTCGGTAATCCGCTCAACTTCCTTGTCTCGCTTTTTGAGCTCAGCTTGGTGTGCTGAGCGCACGCCTTGGAGGGTTATACGAGCTCTCTGAAGTTCAGAGCTAGTATGTTTGTGTGCGGATTCGGTATTCTGTAATGTCTTTTGAAGTGCACTACAGTCGAGACCATTAGTGTATGAGAAGTATATATACAGTTGCAAGGACATACGAAAGTCTTGACTTGTGAAGATTTGTCTCCTTTTCTGCACTGGCAGCTTTCTCATTCGCATTTCGATGCATGTTCGTAAGTCGTTCGAAGTCATATGAGAGTGTCCTGTATTTCCCAGTTAGTTCTTCTGTCCTGTTCATATCTTCCTGCAATAAGTATATCTTAGCCCTTGTAATAACGGTTAGAGGAACTAATGTCAACGTACCACACGCTGGCCCAACATCGCCAACAAACATTTAACCACCTTCTCAGACTCTTTAACTGATACACCATCCAAATTCAGTCCAGAACCAGACGTAAACCCGTGTGCAGCTAGCTGGGCGTTGACAAATTCCAGACTTGAGCTTGAGAATTCACCATCTATCGACGTAGAAGCCGAGTCTGCGAAATCGGAGAAAGACGGTGATTGGAGGTCCCAGTGTACTGCCCTTTGGGGAGTTTTCGCCATGGTAATGGCTTGTAGTTTAACCTTTCAACTTGGCGTCGATATCTTGGAGGCTATATTGCCTATGTTGTGAGGGATTGGAAAGGAGATGAAGTTGGGTTTATCCACGCGACATATCACGTGCTCGCGTCTGAGCAGCTGAGGCTGAGCTGTTCATGGCTGTCACGCTGAAAAGTCGCGAACAGTTGGTCTTACTGATACAGTATTCCGAATACTTCCCTCCTGTCTCCCTCTCTTTCAGTGCATTGTCTGCTGGATATCTACTCTGTCCTTGTCATCATGTTCTGTCGTTGGATCTCTGGGTGCCTCACTGCAATTTTATCATGACGAATAGATTTAATAGCCTTCCCATGACAAGCATGCTGCATGCATCCCATCCTTCGGGACCTCATCCAGAATAGTCCAACGATGAGGAACATGACCATCTCACTGTGCAATCGGGGCCGATTCCATCATCCATCCCCGGACCCCTTGTCACTATCTCGTCTAATGACATGGTGCTACTGAGATGATACACAGCGAGGTATATACTTTCTATCTAGTCCTTTCTTTCCTTCTCTGACTGAACTTCATATAGGCACGATTAAAGACCTTCCGGCCGCTCCTAAAATCTCATCTCTCCGAGCTGGCTGCGAGGTGTCAGCACGTACTCTTCCTGACTCGCTTGCAGGATGAGAGTCCGCTGCCACAGGACCACGAAGATAAAATGAGGATCGCAGGTTGGGCTAAGGGATCTATGTACTGATGGGATGTGAGGTCAATTTCGTCATACATCGTCACTGCATCCGTTCCCCACCCTCGTCGCCACTGTTCAGTTGAATGACAACGACGAGCATCTGGACCAACCCGTTCAAACGTCCTGAGGGGACTTGAGGCCAGCCTTATCATTGATCATCACTGTCAACAAGTGTCCGCCTGCGCCATCATCGTCAATACGTTATTCGCACATTCCAGGTCCAGTCGGCTCCCCTGCCTGCTATCGCAATTTGACTTGCTTGCCACTGGTTACCGCTGGCTGCCTTTCTATGACCCCCCTTTCATTTCGATATGATGGGGTGAGAGGGAGGTTTGTTCGATCACCCATAGCAAGAGGAAGGGATTGAATAAATGCAAGATGAGCCATAACGCAAGCAAGAAGCAAGAAGTAAGCGTCTTGTGGCTGAATAATACAGGTCTATTACCTTTTCTGGAACTATCACCGACTTACGCGTCGGCCTTGGCACTAGCCTACTGATTAATGACGCGCTCGTGCAATAAACTTCCTAGCATCTTCGCCTAATTGCCATGAAAGCAATTTGATGTTTATTTTACTATACGATCTCATTACAAGTAGGCACTTACACCAAACTCTGGAAATAAGTACCATGGTTGAGTCAAATACTACGCGGCCTTTTACTTCCGTTTCGAAATTTGCCACCACACTTGTCAACATAGGAACGCATGCAAGAAGGACTCGAACAATATTCATGGTCAGAGGTAGGCTGTGTGGACGCTTCCGGAAATATCGATGTATCCCAAGTGCGAACGACGGTAGGTAGGAAGCAAAATATCCAAAGTGCAAAAACTATAGCTGTAATATAAACATGTCAGTTCGGAATCGACAGTAATGAGTTAGCTTACCTGACCAAATTGCGCCGAAGAAATGGAAAAATCTACTGTCCAGAACAATTCCTAATTGAACTGAACACAACGCAAATACACCGTTCGGAAAGACTAACCCCCAATAGGCCAACGTAAATGGGATTTTCCCTGTCTGTGCGGTAACCAGTATTTCAAGCGTTGACATCACGATCCATGCAATTCCCATGGACCACAAGATCCAAGCTCCAGATAAACAAATAGTGTACAGGACCTGACCATTATGTGGAACCTTTGGGGTTGGGTAATCGTCGTGAAACGGAAATATCTTTGATAGCATTTCACCGTTTACAAGAAGAGAATAGCCACCTTGACCAAGGGGACTAGCTATTATGAAACCAGCCGGAGTTATATGTGCCTTCGGAGGACCATGCAGGATAAGTCGAGTGAGGAAGAGTGTTATTATCATCAATGTGAGGCTCATCCCAATGACAAAAGCACACAACGAAACCCCAGTTGTAATTGAAGCTAAGTTTGTCGAGCTCTCGAGTAGGACATGAGATATGTTTCCCCCCGTTCCCGACAGGACAATCAACGGAATGATTGGTAACACCCAGACAGAAGTTGTTTCTGCCACTAAATGATGCCTTGTATACATCCTTTGACGCGTTTTAGTGTGGATATAGTTAGACATGATATACTCACATAACGTATAACAACCCAAACGCTGTCAAAAATGAAATACCTAAATCCAACCACCAAAAACTCCATAAAGCATAGAGGAAACCTTTACCGCCGAACGACCAGCTACGGTGAATAATTATGCTCTCATCTATTAGGCTTGCCGCGCCAATGGGGAAAGCGCCGACGAAAAGGCTTTCAGTTGGATTCAGTAACGTTTGCTTCAATAACTGCATGCATGTCTGTCAGATGCTAATTTGAAAACTATCAGATGTACATGTGAACTCACACTTGGAAACATCCAGAATCGCAAAGCGGTAATGACAGTGAATGCAGTAAATAAAAATAAATTAAGAAAGTAAAAGCTGAGCGAGATCACTTTTAGAGGAGTACTTCCTGCTCCGAAATGAAATCGAGCGACGAGTACGGAAACTGTCCCTGTGCCCATGATGATCGTAAACCATGCTGGCGAAAACGCACTGTAGAAATGCGTATGTAAGATGCAAGTGCAGCTGCCAGAATCTAGAAAATGACAGACCGAATACACTGGCGAATACTTTTCCGACGAGTGGGCATAAGAGCTCCGAATAGCAACTCCACTCATCGAAAAAGTAGTCTGAGCACTGACAGGTAGTATTAGTAAGTAGAATCTGCTACTGGTGTCTGAAACAGAGTCTGTGACATCATTTTATAGTCTCCTTTATAGTAATTTCCTACACTACTAGTACTTGCGTCATGCTGGTAGCCCTACTGTCCGTAGGTGTCTTTGGCGTCAACTCAACATTGCACTGGGATGACTCTATCTTACTTTTCGTACAGCTCGTCCCATGTACATGCAAATTTCGCATGCATTCGAAATATAACGTCCCAATAGATCGTATGGAAACAAATAACCATAGCAGAAGTGTTGTCAGAGCGTATATAGTTCCAAAAATGCGAAAAAATGGAGACTGAAACACGCCCGCTAGCTGAATCGTGAGATTTGCGTATACGCCCTGAAAACTATCAGAGCGAGTCACGCAATTGCACGCAAAAGTGCAGACACTTACATTAGGAAAGACAAGTCCCCAGAACGGCAGTTGAAAGGGTATTTTCGTATGACGCATAACATGCTGCATCGCGAGAAGTGCAAAAAGGATCCACGCAGTTGCAAAGGACCACAAGCAAAACGCGATGCAAACACATAAAATGTAGATAGTTTCTCCTGCGGAGGCCTGTGACAAAAAGGATGAAGTATCTTTGCCGGTCCTGTAAGGCAACATTGCTTGAAAATTTTCGCCGATCAATAAAATAGCAAAAGCAGATTGTGCCATTGGGCCCAGTGGCAAAAAGGATGAAATGATCTTTGAACCGGCTGGAAGGCCATGGACAATAAGCCGTAGCAGATATATGGTTAGAATCATCATTGCAATCGCAAGGCCGACAACAACCATGAAAACAGAGAAAAAAATAGTCGTCATGGCGTGACGAGCTGAATGAGCCTGTAACGCTTTTGCAAGAACACCCCCAGATGACGCTGCAACGGTCAACGTGACAACAGGTAGCAGCCAAGCAGATGTCATAGTGTCCAGCGAGTGTTTTTGTTGTGTGTTCCTGGCTTAGGGATAAGTGATTTTTGAAAATGATGTTAAGAAATTAACTGTACATTAGATGGATTACGCCCCAGCAACACAGGACAGAGATAGCAACATCTATCCACCATATAGTCCAGATGAAGTACAGGAAGCCAGTCCCCCCAAGTCCATAATGTCTGTAAACGACATCGACCGCCACATTGATCAGCGTTGTAGCTGCCATGGGGAAACAGCCAGTATACATGCTAAACACTGGATCCGCAAGAAGCCTCAACCAAGCATCATGGTCGCGGAAGTATCGCACAGCGTTGAGAACGGTAAATATTATGAAGAGCGCAAGATTCAAGAGGAAGAACGCGAGGCTGAGCACAAATGTCACTTTGGTGTCTTTTCCATATGGGAAGTTATAGCAAAGGATGCTAATAGCACCGGTTCCTGGAGGCGGATGTCAGAAAAGAGCCATATTCCTTCGATGAAAGACGGACCCATTGTAACAGCGAAGAGAACTGGGGACGCTTGGCTAAGAAAAGAGTTTATGTAATTTATTAAATTATAACTGGGGGGCGGGAGCAAGATGTACTCACCGCGTCAACTTGTCGCAGGCACTGAATACAGGATACATGGTGAATGGGTCACTAACGATGAGAAGAAAGGTACCTCAGGATGTTCGAGTCATAAATAAATATAGCTTATATCCGTGCACGGGGACCATGGCGTAAAGATTGCGATCTTCCTGAATTCCGAATTACAGAACTAGCAGGGTTCAAATTGGGTGAAAAAGTAACCAAGTACAAGGTCGGTGAACGGGTTCAAATTACCTAATACAATCTATTTGCATCTGTATGCCTGACCCTGGCCTGACCAGCCCATCGACCTAAATTCAATGTTCATCGTCTTCCCAGCGAGTATCTCACTGTCAGACTCATCCTTCTATGTGTTTGTACGTATAAATATATCGTGTTGGTCCATGCCAACTACCTTGCTGGCTTCCTCCCTTGTTTTTCGTTCAGCTTATTCCTTTATTTTATCCAATAACTCTCATCCTAAAGGATCTTCAGTACATCGAGTCCACAACAGGTGATACTAGGCCAAATTGATAATCCTTACTCTTCCTCATACAGTCCAATGGAAACTCAAACCAATACCCTACTATCTTCAGGTGGTGAACATATTGTGGTCACGACTCGAGTTCAAAAGATTTCCATTCTTCGTTTTTTCCGAAGAGCTCCAGAGGACCACGCCACTACCCATGGAATGCACTCGCCGCGTCAAGTAAAGAAGTCCAAGAGCGATAGAAAAGCGAAAAAATCTGCGTTGATAATTCGCTCATTGATTGTTGGTTCTGGCAATTCTGTTGTAGCGGTCACACCCGCTGCGACAAGATCGCATATGAGCAAAGTCAAATCGCAGCTTGGGCAGCCCAGCTCAGCCAAACGAGTCATTGATCAGTTACGGTGCTTGCCTGCATTCGACTCTGGGGAGTCGTCCTTGCAGATTTCTCACCCTATCCATGCCGTTTGCCTCGAGCACACGGAAGCCGAAGCAGATAACATACATTTCTCTAAATTATCTTACGATGGCCCAACTATTAACCAGCTCGGCTTTCCTGCCATTGTTTCTGCCCCAATTGATAACTTGGCTACACTATTTACTGAAATGCACGTAGTGGATCTCATCAGTACCCCAATGCTTGGACTTGGTCAGCCAGGAGATGGAAATGGTATTCTGGTTGGTTCTGTTCCCACCGCGGAAACTGTTATAGAAGGCATAAAACAGATTACTCCCGAGCTTATGGCGCTGGGCTATGCCACTGGTAAAGCAATAATCCCCGACCACACAGGCTTGTATACTCCTTTTGTCAATCACTCTTCTATTCACCAATATAAACAGGTGTTTATCCTCCTACTGATCGCATGTCAGTCTTGACCTGTAAGTTTATGAATATGCACCTCTTCGATATTCCTGTTCAAAGTGGATATTAGATTGGTGGGGCCTTGAACTTGTGCTCCCTGCGCCTACTATTGCATATCTAGATGTGTGGTTGTCTCCTTTCTGTGCTCTTTCCTAATTGTTCACATTTTGACCAGAATGTCCAATCCATCTCAAACGCGGTTGTGAACTTCCTTTCAGCACTCGCATTGATAAACAATGGTGTACGAGAGATTTTACCATTTATTCGATATATAGGGCAGTTTGTTGAATTTGAGTTCAATACAATTCGGAAGCAAGATAAAGGACAAGGGGTAGTATGTGCAGCGACATGGTGCGGTCAAGCGTCATATTTAAATGTGTTCTCTGATTGTTTTGATCTTTCTCGCAGGATTATGCCTGCGGCAATGGTATTTATTTGTACCACTTGAATATAAGACATCGATCACTAACAATAATATATATATAGGTTCCTCGTCCATGGGATTTTGCTCCTCCGCCTCAAATTATAGGGTCAACGGAAAAGATTTTGCCCGAAACGTCAATCCCTAAACCTACCCCCCCGATAGCAGACAGTCCACTGGGCATGGTTACCACCGAGACATCTTCGTAGATTGCACAATCCACGTAGTCTCATCTAATAGACCCCGCCTCCACTTTATGACCGATGAACGAACGAATGTTAACGATTAACGATATATATGACGAATCTTATTTCCGTGTCCTTATATTGGGTATTGTAGAACTACAGCTGTATTTATATATCAAGTTTACAGCTCCCCCATATACTTACATTACTTTGATGATTATGAAATTTTTTGTACAGTAACTCAACAGTAACTTAGTACGTGACATTGTTCTTCCTGTGAAGGATTTAAAGCAGTACCTCTTAAGAAGTGTGCTGGTCTAAAACAAAAAAGTGGACATTTGGAGGATTGAACTCCAGACCTCACGCATGTGCAAGTATTAATGCGAAGCGTGCGCGCTACCACTGTGCCAAATGCCCATATATTAAGTTGCAAAATAACGGCATCAGGGCGGAAATGATAATAAATGGGGAACGATCGGGGGAAAGGGACTGACCAGCAGTTGCGTATGAACAAGTTTAACCGGTCCGCAGCTTTGAAAGATGAGGATGGGGACGAGCTTCTAACAGCCAGGCCAGAAGCAGTCCATTCTGTTGTAAATAAGTAGCATGATTTTGGTCCATAAAGAAATAGACTACAGCCCAAGCCACATGATGTTCCACAAGAAAAGCAAACATATGAAGAAAGCCGTTTCCTAGAGACCAGGGATGATGTGACAATAATTACAGACCGTATGCATGCTTCCGGTAGAACATGTGAATTCTCTCAGGAATTTCCCCGCGGTGTAGAAGGACATGGGACCCTAGCAGTAAGAGTGGGCTTTGGATGTCTAAGGCGAGGGAAGGTTCTCTCGTGAAATTAAGTAGAGCCAGACTGCGCTGTGGAGTGCGAAGAGCTTGTAACCAGTTGCATAGTAAGCCACGGTCTAGAGGAGACCTGTCGCGGCCGAGTAGTTCCGAAGAGCTGGCCACAAGGTAGGGTAGCGTTGCAAGATGCTACCGGTCATGTCGTTCACTTAAAGAGAATGAATCATAGGTAAAGACACAAGTGAAAAGGCTTCTTTATAACGATCAGTTACATACAAGTTCAGAGACCACGGCTTCCATACCTACTGTTACATGAGTGACACACTAAGAGAGACGACTATCTGGGATTCATTTATTGCAGATGTATATCATAGGTGATGAATAAGATAAGATGCGCAGGAGGGCGCCAGAGCAAGTAAGGCAGTGGTAGCGGTGAGTAGTAGGGGTGCAAAGTACAAAGTGGGCAAGGCAGAGATTGGCGGAAGTGATTACATAATAGGTTTTCGATGGTGAGCTCGGGTCATGACATTCCATTTGTAAAGCCAGACCCAGCCAGCGTATCCCTCAGACTCTCTTCCTCATTCCAATTTTCGTTTCTTTATTTTCTTTCCAAAATATTGTATACAGGCTCGCTGATTCCCTTTGTCCTCATTCCTATCCCCAGCGATGCCTGGCGTTGCTCTTCACCCCAATTCTACTCCCGTACCTGGGCTCGGAGGTCTTCCCGCAGCCCGTAAGTCGATGCCACCTCCCTCTCTCCACTTCACCACTCGACCAACCACTATACCAGCTCCCCAGAACGACTCCTCTAGACACCCCGACTTCATCTCAGAGATCAAAGCCAACGCAAGGGAATCCGTCAACAAGAGAACCAAGGGTGCTTCACCCTTGTCTATGATTCGATCCGCTCAGACTATGCTTGTCCAAGCCAAGGACTCCGAGTCGAAGGGGGATCTGCGTGCTGCATTGGCATCTTACATCAAGACTGCGAGCCTCGTCAAGATGACCATGGATTCAACAGAGTTTTCTCAGGAGAGGAAAGGAAAGGGCGGAGTGCTGCGCAAGGAAGTTAGCGATTTTCTCGACGTATGTGCCACTTGTTTATCTCTCTGATGCAACTACCTCATCACTTCACCATTCACAGGGGGAAGGCCATGATCTGCCTGCCTTATCTTCGGCCGTAGAAGAGAAACTGAAGGCAATGGATCATTCTCAACCACCGTGCGTTCCTAGTTCTAAATGTTTCTTCACACGAATATTCCTCATCCAAAATGCCCTCTAGCAATGCCTCGGACTCTACCGAGGCACCTAGCAAGCCAGCACGAAGCATTGCAGAACGCGTGCGTGCATTGCAGGACAATGGGTTGAACGATGCATCCATGGGACCACCGAAACGCATTTCGCGAGACATATCAAACCTCCCTTCACCACCTCATTCCGCAACCCGTTTTCCTTCATCTTCTTCATCCACCCAACCTCAGTTACCCTCCATAACGACCGTATTCCCTACTTCACCACCCGCAGCGCCAACCCCATCTGTATTTGTGCCAACCTCTGCCCTTGGGCCACCTTCTCCGCAATCATCACCGTCCTCTTCACCCCAAATGAACAACTTCGATCTATCCGGCTTTACACAGTCCTTCCCGCCCATCGATGAGCTAGACGAAACATTTCATCTCCCCACGGTGCCCACGGGCGTAAGCGTCGCATCGAACAAGTCTAACGGAAATAAGGACTTTAGAAATGGAGATTCAAGCTCGGCAAGTCCTATAGCGTCATTCAGGAACTTTACGGTACCGATCGAAAGACCATCAAGTACCCCGATTACACCGGTGAATAACGCATTTGCGAGTCGTCCTGCGTCGCCCATAAAAGCATCGTCATTTAAACCGTCTGGGCTGGGCGCGTTGTCGTCTGTTTCGCGGCCGCCTATTCCAGTGAGAAATGCAGCTACTCCGAAGGAGCTCGCGTCGTACATCGACAGCTGGAACGTTTTGCTTATTGATGTGCGAAACCGGGGGGAATTTGATCAAGAACATATCGACAGCAAATCGGTAGTGTGCATTGAGCCTCACGTGTTGCAACGGTCCAAGTATGTGTCTATAGTATTTCCAAGTGCCTTGTCACTAATCATGTTCATCAACAGCTTAACAGCATCAGCCTTGGAAGACTCTATGGCCGTTGGTCCACGCAATGAAGGAACCCTCTTTGGTAATCGCGACAAATTTGACCTTGTGGCAGTCTACGATTCTTCTTCAACCAGCTTTGGCAGTGCTGGCTCTCCCCTCTCCATTCTACTTCGCGTGATATCAGAGCAAGCATTCACAAAAATGCTGAAACGTATGCCTATGATACTTATTGGCGGATTAGAGGCGTGGAAAAGAGATATTGGTGACAAAGGCATATGGAGAAATGAATCCACACAGAACGAGACTCAGAGACCTTCGCCCACACACGCACCAGGACCCATGTCTAATGGACATTTCACCAACGGGCATTATTCTCCCACTATCATTGATTCTACACAGACTTGGATGCCGAAGATTAATGGTGATGTGGGACATAGGACCGCTTATTCTGTTGATCATGCTTCTGGACATGCAAGGTGAGCGATGTTGTTCTTCAGGAACTGGAAGAAGGTTAATGATGACGTTTAGGTCTCCTGCGGATGTTACTTATACCGGTTCTCATGCTGCTCCAGAACGCCCAATTGGAAGGAGACCTGCACTTTCAAGGCCTGCCTCTGGCTCTCTATCGTATTCCCGCGGTATAGAAAATGTATGTATGATTATTCCATCCAGCACAGTTTCTAAGGGTTGCCCAGGTTCCACCACCTTTGCCTCTATCAGCGGCTCCGTCCACAAACAGCTTTTCGTCATCCTCTTCATCCATACAATACCCCCAATTTCCCAGACGTATATCCCCGACTGCCTCAGGTTCTGCTTCTGCTTCCATTATTTCTTCTGGATTTTCACCTCCAACCCCTTACACTTCTGCTCCTATCTCTTATGATATAACATCACCACCGCAAGCATCTATCAATCCTTCAGGTTTATCTCGCCGAAGAAGTGACTTCGTTGATCAGTCTCAAGAGGCGCTTCTATCCTTTAACAATACCTCTCGTGCCCCGATAGATTATCCCGAATTGCGTCCTCCACCTGCCGTGGCCTCGCCTGTTTTGGAGAGACAAGATAATCGTCGCGTCGCGCCTAGTTCTTTGCCCGTGACGAGTTCTGCTCCTAAGCCGCCTAGAGTTAATTATGAGTATCCCCCTACTTATTGGTTGGATATGGAGATTGGCACGTCGGGCTTAAAGAATATGGGGAATACGTGCTATATGAACGCGCCGGTTCAATGTTTAAGTGCGACGTTCCCATTTGCGCGATTCTTCACAGGTAAGTGAAAATTTTGTTACTTACATCGCATGTCACTAATTGATTTACAGAGGGACGTTGGAAAAGTGCAGTCAACTTTCAGAATCCACTTGGTTCCAAGGGTGCATTAACGGCATCTTTTGCGGAGCTCTTGCGCGAGATGTGGGGCGGCGACATGCCTTACCTTGTTCCTGGCGATTTCAGGGTGGGTGTTTCTTATGTCTGCAGTTAAAAATGTGTTCCTCATTTTTGCTTTTAGAGAACTGTTTGCAAATTAAATGCTCAATATAACGGCGCCGATCAACACGATTCACAAGAGTTCCTTAGTTTCCTGATTGATGGTATCCACGAAGACTTGAACCGTATTCTAGTCAGACCCAAAATCACGAGCACACCTGAACAAGAGGCGGAGCTGGAGACCCTTCCTCAACAGATCGCTAGTGAACGGGAGTGGAGAACATGGCGATCGTCAAATGATAGTCTTATTGTGGACTTTTTCCAAGGACAATTTAGGAATCGTTTGAAGTGTTTAACATGTCATACGGTACGTTGACTAGTACAACTGGAGGGAAGTTGCTGATATCCTCGCAGACGTCAACGACATACAATGTATTTTCTATTCTTCAGCTGCCTATACCCCATACCAATAGTAGCAAGGTGCACATTCAAAGTTGCCTCGATACTTTATTGAACGAGGAAATCTTGGAGAAGGATGATGCATGGGATTGTCCTAAATGCAAGACGAAACGAACTGCTTCAAAGAGGCTATCTCTCGCACGGCTACCTCCTATCCTTCTTATCAATTTCAAGCGATTCAAATACAAGGGAAAGTTTGTGGATAAAATAGATACCTTCGTTGACTTCCCTATGAAATCCCTCGATCTTACCAACTATATGCCTGCTCCTTTACCTCCCGGTGCCGACAAGTCGGAGTTGAATGGAGGCTTACCTTTGTCACCGGACGATCCACGAACACAGCTCCCACCGTACAAGTATGATTTGTATGGAGTAACCAATCATTATGGTAGCTTAACTGGCGGCCATTGTAAGTGTCCTTTCCTGGCTTTAACTATGGATACTAATTGTCTTTCCAGACACCGCATCCATAGCTTCCCGTGGAGGTTGGATGTACTGCGACGACAGCAGTGTGAGGCCTGTCGATCCCAAGTCCGTCGTGGTAAATAACAATCCCATTAAGCTTGTATGCTATTTACTAAAATATTTGATTACAGAATCAAAAGGCGTACGTCTTGTTTTACAAGAGAGTCCGACAGTAGATTATACAATTAGTTATTCGATATTCCCCTTCGTTTAAATCGGTTTCTTCTAAATGTAGTCATTTGTATTCTAACCTTCATTCATTACTTCTCGCTGGACTCACTCCGGATATGTAACTTTATAGTCCTAATTCATGACACCATCATGCTCATAGCTTCTGTGTTACTTTCGGTTGTTTCGAAATGGCATTTGTGACATATCCATTTGTCTGATCCATCGGGATAGAATGCAGGTGAGAACTGAGATCGACAACGCGAACATTCAGGTTCAGAGGGTGTTGTATCGAAGGGCGTGCTGGAAGCCCGAGAGACTGAAGTTTCACTGCGCACGTTCAGTATAGTGTCCAGCCGTCTCGCCTTACGCAGTAAACCATGGGCTTGTCCGACAGCGGCCTGCTTGTAAGCTTGGCAATATACTTGCAGGGCCGTCTATGGATGACGAATGAGCAAAGTAATGACAATTAGAAGGGTTAGCCTACCTCTCCACCTTCATTTGTCTCGCAGATATCGTAGATATCGCGTTTACTATGATCATGGTCTTTACAAGACACAATTGCATTCATAGCGCCAGTTTCTCCTTTGAATGTTGTTGTGATCGTCGTATCCCGACGACTGCTCTTGACCTGCGATGATACAATCAAAAACTCTTCTTCAGTGTCAAGAACATATCACATACTGGTTGTATTTCGAAACCAAATTTATACTCTTGTTTCCAAGCACACGAAGCATGATATTCCTTATTACAATCACTACACCGAATAATGGCACCTTGTACTTGGTTGCATATAGAGCAGTTCTATGAATGTAGTTTAGAGGACGTATTCTTGAATAGTACTGGGATAGACTTACTGCCTCCCATTTATGACTTGAAATGGTGCTGAGACCTTCAACCAACCGTAGCCGAGAAGCATCGGTAAAAGTTAGCTCCGGCATAAATACGGCGCATAGGATATGTGCCCATCCTTGGCCTTCTGTTGGCTTGCAAGCCCGCAGAAACGAGTCAGGATGAGGATAAGGTCTCCGCTTTTTCTCCTCATTCGACGCTCGCGGACATAGTAAGCAATCAGAGTTCTAAAAACAGGTTTAGAAATCTAAATATAAGGTGCTCGAAATAACCGTCACATACAATAGATGCCTCCAATGTGTCTTCGTTCTCACACAACTCACAACTCCATACTTCTACAGCAGATGGGTCAACAATCGCGCCGCACGAACCTAGAGATATATTAGTTAACTCGGAACGCTGTGGCGATACATCTATTGAGAGGCTTACCCGCATGTAATCTGACTTGACATTTCTTGCACTTGAGAACTTTCCCAAGAGGACCGGTCTTTGAACAGGCAAGACAACGAATCTGAGGTGCAGCTGAGACCGGAGGCGGGGGCGTTGATCGCACAGAAGTAACGGAGACACTTGTCTATTGAAGAAAAAGAGTAAATTGAAGGGGTGAAACCCAAATATAAAGTTTACGTACCCTTGCTCGTTTAGTTGAAGGCCCTGCCAACGGCGTACCTTCACGTTTCTCCGTAGATCTGGTCTTCGTAGCAGGCAGGGATTCTTCGCGGAGAGGCCGTACATTCAAATCTGCATACTTTCTCCAGTTGGTACCGCACATTTCACATAAAAGATTAGTTGATAATCCTCTTGGAGCCTTCCACCAAACACTAGATTCTCGGGTTCTACAAGCACCGCAGCTGGGTGACTTAACAGGTAGGTCTACAACAGACTCTTCGTCATCAGGCAATCCAACACGCTGACCATCCGTAGCTTCAGCTAAGCTACCGTACTTCTTGCTGATAGGCTTCGGAGGAGGACCGAATTTCCGGATTCGTTCGTTTTCTTCCCCTAACTTTGAACTAGAAAGGGCAGAAAATGTCAAATATACTATCATACACCATAACAAATTAACCAACCTCTTCCAGTGTCCGTAAAAACGAACAACTTCGGGCATAGAGCGCGTTACAACTTCGTCACGTACGGCACGAAGTTCAGCACCATGAAGATGGATTGCATCTTCGAAAGCAACAACCTCTTCCCGCGACCAGGGTTTATCAGCATAGGGGGTTTCTTGCTTCTTCCACTAAAGAATAGAGTTAGCGGGAAGCTAAAGCTTCCTTGGTTGGTGAGCTTACCTTCTCCCCCGTTCGGATGGGACCCCTCATACTTACGCCCGTGAATGGCTTCGCAGCTAACGCTGCGTCTGAAAATCTTCGAATGACTTCCGTTAGCCAGTCCACGCTCGACTTTAACTTCTGGTCGTCGGTAATAGTAGTTTTACACGATTCAACTAATTGCTATTAACGAATATTATCGCAGCGTCAGTACACGAGCGCTTACCCTCGGCCACTAAAAGAAACAATGGTAAATACATTATGTAACCCGAAGTGATGAAACCACGCACCTTCCGCCTCTGTCAAAGTGTTGATGATTCCCAGCACTTCGATCGTTGTGTCGCTACCTCTTTCTTCCATGTCTGCAAATACTCAGATAATTGACACGTAAATGGAAGAATAAGCAAACCTGGTGGATATGTGTATGGTTTGGGCGTCGGTGGTACGTTTGCTTGATACTTCGGGCCTTGTCGTGTGGCGGTACGGGGAAAAATAAGATCGTCCGGATCTAGTTCATCTGTTAAATGTACCATCCTTCACGAGTTAGGTTACAGACGTACCAAGTGTATCCTCTGCAACTGTGTGTTGACTGTATCTTCTGAATATAACCGGAATTGATCTATGGGAAGAAACTACTTACCCAAAGTAGCGGAAAGGCCACATCTTGAAATGTTTTATGGGACAGTTCTCCTCCTCTCAGCTTGCGTCTTATCCTTACGAGGTCGTCCCCGTCCTCTTGGAGCTGGGGCATTGGATTTCACCCTGGAAGGTTGGGGTGCAGAAACGCGAACTTCGTGGCTGTCTACTTCTTCTTCATGCTTTCGAGAGCAAGGAGCACATGTCCACCCGTACCCTCGAGAAGGCTTGGCGGCGAGAGGTGGTTGGACGCATCCCATATGGAAGAATCGTTTGCAACGATCGCATTGTACGGACTCTTGACTAGAAGTAATCCATTATGGTGTGCTATTGCTGGCGGGTTCAATTAACTTACCTTGGACACCAAGCTTTGCAGGTATCACAGAGTCGAATTGTATCTGTTAGGTCAGGTATAACCTCTTTCTCTGCCACCACGTATTCATACCGTGAAGTCAGAACATCCCTGATGTTCTCAGGTACTACAAACATGAGCTCTATGAGGTCTAATAAATAGCATTGAGAATAGGACATGTACATACAGTTACGAACATCAGTTGCCTGAATAATTTCAAATTCTTTCTTGATATATGGATCAAACAGACGGTTGAAGTAGAATCTATCATCGCGTTTCTTCCAGCCAGCTAAATCAGAAATTTTGTCTCTGTGAAGCACGTGGCATTTGGCGCGTAGTTGATTAATGTCGCAAACCTCCGAATATATAGCAGCGAGGAGGAGACGAGAGTCAGCGACGGGACGGTCGCTAACATCACTGGGACGATAATACCAGGCAAGACGAACACGCGTGTACAAGTAATTTTTACCATCCTCCCCCTTTGGGGCATCTTCCGGGGGGAGGAATTGCATAATTCTGGCTATTGAGTACGGGGTCCCGTCCCGAGTATCCCAACTAGGGGAACAGTAGACATGGTCTGCAAAAATATGTTAGATATACTCAAATAATATGATTTCGACGTAGAGACGAATTATACCGTTTACTTTTACCAGTTCACCATTTTTGAGGTAGACAGGGTGTGACATGGTTAAGTGAGGAAACTGAGCTTAAAAACCCAGAATGGAACGAAGAAATGGGAAAAAGACCAAAATGGAATATAAAAGCAGGAAAGAATGCTATATAAACGAGCCGAATATTTAAGAGAGATAGTGGCGAGAATTCGACGAGAGGAAGCGTTGATTTCGTTGAGAGAAGGTGGAGGAGGGGAAACAAGAGTGATGATTGTAACTCCGACGACTCGTCGAAACTGAAGCTCTGAAACAAGCTGTAGCCAGAACAGATCCGCATTGATTCAAAAATGCCCACATAATCCTCTCGTGCCAAAATACCATTGTTGCTTCCCATTTACCTTTACTGAACCATATTTTTCCCTACCTAGCTCGCTCAGTAGCCTTTCGCGAGGCGTACGTGGCCATCGCATAACCACCCGGAATAGAAATAGTAACCAACGATAAGTTCACGGCAGCCGCGCTTCAATAGTGCAGCTTCTATTATATATATTATACACTATTTCATCGTGCGCCCACTCGAATTCTCTCTTTTTTCTTTTAGTTGGATCTCGTTTTTCCAGTGATTATTTCACGGCAGGGCCAAGTTCATTAGCGTACGATATCTGTACAGCGTATATGTACTATACTATATCTGCCTTACGCTAAGTGTTTTCGTTCAGGTGACCCCCAGGGCGTCTCAAGGGTCAACAACTCAGAAACCTAATCTTCTATGAATTGCCTTTCCATAAAGGATATGTGGGTTATTTTATGTGCGCGCACATTGCAGTGTGGCTATTCGACTGGAAGAACTTTCATTGATATGTTGATGCATGATGGGCTGACGGCAACAACTTTCATGCAGTAGGTTTTACGGTTACATGAGAAACCATATAAATAAATGGTGGCGATATGGGTACGTTGGTACAAAAATATGGTCGCTGACATTGCGGAACAGCTTAGGTAGCTAACCTTCTCGCAGCAAGCTAGCGAAAGTGGCTGCCGTAACATGTCGATTTCAGGCACGTCTTCGGCGTTCCGGAGGCATCACCCCGTCCGCCAGCCGATCAGCTTACTCATCGAAATGCCTTGGTATTTGAGGGGTCTTTCCTTTTCCGTACAAACATTCCGTGGTTTACTCCCCGCTTTAGCACTGGGCTCCCGTCAATCAAGCGTCACGCTCATCATCCTGGCACGGTCATTAGCCCACGCTAATCTTCTTCCTCCCCTTCCCCTCCTCCCCTCCCCTCTTGCTATTGCTGCCCTAGGGCACTCGTAGCTGGTTACAACCAGGTTACAGATGCACCAGGCTTCTTCAGACTGGGCAAAGGATGTTGCTTCGTACCAAGGGAGCGAGAAGGCCGACCATCTCACGCAGGCAGCACCAACGTCTGCCACTTCTACCGCTGCTGCAGATCTCTTACCCGCTCCCGTTACACAAGGAACAGGCTCAAACTCCGTTGGAGGCAAAAGCAAGCGGAAGGTTCGCGTAGGAGTACTTAGAGTTACATGGGCAAGGTTCAAGAAACGTGTCGGCACAGGGACTGCACCCTCAAGTTCTTCACCGCTCGATAGCCACCCGGAGAGTGCATTTGCTGTCAGGCGACAGGGAGAGGGAGAGGGGGAGGAGGATTCTGATCCCGTCGATGAAGTAGTAGTGGATAGGGTGTGGTCAGAAGAGGTTCGGACGTCAACCACACATTCTGAACTGGGCGGCAGCCCTGAGAAATCTGGAAGTCATCCTGTTGGTGCCACCAGCGACCACGAAAGTGTTCTACCAGAAGGAATCTGGGGAAGCTCAACACCTCTCATTATTGTACGCTATCGAATATGGCCCGCGATACTTGGTTTTTTCAGCACACGGTTTATTGATGAAGCATCCGAACGTCACTATGCACAGGTTTGTTTTCCCCATGTAACTCAGGAAAGCTGACTGAATAGCGCTAATCTTAAATGAATGATCGCAGGAGGATTGGTTTCTCAAAAAGTCACTAGCACTTTGGGCTTCTGTATGGCTGATAGTGAATTGGGTGCTTGGTTGCGCCTTTATCCCACACAATCCCGTCGTGAACATGGACAAAGTTTTCTACTTCGGGGTAAGTGTACTGCTCATCTATGACGACATACCTGAGCGGAATTTGAATTAACCTTTGCCACGGTCACCAGGTTGCACCTGTTCTCAGTTTGCCGATCCTGTATGTATACTTATTTCAGATTGTGATGCTCGAAAAACATATCTGATCATGATCCTAGGTTTATGGTCATGTATGATTGGCCTCGAGACCGCTCATTCTTTTATCAAGCCTTCCTTGTGGTTTCTATCTGGTGTTGGTAAGCCGCGGATGTATCTTGGAAGTATGAAATCTCGATCTTAATTCGATCATTCCCCGCAGGTCATTTTATCAAGTGCTATTTATGTAAGGGCCCTTCGCTCTGTTGTCGCGGAGTCTCTTACATCTCTTAACTAGCTTACTATGTGGCTACTACACCTCGACACCCAATTGCCAGGGCAGAGACTTTATGGCTACATTCTACTACACCTCTGTATGGGGTTATTAATCTTGTTGCGTTTACTCCCATCTTACCTTGTACACATCAGGCCCTTCAAACCATTGCCCTTTTCGGTTTGAAACTTAATCGCTTCCCAGCAGCAGTTGGGGCTGTGGTGTTCTACCTTTTGTATGATTTACTTTTAAACCTTCGTTGAATTGTGTGTAACGGTGCATATTTACAGTGCCTCTGCGACAATGATTCCATTGAGGAGGACGTGGGGACGAAGTCGGTATTATTTAATTTCATCAGCAAAGAAAGAAACTAATAAGACTTTCATAAAGGTCTCATTAACTTTTTCATCTTTCAATTTTGTAAGTTAGTTTCCATTCTTAATGTATCTATTACTCATACGTGTCTTAGTCCTAATTTATGTGCACTATATGCGAGAAAGCGTGAGTCCCCCTTATGCGATAATGAATTCCTTGAAATGAGCTGTCCTGTAGTCGGAGCGTCGATTATATATTTTACGTGATCAGTTAAAGATGCAGTATCGGGTATGTCTGAACATCATCATAATGTCTTGCATATTATAAAAGTTTGTAGGCTACTCAAAAAGCGCAGATCAATGAAAAGAAAACGGCGGACTCGAAGCGGAGGCTCACATCGTACGTCTTGTCCAACTGAAGTGTGCTTGCATATGTTAACTTTTGATCCTGTAGCTATGTTTTTCATGATAAGTTCCTTTTCATTCCTCAGGAAGTAACTGCCTTACGTTATAATTTGCACAGGTCCGAGTTCCACTGAATACGGCACGTACGTGATTCTTAGATTCGTCCACTAGGCCGTTCACGCTGATTCCTGAGCCAGTTCTAGCCGTTCAAAATATGGAAGCATCTGGGACTATAGCCAAGGACCAGGAAGTGGAGTTCAATGCGCTCTCCGGCAGTCTTACTATGATGTCCAAAGGTCAGCACATTATAATCTTCAAGGTGATCTGACATTAATTCCGTTACTTATGTATAGTTTTGAACGATGTTTTGGATTTGTATGTTTCACCATCTTAATGTTGCACGGATACTTACGTCTACATTGTTCTCTCAGCAATCGCATGGACAGCGGTAAATTTGAATCTGCCTCCAGGGTACATTAATACCGATTCTGTAAACAGTTTCTCATACTGATCATTTCTACTATTAGCCTTACGCATTTCATCAAGTGATGCGGTCTCTTTTCATTCCATTACGGATGTCAACGGATGCCCGTGGATTAGAACTGGAAACACATCTTGACCCTAACATTGACATGGTATAGCACTGTTCTTCAACTGCCAAGATTAGACCTGACAGTTTGATAGATTGCCAGACGAGCCACCTATGAGGCTACGGGAGTGAAGGGGGAAACCATCAGAAAAGAAATACAGGATCATCCTGAGGTCGAGGGTGTAGTCACCGGAGACGAGACCCGGTTGCGCCAGATAATAACCAACCTTACTAGGTACGCGTCTACCAAGAGGTGGCAGGCTTATTTCTGATCCGCACTCTAGCAATGCGTGTAAATTTACTCCTACAGGTGGTAAATTAACCATTGCAACGAAGCTGGTTCTTCCGGAGATGGAAATGTCGTTCAGGGAGGAGGAAGACCTATCTTTGAAGAAGATAGAAACAGGCACGTCTTCAAGCGATAATCAGCATTCTCTTTCTGCTAGCCACCTCAGCAAACATAATATTGAGAACGGCAAATCTCCGCCGGCTATAGAGCGGATCGTTGTTCGCATTGAGGTAACCGATACCGGGTATGGGATCAAGCCAGATGATATGGCACACAGTAGACTTTTCTGTGAGTTTAAAGAATTTAGACTTACCATTTTTTGACTAACACCCGCTACAGCTGCATTCAATCAGACTGAGCAAGGTAGACAACAAGGTTCGCCGAGTGATTTATACGTTGTCTTGCCTTATTAATACATTCTTTAGGCGGCAAAGGGACTGGGCTAGGCCTTGCGCTCGTTCGTCAAATAGTAAAGATGACTGGAGGTCGTTTGGGTGTTCGGTCGAAAGTTGGTGAAGGTTCAACATTTTGGGTAGAGCTCCCTTTGGGTGTTGGCAGGAAAGCTCTTGCTGGACCCCACGATATGTCCCTCGACGGTTCTTCTACTGCATCGTCTAATCTTGACAGAATCAAAGCCGCTGCCGCTGCCGCCGGGGTCACTAATGGTCAGCCAGAGGGCACGACGAACGACATAATAAGGGCAGTAGATGCGGCCGCGATGAAGGCTACGCGAATTCCTTCTCATACAGCTCGTAAAAATGCAGCCATGCATAGTCTTATGGAGCAAGGTTGGTGATCTTTCCAAGTTGGACAGTATTTCGGTTTTAAAGCGTTTACTAGGCGGTCGGGTCGAGCTGATGTTGAAGAATGACGACTCTCAAACCACCGTTCCGACTCGAACAATCGGAGACATGTCTACTGGAACACAGTTCTCTTTACTGTTATCATGCTCGAGTGATAATCCTTCCGAGAGCCCTCAGCAGGCGAATCCTCGCGATCCAGAAGGAGAGGCATCTGACGCGTTATCTGCAACAACCCTAGAAGTCCCACCATCTCCTTCGGTACAGGGTCGTCCGACGTTTGTTCCACTTCCCAGTCCGCGGTCATTTTCAGTGGAGTCTCAACCGCCGCCGACTACGTCGACACTTTCACATACATCTGCTGGATCTTCTGCAGGCCTTATGAATTCGTTTGGTGCAAGTCATGCTCGCAATAGTCCTGCATCTTCCAACGCGACGCTCCATATTATGCCAGGCATGCCGGTTCTTGTTGTCGATGATGATAACCTGACAAGAACGCTGATGAAACGCCTCCTTACACGACTGGGGTGTACCGTCACGCTTGCGGAGAATGGGGAGATTGCGCTTGAACTTATTCTTGGACGGTCTGTGCGTGGAACGCCTTCAACGGATGCATCTCGCAGCACAGCACCCATACTAGAACAACGAGAGGAAAGAATTAATGCGGGCGAGGAAAGTAGATATGCGGTGATATTCCTTGATAATCAGATGCCGGTCATGTCAGGGCTTGAAGTGGTGGAGAAGTTGAGGGAGTTGAAGAGGAAGGACTTTGTCGTGGGCGTGACCGGTTAGTTGAATCATTGCGGTTAGTGTACGCGCATACTGATGTTTGCTCTTTGCCACAGGTAATGCATTACTGAGTGGTAAGTTTTGTGTTGAATTCGGCACAAATCATTGTTAACTTCTTTCAGATCAAAATGAATACTATGATGCTGGAGTAGATCGGTATGTCTTTCGAATTGACTCTAAGATGCGAGAACTGATTTGTGGACTCACCTAGCGTGCTAACGAAACCAGTACTGGAACGTAGTCTTCGCGAGATGTTGATTGTTGCAGACGAGCGACGAAAAACTCAGCAGCAGCAATCGACGAATGCTACTACTCCAACAACATAGTTGCGTGTTAGGCATTATTTCCTTTTTGGGTTATCGGGCTATTCTCTTCTGGTCTAGGAGTTGTTTATGCCTTTCTCTCGTCGGATTGGACATTGTTCGATATTGCTTTTGGGTATTGGGATGATTTCAATTGTTCATTGTTAGACATAATGGTGTGGGATCACGGAGTCGACACACATGGTCAATCTACTGCATACAAATAGTGATAGTTAGTTTTCATGCATTCCTTACGATTATGAATATTATAGGAGTGATTCGGATACGATAATACGATGAATGGTATGGATGAGTGAGGAGCAATTGAATGGAGAGTTTTCCCAGCAATGAGTGGCACATGTCTGCAGTGAATGGTACAAGCATGTCGGATTTAGCCGAGCGAGGGTAAACGGCTTGGAATTTGTTCCTTGTCACAGTCCACAGCCATATCCTTCTCCCTTCGCAACTACTTTGCTCACACAACTCTCCGTTTTCCCTGCCAAATTCACTTATGCCACAAGACGAATCTCCACCTGCATCCCCGCCATCTCCGAACGCGACAGAGTCAGGTAATTACTAGCCATTTATTTCCTCCCGAACCCTTACTCAACAACTGGTTATCTCTCCATCTTACTTCAACACAGAGCTCAAATTGTCGAAGAAACGGGAGAGAGAAGCTTCCTTAGAGCCAGTGACAACTCCTAAGGCCTCTGTAGTATGTGTCATTCTTTTGCTAGGTCAACCGTCGTGAAGCTCATTACCGATAACGTCTTTCAGGAGACGGATCCACTTCTACGGGAGACACGCACGCCTGCAAAGAAGAACAGACGACAATTGGCCCCCACGGATGAAGAAGAGGATGGTACGACACACTCTAGGTCAAACTCCAGTTCTCCACCAATCAGCGCCTCACCACCTCAAGAAATGAAGATTAAGGTTCGCCAGATCAGTCAAGGTGTCGAAGACCTTAGTTGGCGCAACATGCAGCCCCCCGTTTCGGAGGACATGGAAAGCGAGCCTGCAGAGCATATTGCCCCTCCGCCTATAGAAAATCAGCAACCGGTGCAGACTGCTTCACAGCAGGCTGAGGAGCCTACACCTATCAAAGCAGATGACGAGACTCCCCCGAAGAGCCCCGCTGACTCTCAACTATCGCAGTCAGTTTCTGAACTTCCGCCTGCCAGCGCCTCTACATCCGTGGATAATCTTACATCAGACGATCCTTCACGGCTGCGGGCTGACTCTGAATGCGGTGATAAAGGCCTCAAGCGCAAATTCGTGGAACGGGGGACGAGTCAAGGGCCCCAAGAAAACGGTGATGCCTCTAACCATGCATCCGAGCCCTTGAAGCGCCCACGCGACGATCCAGACAAGGATGATAACCCTCGCGAGGCTAAGCGACCTTCCCCACCTCCAGAACCGAAGTCTCCCAAGAAGACCTCTCCACCATCACCAAAGGTCCCTAAATTGGTATGTACTATTTATTTGCAATCACCCTCGTTTTCTTTCTGACACGCGCGTGCGTGGTAATGAATAGAGCGGATTTTCGGCATACGCCTCCAGCAGCTCGCCTTTCGCGTCTGTTAAGGGGCAAAATGTGTTTTCAAAATCGTCTTCCCCACCATCATTTTCTGGCACACCTTCTCCCTCGCCTTTCTCCCCCAATGCCATCCCTTCGCCTCCCACATCCGTAGTAAGGTCCACTTTCGGCAACAAGGCTGGCGAATCATCCTCAACATCGACTCCCACAGCGACCAAACGCACTGGGTTCGAAGCTTTTGCTTCTACAGCTTCCCCCTTTGCAAGTGTTACCCGATCAAAGTCCCCTGTATTAGGTTCAGCTTCCAAGTTAAATAGGAACAAGTCACCGCCGCGTCGTGGAGGATCAGCCAGCTCAAATCCTTTTGCGTCTTACGCTGGCGAATTGCAGAGCTTTGCTGCTCCCATGTCGAAACGGCCCCGGGCTGGTTCCCCCGATGGATCATCTCGGAGTTCTGTAGAACGTGGAACTTCCAAAACACTGGGAGGTGGAAGTGGCGCTGATAGCGGTGCGGAAGAGGAAGAGGAGAGACATACCAGCTTTGGGGAGAAGTTGAGGTCCACGAAAGATGACGATGAAGATAGAAGCGACGAAGAACAACAGAAAGTTAAGCTAACTGAGCAGGAAGGTATGTGTTCATGATATTTTATGCTATAACAAAATGCTGATATCGCATTTTACAGTACTTACTGGGGAAGAAGATGAGGAGACGCTGACCCAGGTACGAGGCAAGCTTTTCACGATTATGAATGGTGGTTGGAAGGAACGTGGAACTGGTCTCCTGAAGTTAAACGTTAAGCGAATTGACGGATCTGGAGCACGTCTTGGTATGCCTTCGTTATTTGTATATGCTCAGTTAACTGACTTGATGATTCTAGTGATGAGGAAGGAAGCAGTGTACACTCTGCTGCTGAATGTAACCCTATTCCCCGGAATGAAGTGCAACATTAATCCCCAGGATCCTCGATACCTGCGCTTCAGCATCATCGAAGGCGGAAATACTACCCATTACAACCTGCGGGTGAGTTCCTTCTTTACAGTACTCGTTCGTTGGCTAATGATTACCAGGTGTCAAATGCTAAGATCGCCCAGGACCTTTTGGAGGAAATCAATGCAAACATCCCTATGGCATGAAAAGGACAATTCATTGAGCTAGATCCTATACTGACCTGAAATTGATTGTGACTCTTGGCGTGGGCAGTACATGTCTGCGTTGTACCACTTATGATTGTCGACCTTCACACACTAATAGGGTCATGATTTTTATTACATTACAACGACCCATGCTAGTAGTATCTATGCTGTGAACGATTTTATCTCAACGATCTTTTAAATTTGATTCTGATTACAGTGGACGGGGATGTGTGATTTTTGTGAATTGAAATCGAACGTGTGTCCTGCGCGTACAATCGGACCCTGATGGACATCGGAGGCTCGGAGCGCTGACGCCGCAGTGTGCGCATCTCCATATCAATGATATTCCCACGGCGGTATCGTACTCAGGGATGCCGTCGTGTCGAATTTCGTGTCATCGCAGGTTGACCGTTCTGTAACCTTTACCTCTCTCCTTCTCCCTCCGTTCTTTCACTATCTCTCGTTCATGCTATTGGTCTGTCCATTTGATATCTTGTGAATACAAGCTTACTGAGGTTTGGTTACAGCAATAAAGTAGCGTGTCATGGACAGCTCTTCCCTCCTCTATGGAGGGCTTTCCCTGGTAGTCACCGGGTTCGTCGCTGTGAGTATAGCTTCTGCGTATTCTATGATGATGACTACCCTTTCATCCTTGTTCTATGAGCCGCGGGCCAATCCTCGGATTGTGCGCCATGGCGACGACGACATCTATCTTTGGGTCGGGGAACATCCCCTTGCTCTGAAGCTTTCATCTAATTTCAAGCTTGTTGACGTGTTGCTGACGAAATCTAGTTGTATACAGTATTGGTATTCTGGTCACCGCCAGCAATCGTAACTCACGATTCGGAAAAGAGATATCGCTCTAACAAATCACGGTCGAAGCCTTTACCCCTCACCTCACTGTCAGAACCTAGCAAAGTCGATCTTACCGTTGTGGTTCCGGCGTACAATGAAACCGAGAGATTACCAGTAATGATGGAAGCAACCATTGATCACCTAAAATCGCTGAAGACGAAGCGTACATACGAGATACTCATCGTTGACGATGGCTCAAGCGATGGTACTTCTGCCGCGTCCCTAGACCTTGCTGCAAAGTACCCAGAGTGCGACATCAAAGTCGTCACCTTGGCGAAAAACATCGGAAAAGGAGGTGCTGTAAGGCATGGAATGCTTTATAGCAGCGGAGAACGCCTTCTTATGGCAGACGCGGACGGTGCAAGTCGGTTTGAAGATTTGGAATCTCTCTGGAAAGAGATGGATGCAATTGCGCCTAGCAATGCACCCGGTGTCGTCGTCGGTAGCCGTGCTCATCTCGTTAAGACTGAAGCCGTGGTCAAAGTACGATCTCATGACTGTATGTTACTCAATTGTTTTCTGACTTCCCTTCCAGCGATCGCTCCTCCGCAATATTCTTATGTATGGATTGCACACGGTTCTCCGCATTGTCGGCGTTGGACACATCCGAGACACTCAGTGCGGATTCAAGCTGTTTTCACGTGCGGCTGCCCAGCAGATATTTCCAGCTCAACATCTTCCTACATGGATATTCGACGTCGAACTTCTTTTACTTGCTAAGCAACTTCGTATACCCGTAGCTGAAGTACCTATTCAGTGGCATGAGGTACCGGGAAGCAAACTGAACGTGATCACCGCTTCCGTGCAAATGTTGCGGGACCTCTTGATCGTCAGAGCTAATCATTTATTGGGCCGATGGAAAGCCTCACCTGCAAAGATAAAATCCTCTTAGATTGGCATACTTCGGACGTTGACTTATTTATTCTGGATGTATTGTACTTTCACTGCGTGGAGAGCGAATTTATTGGTTTTCTGCTTTCGGTTTTATGGCTACTCGCACTCTTCTCTTTATCACTCGAGGGAACCACCTGATAGGTTTACCATCACAGCGACCACTCCACAGCACGATTCCGAGGACCTAATTATTGTCGACTGCACCAGTTTAGGATATATTATTAGATTTTTGACATGTGTGTTTTCTCACTCACATCCTCGTTTCTTAACTGAAGTCATTTAAATGTTCCGCAGTTTACCACCTTTAGCCACCCCTTCCTATAGCAGGCACCGGTGAATGTTTTCCGACCAGCATTCCCTTGAATGCATATGCACCCATGTCTTCTAATTTGTCGAATGATGAAGCAAAAATACTATATCATTGCTACTTACGTTTGCCTACGAGCAGGTGAATTGCACAAGCATTTTCCAGACCGTTGAACTTCGAGAATAGATCATCAAGTGCAGCCGCCCTTGTTTCCTGGGCCCTGGAAGCTTCAATTATTTTTTCCTCATAGGACTTTGCTGCCGACATGACATCTGTCATTCTCACACAATTGCATCCAGATGCACTAAGCAACCTTCGGTATGATGAGGAAGCCCTCTCTGATATTGATATTCATGCTCTTCTGCACGCTTCGTCGCGCAAGCGTGAAAGACAGGGTATAAAAGGCACTGACGTGTATACTAATGTCTTCAGCACAACCCTCTTTGTGTTTTTGCGTTGATCTAGTAGCATGCGCTTCTCCTCCATCTTTGTCGCCTTGTTCTCCGCCTTGAGCGTTGTTGCTTCCCCTCTAGGGGACCTGACGAAGCTTGACAAGCGAGCGATCTCTCAGGGTGGTTACCACCTTATTCGTCTGCTAATTGGCACTCATTATCCTTAAGATACATTCAATGACCTGGTATTCTACTTCCAATGTGAGTGCTGCCACCCTTGTATATATGCAGATACTCACAGTTGATATCTCTCGCAGATGCCTCTTCCGCCTATTCCCTCGTGTGTCCAAAGCCCAACGGAAACACGCTAGTCACGATGGTAATACTTCGGTTTGAGAACATGTCTCGCCGTTGGCGTTGGTTGAACAGCATCTAGATCAACAATGTGGTTACGGACACGCAAGGCTTCATTGCTCGTGACGATAATAAGAAAGAGATTGTGGTGTCTCTTAGAGGGAGGTGGGAATCTACGCAAATTCGTTAATTCCTTATCTAACAGAGCATGCAGCACCTCGCCAACCGATTTCCTGATAGATGCAGAGCTGTTGCTGATTCCATTTGTTTCTCCTGGTGTCAATGCACCGTGTAATATCATATCTCCTAAACGGATATACATATGCTAATAGGTTTCTTGTAGCCGGATCTCTAGCTCACACTGGCTTTTTAACCGCGTAAATGCTTATTTTAAGGAATTTATCTTTACTTACGGTCAACAGATGGAACTCGGTCGCAAACACGGTCATTTCAACCGTTAAGTCGCAACTCGCCGCTCATCCCGGTTACAATCTTGTCTCCACGGGTCATTCTCTGGGTGGTGCATTGTCTAGTTTGGCTGGAATCTCTCTGCAGCAGAACTTCCCTGGCAGGTACGAAATGTATTTTAGCGTTGTTTAGATACTTTTAACTCACAATGTCACAGTTCTGTTCGTATGTTCACTTATGGCCAAGTAACGATTAGTAGTGAATCAGTAGAGAATATATTTATAAACCCATTTTAGCCACGGACCTTCAACCCGACTGGCACATTTTTTATCAACCAACAATTCGGAAACAAGGCGTTTAGAGGTATGTGATACACATCAAATTAACTTGGCCACTGATATTCAAAAATCATGCAGCGGTCCACACGATTGACGGGTAATATGGTTTCCCATTCACATACTTTGCCTTCTCACTTTTTAAATCGTAGTGTACCTACCATTATTCCCCAGTCGCTCGGGTATAGACATCATGGTAAGTTGTTCATGATGAACCTTTCTGATACCTGATTCCCCGCTTTAGGCGTTGAGTTCTTCCAGTTTCTTGACCCAGCGTCACCCGCTACGACCAAGCAATGCGCCGCAGATGGTGAAGACCCCACTTGCTCGGACTCTATTCCATCAGCTGGAATAGATGTTGCTCATCTTAGTGTAAGCGCAATGGCAACCTCGATCACCCACCCCCGTTAACTAGTCTCACCAGTATTTCAATATCGTGGCTGCGACTCCATTCTGCGCTTGATGCATTGTAATGTATCGTATCTGATTTTTGTAGCTCGATGTAACAGGAACTTGACGGAAACAATATACTGATTATTCTTATAATTTTATCTTTCGTAATTACTGTTTTGTAATAAGCTTATGCTAGCCTGGGGGGAAAGGATAAATTTCGACTCTCGATTGGCGCAATCAAATTTTGGCTATAATCCCAACCACCATGTTCAACGCGATCTTGTCATGCTTTTCCACGTTTTTGCGAAGAAAGCCACCTCCTGAACCCAGGCCTAAAAACTATATCGAACCAACAGTTTATTACTGCGATGACATACACCCTGAATGTCCGAGTGTGAAACATAACGACCGGGATCACCAGTATATACAGCAATGCGAACATCTCTGGTGCCTATTGTTTGCCTTGCATCATTTCGGCAGCCCGATATGTATTGGTAAATGCGAAACAAAGTATCCAACAAAGTATCCAATGAGGGCAGACTTTGCGCTGTTGTTTTTTAGGGGTATGATAGGCCAAAGCAGGCATGTCGCTGCATCAATCGTGTTATATGATGGCTCATGTACTTCCGCTTTTGATATACCTCGACGGCTCAACCAAAAGTATCGACAAAGTTCGTCTTGACTACGAGAGGATGAAGCAACATCCAGGGCTTCCTACATACGAGGAGAGTCAAGAGCCGGATTTACTAGGAATTCCATATGTCTATATGGTTGTTTGGCCAGCATAATATGCCGACACACAAAAGTATCATTAGTCCGCCGCCTCTTAGGTTATTCATTAAACGGTACGATCAACAAATCTTACATATCATATAAAACATCTCTCCATCGTTAGCATTGTCGTACATCAGACGCCCAATAAACACATTAGAAATTCTTCCTCAAACTCGAACCCCACTTCCAGCACTTGACCTGAATCAACCACTCCGTTTCCATACTCTCAGAAGATGAGCCATCGATAATGGTAATCCCTTCCTCCGTAAATCTAAACATATTTTCAGTAAGGTTTTGTTGCAGTACTTGCACAGCGTAAGATTTCGACGCAGCATCGACTTCAAGGATCGCAGACGGCATTTCAGCTGGTTCCATCGGGACATCACTAGCCACTTCCGGTGGTGGAGTTGAAGAATTTTCTGCATCAGGACTGGCGGGCGTATCAGCAGGTTCAACAAGAGCTGGAGAGGCAACAGTAATAGGCGAAAGCGACTTTTCAGCTTGAACCTCGGGAACGGGCTCAACAACAATCTCAGACGCAGTAGTAACTCGAGGCGTAGGAGCCCTCTCTAGCATCGGCTCAGGCGAATCGCGAATCTCGCCTTCTTCAGTACTAGAAGTACTGCCCTTGTCGGAACCGGGACCTACTGGAGGATCAACTTGAGAATTCGGCGTGGTCAAGGGGAGTACAGTAGATTCATTAGGCTTCTCAGCCTCAGAAGCAGGCACTGCAGCTGGGGATTCTTGAGTGGCAGTAGGAAGTGTATCAGGAGAAGTAGTGGGTGCAGGTTTCGCTTGAGATTCGCCAGTCTCACCCGATGGCGCATCAGGAACCGCCGGTTTATCTTCCTCCGGAACAGGTGCAGGCGCAGGGGCAAGAGTAGACTCTTTCTCTTTCTCCTCCATCTCCACATATTCCTTTAGCTTATCCTCCTCCATCTTCGACTCCTCCTGTTGCTGACCCTCTTCAGCCACCAGTTCAGACCCAGGAACGTGCTCAGGTTCTTCCACGACCTCTGTCTCCAATATCAACGAAATATCATACCTTCTCCCATCCGAAGGCGCACTAGCAGAAAGCAAATAACTCTCTTTCGCCGTCTCCAGAATGATAGGCTTAAATTCCACTGGAGTGGTCTCCTGCGAAGGCTCATCAACGTCCATAGACACGTCCCTCTCAGAACTTTCATCCGTACGACGGCGCTTTGTAGGCCTGGATTCAACAGGCTCAGGCGGGGAGGGGAAAAGCATCTCTTTAACCATGGACGGGATGTATTTGTACCTAGTTAAATATATCAGCCACCGAATAAATCGTGTGTTTAAGGAGAGAAACATACCCAAGCCTTAAATCTCCCGCCTGACCAGTGCCAAACACGACCGTCCGAACACGCATCAACTCCCTCTCCTCCACCTCATCCCTCCGTTCTCTTTCATGCTCCTCTTCCTCCTGCTCTTCCTCATCCCCCTCCATTTCAGGGATAACATCCAGCACAGTCGCATTGGCAAGTCCACGCCGAGTCGGAGGCCAGTCCCACCCGCGCCGCCTCTTCCGCCCTGCAAGCCGCAAGATGGGTTTATTAAGGACACTCGCGCGTCTCTCCGCATACTCCAAAAGCCGCTGCGAGCGATTACGCCGACCAAGGGAAGGCGACGAACGCGCGGTACCTTTCTAAACATTCTGTCAGCTACATATTTTCAAAACGAAATGTGAAATAACCAACCTCGACAAACTCAGCAGCAACAATCTCAATGGCAGCACCATCATGTCCCGCACCCCACCCAGCACTAATCAATCCCCTCCCATCCTCGTCTTCCCCCTCTTCCCCATCATCTACACCCGCATCCACCTCGTCATCCTCAGGAGGCACGTCAATAGCCTCACTCCTCAACATCCCCATCCTCCCGCGCAAATTCCAACTCTTCTCTCCGCGCCCACCAATAAACCTTCCCACCACCTCTTCTCTGCGCACACTACTCTCCCCATGGATACCCTGAATTCCACTGATGAAAACTGAATCCCTCCCTGCGCCGACACAGCGCATAACCTTCACTTCAACGCGGAGGTCCCGGCCTTTAGCGCGCGCCAAGCTCGCACCAGGCCACGATATCCACCCTGCATGCAATGCGCAAAGGAAAAGATCCGAATCGTCAGTGTATATTCTTCTCCTTTTCGGCCTTGTTTGCTCCTCCCGCGGTTTCTCTGATGCAGTCGAGGTGGAGGGAGCATTTTGTTGACTCGTGCCGAGCCGCGACTTTTTCCTCGCAGAGGAAGAGCTCACCGAAGGGGGAAGAACCGCTTTGCGCTTCATGCCGAATCCTAGACTCTGCCCAGGGACCCCACCACCCCAAATCCTGGGATGGGTAGGCCTCTGCGTGGGGATACTCCCACAGGGGATCACAACTACCGCGCGGACCTCGACGTCCACTATACCCTCTTCTTCCCTTGCATCTTTGATCTCACCTTCCTCTTTCCCACTAGCCGACGCGGGAACACCGAGATCGAAGAGGTAGGGGAACGGCAACTTGGGGAACACAAACGTCCCTAGATGGATCGTGGTGCGTGGTTTGGGGTACGGATCGGGCTCAGAATCGGGTGGTGAGGCGGGGGCGGTGTCTACCTCCATCGGTAGTAAGGGATGCGCATGGCCAGGGTGAGGAGGGAACGGATGATGCGTGGGGGGAGGGAGGTGCTGCTGTGAATGGGCATGAGAAAGCGGTGGGGGTGGAGGGTGCACAACTCCGACCCCGGTGGGGAAAGGGGAGTCCATCTCGTGCATGGGTGGGTAGGGGGAATCGATGATGTACCCTCCTGGCACGCGAATTTGTCCAGGAGGAATGTGCTGTGGCATTTGGGAGTTGTAGATGTCCCGCTGCTCCATTTCCATGCGGTCGCGCTGTTCTCTTTCTCTTTCTCGCTCCCTGTCGCGTTGCTCACGGTCGCGGTCTTTGGGCATCCCAGGAGGAGGGCCAGCTCGAGGTGCGGAAGTCGAGGGCTTCTTCTTCTCCCTCTCTCTTTCCCTCTCACGTTCTCGTTCTCGTTCCCTGTCTCTCTCCCTTTCCCTCTCCTTGTCCCTTTCTCTCTCCCTATCGCGTTCCCTCTGCTCCCTCTCTCTAATTTCCCGTTCTCTTCCCTCTCTTTCTCTTATATCGCGTTTATCGTCCCTCTGTGCAGGCACAGGTGGGGGCGCAGGACTTCCAATCCTTGATCCAGCACGACTTCCCTGTCCCCCAAGACCAGGCACAAACTGCGTATGAAACTGAGTCTGGAACTGTCTCTGCGGTGGTTGCTGCTGCTGCTGCTGTTGTTGTTGTTGCTGTGGAGGCGGGGGAAGGGGATTATGATGGTGGTGCAAATGGTGGTGGTGATGCGGGTAGGGCGGATGTTGAAGGAGTTGGGGGTGTTGATGTTGATGCTGGTGTTGGGGGTGTGTGGGATGTTGTTGGGGATGTGCCTGGTGTGGGGGGTGCTGGTGTGGATGGTGGAGGTGGGGATGTGGATGAGAGAGGGAGGGGACGTGGTGGTGATGTGCATGTTGGTGTGAGGACTGGGGTGCGGATTGGGACTTTGGTGCTGCTGGCGGGCCGGGTTGGGAGGGAGGAGGGCCGGACATGGGCATGCCCATGGTCAACTCTCTTTCCCGTTCTCGTTCCCTGTCTCTATGATAGGCATGCATTGCAGGCTGAGGGGGCGGCCTCTCCCTCTCCCTCTCGCGTTCTCGTTCTCGTTCTCTTTCGCGCTGGTCGGGTGGCACGCCCATGCCAACGGCTCTGTCTCTCTCCCTCTCGAGCTCCTTCTCTCGCTCTCTCTCGCGTTCGCGCTCCCTCCGATCGATATAATGTCGATCGACCCTTTCGCGCTCTCGTTCCCTCTCCCTTTCCCTTTCCCGTTCGCCGGCCCTCTCCCTCTCCCTTTCGCGTTCGCGGTCGCCAGAGCGCTGCATAACGAGCATCTCTGTAGGTGTTCCTGTTCTCTGCTGTTGAGGAGGCGGGCCGGGGGGTGGACGGCGCTGTTGCTGCTGGTGCATGTAGTCCAAATCGTCGTCGCGCCTGTCGCGCTGGCGCATGATATCGATCCTCTCGCGCTCTCTCTCGCCGTCGATTCTCTGGCGTTCACGTGGGTCTAAAAGAAATTGGCAAGGATTCAAGAAACAGTAGAGAAGACATACCCATTCCAGGACCGGTTAATGGTGCACCTGGCCCGACGAGGACCTGGGGTTGGGGCGGTGGACCTTGTTGCTGCTGTTGTGGTGGGGGTGGTGGCTGTTGTTGCAGCTTTCTTCTGTCGCGGTCTCGCTGGTCCCATTCCATGCCCAGGCGGTCTAGCTGTCTTTGGGACTGGCCTTGGGACTGTGAGGATGAAGAAGGCTGGACAGAAGAAACCGCTGCTTCCCGATCAACCAAGGACCCCGGGAGCCACGTGCCTGGTGGCGGGGGGCCGGCTGAGGCGGGGGGACCAGAGGGAACAGGGGGGGCGTCCTGGGGGCGGAGGGAGGCCATGGCGGGCGAGTGCGACTTGGACAGCGCCGGGGACGATGAAGCTGGCTGGGGCGGAGTGCGCTGCGACGGCGGTGGACGGATGCCGGCCGGGGGAGGGGCGGGGGCAGAGGCGTAGTTTGGATTTGAGGGGTTCGAGTGGGGAGGAGAGTGGGAGGGAGGCCCGGGGGCTGGGGCTGGAGGGCCGGGGGGTGCGCCTGGGCCGCGGAGAGGCGGAGGGTAGGTGGCGGGCGGGGCTTGGGGAGGAGGAGGAGCAGATGTTGGAGGAAGCGTGGTTCGGGGGTACTCTGCCGGATGGGGAGCAGCAGCCGGTGGGGGTGGAGGCACGCCGGGGCCGGCTGTCTGCTGCTGCTGCTGTTGCTGGGGGGGAGGGGGCACGCCAGGGCCAGCAGGCATCGGGGGGAGTGCGCCCGAGGTCGCACGCATTCTGTTCTGCGGGGCCCTTTCATGGTACGGCGAGGCGGACGGCGGCGGGGGATATGGGTTGGCTGGCGGGGGAGGGCCGGTCTGCCATGGTGGATCTTTTGGGATCTGGGATGGGTAGGGGGGTGACCACTGGGGCGGGCGGGGACGTGAGTCATACGGGGGCCACGAGGAGCCAGAAGAGGAGGGATGTCCTCGTTCTCGCTCTCGTTCTCGCTCCCTATCCCTCTCCCTTTCTCTCTCCCTATCCCTCTCTCTCTCCCTATCCCTCTCCCTATCCCTCTCCCTCTCCCTCTCCCTGTCCCCCCTCTCCCGCTCTCTCGCCCTCTCCCTCTCCCTATCTCTCTCGCGCTCGAGCTCCTGGCGTCGTCTGGAGGCATCGTCGCTGGGCGAGTCCTGCAAGAGCTTTGCTACGTTCATGGTTGAGTGTCGGTGGGAAGAGACAAGAATCACAAAAAAGGCACGCGGCTGCTGGCCCACCTCAACAATTTCTCTTTCCTTATTCGGCTCATTCCCAGCATCCGCTTTTTCCGATGTCATCAATCGAGATCTATTCCACGTGGACAAAGATCACTACGACCGATCTGGCTTCCTCACACCTCTTCCTCGTTCTATCAATAATCCACATCATGAACCAGGGTATCACTCTCCTCCTCGACGCCCTTTTCGCGGCCCGTCCCGCACTTGACATTGTCAACTCTCTTCAACTTATCCGATCATCTATTAATGAATCCCACTATGTAGATGCTGTCTAATCGCGGCAGTTCGCGGTTGCGCTGTCTCACCACTACGGACCGTCTCGCATCTTACGTTCCTATCACCTTTCTGCTTGATAACAGGAATCTACTCACTATCATTCCCAGACGCGCCGTCCATGTCCATACTTGACAAGTCCATTAACATCACTTTACAGCTTTCCCCAATTATTTAGAACCATGATCGACGTGACCTCAATTTCACTATTCTTCGATCGTTTATCTCCATATTCAATGAAAACAACCAGAGTTAAACCTATATCACTGATGTATCTGCTGTGCACGGTATCATCGAACAAAAACTGACGCTGTCCCTTATAGCATCTATGCCGGGAAAGAAGTATCAAGCCCAGAAGTATGATCTAGTATGATATGCACAGTTTTACCGATTCGCAGCACACAATCGCGGAAATCGAAATGTCTCCGCCGCAATATCTCAATTCGTATAACAACCCAGTGAGCTATGCTGGTGTTTTCCGAGTCTAACTAGTTAGCAAGCAATGTTTTTATAGCTGTTGTCCAAGTTTAACGCCGTCAACAACTAAAATAAGCATTGCTATGTACCTGGGTACTGGATAAGCGGTGTCAAACAATTATGATGCCTACTGACATTTTACCTTGCAGCATCTCAATAAAGCGCATTTATCTATTGTGCGATGTTTTAACATCAATTCAAATAACAACTTGAGCCACCTAGGCTTTTTTGACTTTTATTGCACTTGTACGCCGAATGGCTTTAATAACTTCTCAACAATACAAAGTGTAAGCCTACCGCAGCACTTGATGATAGAAATCCAAATATGCAATACCGGCCGTCGACGTCAGCTCTGAGCGTCGAAGACATCGCATTCATCGCCCTAGTAGCTGACCTCCTTGGGGGATCCCGGACTCCGAGTGCAATTCAAATTTAGATTGCGTTTCTTTGACCAACCACTGGGAAGCTTGGCCTACTTAAATCTAAATGCGCAATAAGTACATAGTGGGAAATTGTATTCAAAGAACTGTACAGACTATTGGCATAGCCGTCCAGGAACTTGTCAAATGGGAAGGACTTCCCGGCGGTTAGCCCCAGAAATGGAGAGAATACTTTAGAGCCAAGGTCCAGACGCAGAGAACAGCAAGTACAACGGCGAGAAGGTTGATAAATTGTCAAGTTATTTATCACAGCAGCTGGCAAATCGGCTCATACGACACCGTCAGCGGGATTCCAGAAGAAATTGAATCTGTACCATTCGCTGAGTTGGAAATTTGGAAAATGAATTCTCCGTTATATACTTGATAAGTACGTGTTGCTGTTCACAAATTAGCCAAGTTTGTGCCTTTCCTTCAACCCTCCCGCAAGAAGAGAAAATATATTAATTCATCAGCTGAATCGAATATAAAAATAGATCTTAATATATGGAATTCAGGCCGTGAATAATGTGCCGTTGCGCGATTTCATGTACGATAGTTATTATTAGACGCCTAAATATTATGGAGAAAGAGGTAGTACCTTACCTGACAATGGAAGGCATGAAATAAATGAGACGGAGACTTGATGCAGTGGTTGTGCGCGCTGTGATGGTTTCTAAGAGCGAGAGAAGGAGTCTAGGGGAAAAAATAGCTTGAAGAGTTATCTCAATGATTGGATGACTTCGAATGACTTCGAAATTCAAAGTGAGCGTTTCCAAGACAACTTTTGCTCCCACATCCTCCTACCGGCTGCCGTCTGGAACGTTCACACGACGAACATAATACGTCGACTCGTCAGACTGAACATATTTTTCTGGTATTTTTGGACCTTTCCGTATCCATTTCACTGAAGACGGTTCGGCCGGGGCCTGTTTAACAGACTTTATAACTGTAAACACCGCCGTACATTTCACTTCCCATGTCGATGAGGTCCCTGGCGTAGGCTAAATGCCAAATGGTGATGGTCTTGGGGCTGGTTTGAATCTATTACTTCAGCTGCGTATGGAGGTTCAATAGGTAGTTTGTATCATTGAAAAACACTACGTTAGTGAGCGCACATATAATAATAAAAAAGGACGTTACTCCTGTGGAAGTTGCGCCATTTTGTCAACTGGAGGCACATCGACGCGTTCCGCCTGCTAAAGCGCTGCATCGTTGACGTCGGGGCGGACTAGCACGGACCGCAAACCTCATTTGTGTGATGTGCTTTCCCACGCTTGTGCCGCTTGCGATGAATCGGTGACGCGTTGCGCACTACTCTGACCCCAGAACAATGCTATTGAACTTGAGGAAGCTCAAAGTTTCTACTTATACCATCTCGTCTCTGAAAATTTCGAAAACATCCGTGGTAGTTAGGAGGTCTAGTAAGTAAATACTAAACATTGTCTAAACACCTCTTCAATGAAACAAAGACCCTTTCACTCGTCCTAGGTTCCTAGCATGACTCTTACAATCACACGCCTACTAAGTTCGGATAGAAAACGCCACTGCCCGCCTGTCGGTTTCCTTTCATCTTCTGAATTTCTCAAGGCCCTCCAAGAGCGACAATTCAAATGGGCACTTCCCGGAATGAACTGACCCTGAGCGGACCCAATGGGTCAACCGAAGGCTACCTGCTCTCAGACGAGCAGTTAAAGCAGGACAAAGACGAACTGGTCGCTTTCATGCTTCTTTCCTATTTGCCTGTAATAATTTACTGCTGCAATCAGAAGCCTTTTCTACGTGCTCAGCGCTCTTCATTGAGTTAGGGCTTCTGCCACGACATTTCATTTTCAAAATGATGCTTTCGAGAGGTGGTTTAGTGTTGTCGTCGGAGTCTGATACGCTACTCAAAGGTATGCAGTGGATTGTAGCTTTGGTTTCGTTATATAACAAACCTACCAACATAGTGTTCATTACAATTCTCCACGTCGTTGCTATCAACTCTGCAATTTTTAGGTTCTTCTACAGAAAATCCACTCAGCGTCTAGGGTGGGATGACTATATATCTCTGCTTTCTGCCCTCGTGGATTGTATGTTCTTCGCTCTGTTATGGATGGGTGCGGCTAGCGATGGTAAGCTTATTATCATCTCGCCTTTTTGCACCATTCTTACATACTCCCAAAGGTAGTCTTAGTACGATATCCTCAAGACGTATACGATACTGGCTCACTATTATATCGTCTATTATAGTCGTCTGGTCTGCAGGCCTTAATGTTTCTTATCGGCGAAATATCGAACTGAGTTTGCTGACAGGGCTGACAATACAAGTATTCTGTTCGCCATGGCGAGAATCTTTCGCTTTGATAAACAAATGCGTCGGCTGTGCAATTATCTCGGGATTTTCTTCATATTCCTCTGCCTTTCCATTATCGCCCACGTATCTGTTTTGTGCCGTAATGATTCCAAATGGATTTTTAAACCTGAAAATAGGATCCGCTGCATTCAATCTGAGGGGTATCGGATATACTTCACTGCGTGTAAGTTCCATCTCCTTATCCTTATACTTTCATGGTATCTGACGCTAAAACAGTGTACATCATGGCTGATACGATTCTCATTACAATACCGGCGTATACCCTGTGGTGTTGTAGGCCGTCTCGCAACCAAGCACGATTGTTTTGGCCTGGGTTAGGTGCAGCCGTCTTCGGCCTGATGCTCGATATCCTATACATCATTTTTCTCTTCGCGCCACCTCATTGGGAACCCAATGCCGGTTTGTTGAGAGTGCGAACAGGTCATTTAGAGGTGAGTTAGTATTCAGATACCGTAGACCGAAAGCTGAATTCATGCTATAAGGCTTCCCTCTCTCTACTAACGTCTCATGTTTTCTTTTTGACAGTTATATTCTATCATCACTGTCGAAATGAAGATATTGAAGCCACAGAAGAAAGTAGCACTATTACATTAACTGATGTCGAGATTGATTCCGCAGATTTCGACTCCGAAAGCAGAAGTACAAAACCTGCATCAGTGCGAAGTACGAATGAGTACTTCTGTTCCCACTACTATAGCCGCAGAACTGACATTAACGCTATGTATTGCAGATAATGATCATTAGCTATTCAATTTACTTAAGTATATCATAACATCTACCGGCTACCATTCAAGAATGAACAGAGAACTTGGAGGCTTGGACTACTGAAATGCTTACAGTATATTTACACCATCACTAGTACTTATCCGAGCGATACTTTTCTGAAGGTGACGGCACTGCGACTTCATGAACCTATACAATACGGGTATTGTGGACAGAGTTGGGACAAAGTTCTGGATATTATAAATTGTTTACGCTTGCATGCACAGCCTTTTCTGCAGTCAGATTTAAGTATATCTTTGTTAATAATTCATTTTAAATACTGATGTAAATTACGAAATATTCGGCTAAATGATGGTTCGAGTTTAGATTTAGAGTTAGACCTTTGATGGCGTCGATATTGATATTGATATTGATGTGCCATATTCTCTTTTCCAGATGATCACATGCACAGTTCAAACGTTCAAACCCGCTTCAATTCATGCTCTGCGGTGATTTTTTCCGCAGCTCTCATAAAGCAATACTGCTGGTGTTTCGTGGTGACCTTCGATTTTCCCAAGCTACTTACAAGGGTATCAGTTCCGTCGGGCAATACTTGTGGGCTTCAACCCTGAAGGCCTGTCCGTTCGGCGTTGGGACCATAAGTAATAAGATGGATCAGCGAACATTAGTACTTACTTAAAGGTGGCGGGTGGCGGGAGTACAAATATCGCTACCGTTCCTCACAGGTGCTCCGCGTTTCCTGTGACTGGGCTCACTCTTTAGTCACAAGAGCTCTCCTAACATACACTCAACATCACCACAAACGCTTCTTGTAATGAAAGATGGTCTATGGATGTCTACTCAGACTGATATGGCGCTCAGAGGTACGCATATACGTTACTTCGTCTCGATAAGGATACCGTGTCTAATGGTCATATAAAGTTATGGTCACCGTACTTCACGTCGTTGCTGTGGCTGCCTCATTCTACAGATTCTTTTATCAACGCCGTATTCATCGCTTATGGTGGGACGACTGCACTGCATTGTTTGCTGCGGTTGTGGACTGCCTATTCTTCGCTATGTTATGGATGGCTACTGCTAAAGACGGCGCATTTACACTACATGCTAACCGCGCTCGATTTTGGCTTACTGCTTTATGTCCTTTGATCATCATATGGTATATGTTATTTTTGTTGCATCATAGGAGAACTGACACAACTTAATAGGGTGAATCATATAACGATGATTCTATCTGTGGCCAGGATATTTCCACCCAGCAAGCAAAATCATCGTCTCTGCGTTTATATATCAGCAGTCTTTGTATTCTTCCTTCTATCAATTTGCAGTTACCTGTGCATTCATTGTAGTTCCGAGACAAAGTGGCTTTATTTCAAAAATATGGCCGTGTGTACACCTCCAAATGCATTTCGGATATTAGTTTGCTCAAGTATGTATCCTTATTTTCATTCTAAGAACAGTCACCAATCTCTACGACAGTGAATGCTGCTGGTGACGCGATTGTTATTGCCATCCCGTTCTATATTTTGTGTGTTGGCCGTCCATGTCTTAGTAACTGGGTTCGTCGGCTTCGAGCAGCTTTGGCCGCAGGTGCTTTTAGCTCTATATTCACTGTCGTATACATTGTTTTCATGCTCGCGCCACCACGATGGGAACCAGCTGCAACTACTTTAAGACTACGAATGGGTCACCTAGAGGTACACTCACCGTAAACTTCTATATGTTGACTTTTTGCTTAGAATTTCTTCGCAGGCGTCGGGCTCCTTGATTATGTCTCATATATGCTTTTGCGTGGCATTCTTAATGTCAAATGAAACCTCAGAAGATAGCAGTGTGCTAACTCTTACGGAAGTCGAAATTGATAGTTCAGATTTCGAAACGTCTACTCGATCGCTTGCTGAGAATGTAGGGCCCAGTAATAGTAAGACTACATCTGTGGGTACCGGTGAGTTCTGTCTACACCATTTGACAACATATTTAAGTTCTGACTCGTGTTTCGCAGATAATAACACTTCTGTTTGATATACTTACTACTCAACGTTTCAACGTTTCCTTTTGACTGGATACGGAGGGAGTAAACGGACACCTCCATCACTACTTATGTTGTCTTCAGTGCTATTTCGATTCGCTTTAAAATATGTTTTATTTATGGTGGTTTTTATCCTAATTTAATAACAAAGTCGAGACTCGATCAACCTGTAGCTTGTCACCTATTCACTGGCAGTGGGGCGGTCCAGAATAGTGGGTGGTTCGAATTCAAGGGCAGTCAATGTTGAATGTTGAATGGGCGGTGGTTTTTGAGTTGACACATTTAATTCCAGGCCCCTACTAGTTTCATCAAGTTAGCGACAACTCTAATGCCAAGCAACAGTGCGTGTACTTAGTAATATTATACAGATGTTTTTCGCTCAGACTCTGACAGTTTTCTCTCGTTTTTTTCAAGTTAGCACCCTTCAATTTATAATATTTACTTGCTATACCTCCAGAGTCCAGCATGCTGCCACCAGGTAATAACATGATTACCTATGACGGGTTACCACATTCTCCTTATTATCTACTATTAGCTGTAGCAAGGCTCAATCGGTTCTCCTGGCGAATACAGTACTATAGTATGAAACATTACAAAAACCGACCCTGGCGGCATATACCTTCGGCAAATAACGGACCTACACTCCTGGCACACGGACGTATTGCGCAAGTATTGCGGTACTGCAAAATCGATTGCAAAATGACCTGCAAAGTGTTTTCGTTTTGACACATGCAAATGGGGTGAAAATTTATTTATATACTGTATTATCTCAGGAATCTGGTCACATTAGCATAAATTCGAAATTTTTATTTTCTGAAGACTGTACATTTAGAATAAAATACATGTGCTGCGTGGAGGACCTTGTATAGAAACATTTCAAGCTTTAATTTCTTTTTTTGAAGTATTCTGTGAGATGTCACTGCCCAGTGCCAGTGCTCCTAGCGAATAAGTTTAATCATGAAGCCCTTGGCAAGTGACGGACCTGAAACCAACTTGAAGCTTCTAAATTCGAGGGCTGTCGAGGAGCAAAGCTGGCAAAAAGCTGGTTGCAATTGTAAGTAATTGCTACCTCGAGTTGAACAATGTGGTATATTCCTCCTTATGCTATGATAGTCCTTAAAGGTCTGTGCATGAAATAATCTCATTGAAAGTACTTCTTTGATGCCTCTACAGTTTTTTCTGGAGCCTTGCACTGTACATCAATAACTTTGTCTGTACTTCGCGTATCCTATCGGAGGCACATAAGGCGGTTATGGTGGGACGATTATTTCGTTCTATTGGCTGCCTGTGGGGAATTTTTATTCCTAATCATTCTAATTATAGGAGCAACAAATGCGGGTCAGTTTAGTCGATGATAAACTATTCACAACTCTTTAATCCATAAAATTTAGCTCAGTTACCGGCGTACCAAGGAGCTCGGTATTGGATTGGTATTGCAATATTCATATTTATTAATTGGTATGTGAGGTACGGACCTGGACTTTAAGACTAGATACCACGTTATCCTATAGGACTTCTCGAATAAGCCTGGCACTGGCATTCGCTAGAATATTTCCTTCGACTGAAACTATGCATAAACTTGGAGTATTCATGGCCCTACTTTTTTTTGGCCTTGGAACAATAATCAGCATTTGGGTTTTCGTGGCATGTCGAGACTCTTCCTTATGGGTCATTTCTACAGTACTTACCTATTGCGACGCACCCCAACCTTGGAAAATTCTATTTCTAACGTGTATTAGGTGATATATTTTATCTCGGGAATATTTGAACTCACCTGATTCAAGCTAAGGTAGTATCCGATGGTCTGCTTGTTTCTGTCCCTTTAATCAAGCTGTGGGATGTCAACCTGCCACGCCCGGAACGACGGCTTGTTCTCAGCGGCTTTGCTGCAAGCACTTTATCTTCCCTTGCTTCAGCTGTCTCAATTGTTTTTCAATTTGCACCCGCCAACTGGGAACCGGCAAGAGCGTTTTTACGTGTAGTTATTTCGCATTTTGAGGTGAGGAATAAGTATGCTATGCAAACTTAGACCTTTATTACTTACTTAAATAAAACCATGCAGACTTCAGTTACTGTGATTGTATGCAACACGTTAGTTTTGGTCGCGTATCTATACAGCCACTCGTGGAGGGACTCAGGCAATGATTCAACTGTTAATGAATCACATACTCAACCAACCACTGATTCCGATCAGCATACATCACAATTAACTACGAGCAACCTCGTATTAACCGACATATTGGAAGGATACACATCACAATTTGATTTAACTTCCTCTTTCAAAAGTAACACCGATACTTCGCTTTCTAGTAGAACGCGATCTTTGCGAGAGTAAGGATTTGGTCCGTGCGCACTACTACTATACATTGACATAATAATGCTCGAATAATGCATAATCCAGAGCAATAGCTTCAGCTTCCTGGAGGTTCACCATTGTCACAGCGACCTTGATGCCTGTATTTTGGCCGCATTTCTGTGTATGTGTGTTGAGATATCAACCACTGTGTATCTAATATAAATAGCCAATGCTACTCACGTAAAAATATTCCAAACCGAACTTTGATTTTTATAGATGGCCAAACCTAAATACAAAATTTGTTGTTTAGAAAATAGTAATTAAAATGTCACAACGAACCGTCATTTGGTGACGCCTGACGGACGGGGTCAGAGGATATTGGCTAATACCAAAGAATAACCAAACTCACCCCATCGATGAGTGCATCAGCATATTTGATTAATCTGTTTCCGCCACTTTCCTTGAGGCCTAGTGCACCAAATTGCCATGGCATGATTCTAAGAGTAAGATAAATACTAGGAATTATAATACTTCGTTATTAGCTACTTGCCCTCTGTTATAGTTAATGTAAGTAATGATCCAGGAGTAGCTAATCGAATCCTTACCCATGCTTTGTGTCCAGAGCAAGCTTGACCCATTCCGGATATATCTCTGACTTGTTTTCTACCTCATAGCATTTATAACTATTTTCTCAAAGTAAAGATGATAATGACATACGTAGTCCCGTTACTCCGAACTCTTCTAAGATCACTGGTTTATTTGCTTGATCAGCCGCTAGGGAGCAATTCGGGGTCAGGTTGGGCATTAGGTTAAAGGGTCTGCTAAGAACCTTGAGCATGAGCCTTAATCCAGTCTAGTCCCCAATTTTTGATGGAAAAGTTAGATCCTGGTGTATCCTGTGAAGACATATGAGTGATCGATAGAAGGTGACTGAAATGTTAACCTGTCATACCAGCTGTGGATACCTGATCTCCTTCAGTCAACGCAGTAATGGCAAGAGACGTGTTACATACCATGTCTGGGGATACAAATGCTAAATAGGAGTCGAGTTAGAAAACAAATGACCGTAGGGTTACCTTATACCCACATAGGTACCAAAGTCTATGTTGTCTAGAGTTGAGAGCTCCAGTTGGAAATCTTCTCCAGCTATATAAGTGCATGTTAGAGTTGAGGAGGATGCCCCATTGTTATTAATATTGCAACGGACCTTGACCATTAAAGTTGTAGTCTGATACAAATGTCCCATTGAACCAGAAACCAACCGTTTTATTCTTTATAAAGAAATGTCCCTCTCCTCCAGTAGTGATGAGATGGTAAGGATCACTAGATGCAATCAATCTAATATGCACACCAAGCGCATGGAATAGTATCGCTCACAGGCTTCGAACGAAATCTGATTGTTGCTTATACCACTTGGAAACTAGTTCAGTGCCGGGCACACAGGCTGGCCCAGTAGGCAAATCGCCCAAGCATCTAGCCTCATTCATTAACTCCCATGCAAAAATGTTAGGAGAATTCTTGTATCTGTTGACAATAGTCTTGACATAGCGCTCTGGGTGCAGTGTTAACCAACTAAAGAACAATGGAGACGAGGGTTGCCTACGGTATGATGCTACAATTTTTGAATTAGTAAAGAAAACATCATGAGTATTTCCGGCTCCTGCAATCCAGTTGATGTAGAGTTCCATGCCCTGTGTAAAGATGAAATATAGGTAGATACGCGAAATAAAATGTCGGTGGACTTACACCATATCCGACCCTAAAACATCCAGCTTAAAAGACCACCCAAAAGTATTCGAAGGCTGCTCACCAGTTGTTTGTAAATGCAAGGATAAGCTTTATCCCATATTTCCCAGCCAGGTCAACGACGTTGTCAAGGCGTTGCAAGCCTTGTGGACCATCATTTAATGTCCAATCACTGGAGTTCCAAACCTAAAGCTCTTTTGAGTACGACACTCCATTCACATGTAACGTGCTCCCCACCTGGTAATAAGTTAAGCCAGAGGCTATCGCATCCGTAATCTCAGAACCGTTAACTGCATTGAAGCCCTGTTTGGTGCAGTATGACCTAAGTATTCAATGATCAAACGAGAAGTTTACAATGCATCTACCCAAGTTCTCATCACTTTAACACCGGCACCTTGCATCTGCTTGAAAGTCGCCTCGACGTCTTCATTGCTGGTCAGCAGCGGAAGCCACTAAGTAGCAACGCGTTTTCAGCAGACAGTAGAAACTTGAATAACTTGCATCCTACTCACGTAGGAATTGGCACCGACAAAAGCCTATACTCATGATCCATAAGGATACCGTACGCCAGCGAGAAAATGTTAACGCACAAAAGGTTTGCCATCAATTACAAATTCCCGTCCTTTCGTAGTTGCAAAACCTTTGGGCACAGACTTTTGATGGTGGCAGCGGCTACGAGCCAGGCAAGAAGTAAAGGGAAAATCAGGAAACGCATCTTAGCCTATCAGAATGTTCCCCATTGCACTGCTGCCTCATATAAGTATGCCGGAAATGCATGAGATTAAACTACCCGACAAGTCAAGAGCAGACCTGACCAGTTGGACTTCGCGGAAAAATGTCGGAATTCAAGCCAAATGCCTAACATCTGGAAGACGAACGCATTGTGAGTAACCAAGCCCAAGTAATCAGATGAGCGATGTATTTCAAGCGATGATCAGCAGACAGCACGATGACGGAGTAAAAGCGCTTAAGAAGCTTTGCTAAACGGAGCCCATGTGCGGTATGTTTGAGTTATTCCGAGGATTTAGAGCTACTTCAGAAGCCTTCAGCTCTGGAAATTTAAAGATTCTATATTCCAACCTGTTGAAAGTACAGATAAACATTCCGATCTAATAAAAGTGCGTATAGCATTATCACCGACGTTATTACTCTTGTGCTATATGTGAGCAACCGTGCAACGAATGATTAAGAGCAACTCACAATATAATGATGTCATAGTAGCTACGCGTCCTCATTTTGATCATTTTGTATTATATCTCCGACACTCATTACCAACTCGTCGCATCCCCACTGCCCTACAATACTAACACCGATAGGCCAACCATCTCTATCCGGTGCAGATGTGTTATGAACTGGAACACTTATAGCAGGAAGACCAGCGAGCGAAGCAGGCACTGTCAGAATATCCTGTACATATGAATCTAAATGAGATGATTCAGTGTCAGCTTGATCAAGTGTTGGAGCAGTGCAGATAGCCGAAGGATGGACCAGAACGTCTACCCCAGAGGCTTTGTTTTCTGGGCTGTGTTCGAAAACTTCGGTGTAGAAGTCCGGTATAGAAAAGACACGATTAAAGTCTTCTTTTACTAGTCGCCTGACCCGCTGCGCTTGCAAGAAGTAATTGTCGAAAGCGCTGGAAAGTTCGGATCAAAAAAATCCATGTTGATGAAAAGAGGCTTACTCCGCTGATAAAGCATAGGTACCGAGGAGTATACGCTTTTGGACCTCTCCCGAATCCCGCGGAACACGTTTTCATTAGGTCAGTTCCAAGGCATGGCTTGACGTATGCGCCTGAAAACATGAGCAATGAACAAAGCCGCACCAAAGATCATACCATATTGGACGCCATCGTAACGTTCCAAGTTACTGCTAGCTTCTGCACATGATAGTACATAGTATGCACTAAGAGCATAGGAGGTCGAAGGTAGGGAAACCGGAACTATAGCTGCTCCCGTGATTTCAGTGAAGATATGATTCGACGAATGTGGGTGATTATCTCAGGTGTAACTTCAGAAGGAAAGTACTCCTGGTAAAGGTTGAATGAAAGTCAGTAAACGTAATATGCAACTTCCACATCCCTACTTGAGGAACACCTATTCGTAACCCATCTAGACGGCCCGAAATAGTTGACCACGAAGCAATTCTTGCGCTAGCGGCTGAAGTTGCC